>PVIJ01001313.1:7839-207286 GCA_004024925.1 Scalopus aquaticus
TGACTCTCTACAAGAAACCAATAAAAAGCCACCGAGAGCTCCAGAGTTCTCTCCCTTTAGACCCGTCTGCCTCTCTCCTTAGAGAACCTACTCCTGAGTCTTCTTGCCCCTGACCTGTCTGCCGCAGCTCCATGGCAAACCTGTGCTCCCTGGTGCCTTCCTGTTACAGGGCAGGGAGAGGGACACCCCCGAAACCCCCAACCTGCCCTGTTCTAAATAGGTTCTGCCATCCGCCGCATCACTACAAAACATATAGGACATTTTGTGGAAACAAACTTTAATTAGAAAAGACAGGAAAGACAAAGAATATAGTATCTAAGTCAAGCATCCAAAGTTATCCAAACCCTCGTGGGTAAAAGTCCACCCAAACAGGATTGGTCCAAAGCAAGGCCCAAAAGTCTGCCACAAGTCCAAAACAGCTTTTGGCAGGAACCCATACATAAGGGTCGGAAACAGTCAGACAATTCTGGGAGGAACCAAAATACCTTTTGGCAGGGACCCATACAAAAGGGTCAGAAACAGTCAGACAATTCTGAGGAACTAAAACACCTTTTGGCAAGGATGCATACAAAAGGGTCAGAAACAGACAAGTCTGAGTTAAAAAGCAAAATCAAAATCCAGATGAACACTGTCATAGTTAATCTCCTCATGGGTCTCTTACCCACATCTGTTTCAGTCAGTCCAGGCCAGTGCAGCTTCTTTATAAGTCTTTCTGCTCCATGTGCCTCTTCTGGATTTCCATCCTCCCTTCACCTCCTGTCTTCTGTGTGTGTCTTCTGTCTTGTGTCTCCTCTTCTCCAGCTTTTTATCTCCTGTTCAGCTCCACCCTTCAGTTCCCAGTAATCCTCTCTTCGATGGTGATGGCATTAAGGGATTAGTAACCCTTCCTGTCTTGGATCTCTTAGATCTGAGGTGGGGTCCATAAAACTATCTGTGGAGTTTGTTGCAGATAGCCTTTTTTCCCCCAACATTCCTGCCATTACATAGTCTAGCAGGATAAAGTATTCTCAGTTGGAAATCCTTTTCTTTCTGGACTTTAAATATGGCATGCCATTCCCTTTTAGCCTGCAATTTTCCACTGAAAAATCCACAGATAATTTTATAGGTGTTCCCTCATATATAACTTTTTTTCTGTAGATGCTTTTAGTATTTTTGCCTTATTGTTAGTTTTATTTAATTTTTTTGAAGATTGATTTATTTATGCATACAAGCTGGGGTACAGGCCAGAGGTGTGGGGTGGCAAGAGGGTTCACCAGAGACAGAGTGGGGAGCAGTACAGGCAGATGGATGGAAATATACTGCTGAAGGGAGAGCGGGCGAGGCAGGAGAGGTCTGCTGCACCATGTTGGAAACTCCCCGGCCAGGCATGGAACTCGAGTCGCCGCTGCCGACAGTTCCACAGCACTACGCCACCAGGGAGGCCCTGTCGTTAGTTTTTAGAGTTTAATTATAAGATGTATTGGATTGTATCTGTTTGGATTTGGGATCAGGATTTCTTTTTTCCTTTTCCAAGTAAGGTAGATCTTCAGGAACACTCTCCACTAGGTCAGTTTCTCAGTGGGAGTTTCCCCATAGCCTCAGCTGTGTCCAACTCTGGTTTGCCTTCCACAACCAGTAGTTTGTCCCAGGGTATCAGGCAAGAGCAGAATGATCTGGGAACTGAGGGTTCAGATTGTGGACAGGCCACTGTCCCAATTGCTGTCATGAATGAGAGGTGTGTGTTTCTCAGGGCTGAAAGTGTCATCCGTAAAAGATTTCCCCCCCTGCAGCTCTTTTCAATCCTCTCTCAGCCTGTGGCACCAAAAGGGGTGTAGGGTAAATGGAAGTTATCAGGTTTTTTACCCCCTCCCACCATTAGCATCAGTGATTGACACCTGTGGTCTTACACGTGTGCCTGATGGCGGACACCTGAAGTATGGAGTGGGCTTGTGTAAGTGAGCTGAGAGACTGAGCATTTAAGGGTGGCAGCAGAGGACCGTGCAGCAGAGTGCATTAGAGACCAGCGAAGAGACCATGAAAGAATGCCAGAGCCAGAAAGAGTGAAGATTCACCAGGGCCTAGGAGGCCTGCCCACCTCCTGGGCCCCAGGTCCCTCTGCCTGCCCTGTACCTAGTTGCCTCTCTACAAAGAGTACAGAAAGATCATTAAAAGCCTGAAAAAGCCATCAGGGGCTCCAGGACTCTTCTTTATCCATCTGTCGGGATCACAGAAGACCTGCTCTGTGCCTTGCTGGCACTACAAGGGATTTACAGTTGGGGTAGAGCCTAAGCTGGGTTGTTTCCTGTGACTTTTTAGTACAGAGCTTTCCTCTGAGGGACAAGCTCCACCTGCCAGGTCCTGGGTGCTTTAAGTTCTAGAGTCCATCAGTGGATGTCATCCCAGCTATGGCCCCAAGCAGTGTAGGGCACGTGTATTGCATAACACAGAAGCTCTGTTATAGAGAACCTCTTATGTACAGGACAACAGCTGAATCTCTTCTCTTTCATGAATTTCCTCTACTCAGGCCTTTCCCATAGGCTTGAGCTCCAGCTGTCTGTGTCCCAAAGCTACATATTTAAACTGACTGTCACCACCTTAAATATACCAACAGTGACAAGGACTAGCCAGAGACCTTAATCCCCTTTTGTGACAGGAGTATAGGGTGATTCCTTCATTGATCTCTAGCAGTATGATATCTACACTTGCCAGTATCTGCTCCGCTGGTGTTCCCTGCTATATACTCCCCTGAATCCTATCATTCTCCAGAAGTAGGCGCCTACTTTTTCCACACCTGTTTGTGTGTGGTCTCCTCTCCCTAAGTTCTAGGGTTGCAGGTGTCACATGAGCATTTCGCCACTACCAATAAAAAAGGCTCCATTTTGTAGCTGTCCCAACCTCTCTTGGGTCTCAACTGCTCTAATAGTACTCCCTGCAAAATCATTGCAATTTTTCCTACTCTGTCATGTCACTTTCTCCTGCAAACACCATGCTTCTCCAGTTGTCCTTCAGGGGTTATTTTTTTCATCTGTATATTACTTTGTTGTATATGTGGGGAAGATATGAGCCTGGCATCTTTACTCTTCTGCCACCTTCACAGAACTTCTAAACCTGATTTTTTTTAACATCTCTCTTTTTATGAGGTGAAATAACAAACCCTTTGAGAATTTCCAGGGCCCTCTCTAAGGGTTTGATATGACATCCACTTAAAGTGTTTGCTGCCTGTAGACTCACATAAGATGTTTGTGAGATAAGTGAAATGATCAGGCTTTTACACCACTAGCCTCTGTGGTGATACCTGCAGCCTTGAATGCAGAAGGTGCTTGGGCGCGTGGGCCGGGACACATATTGTGGACACCAGGAGTATGGCATGAATATGCATAACTGTGCACGCGAGATCCTGGAGGCTGAGGCTATAAGGGCGGCGTCACTCAGACAGGAAAGACAGCTGTGGTGAGACAGCTAGGAGAGGACGAATGACTGCAGAGAGGCAGGACCACTAGGGGTTGCCAGAGAGAAAGGCCAAAGAGAAAAGCATACAGATCCTGCCGGGGGCTGGTAAGCCTACCAACCTGCAACAATTGGCACAGAAAGAGCATTAACGCCTGAAAAAGCCACTGAGGGCTCCTGGACTCTCCTTTACTCATCTGCCGGAATCAATAGAGAACCTGTGCATGCTTGCACAACAAGGTTCTCTATAACAATCTAAAAGATTTGATTTTGTGAAGACAAAGTTGTAAAAAAAAAACAAAAAACACCTGAGTAAATAGGATCCTAGACAGTTGTCTACTTAACCAAGGCGACAATAAAAGAATTCAAATGTAAATATAGGAGGAAACATTACTATTTTTAAAAAAGCTGGACTCCTTTGACAGTAAGCAGATTGCACTCACTTAAGTAATCAAGGACATAATAACAACAGGAAGCACACATATTTTTTTTTTTAACCTGGCACATTGTCAGCACTGAATGCCTAGGCTGTCATTTCTACACACAAGTGAGAATGAGCTGTAATTGTGAGTGCATACATGTGTCTACTACCTCTATCAGGTTTGATATCAGCTTGTGCTAACTTCATAAAATGAATTTAGAAGATTACTATTAATACCCAGGCTCTCAAACATTTGAAAATAATAGAGGAATTGCCTATAAGGCAACCTGAGTGCTGTAACACTATGTCATTGACTAACTTTTCAATCTCTTACATGGTTATTGTTCATTTTGCATTCTCTTTCTTTTCTTTAATTTCAACAGTTTGTGTTTTTGTTTTTTGGTTTTGTTTTTTTTTTTTCTGAGAAAACTGAAATTTTGTATCTTTTGGCATACAGCTTCTGCCTTCCATTCAAAAGGCCATACCCTGTTGTGCAGGCACTTAAAATAGTGCCTACCTTTGGTGAGTGGTATGTGTATTTGTTATTATCTGCCTGTGGCTTTTAAAAGTTCCTTTAAACCTGTTATTTTACCCCTTTTAAATTCAAAATACAGTGTATTTCTCTCCCTTTTGTTGGATAATTTAGCGAATTCTTGTCTATTTTCTTAGTCTTTTCAAACAAACAGCTCTTTAATTTATAGGAGTTTCTTAATTGAATGAAAAAGATATGTTTTTAACCACTGTAACAATAAAATACTGTTTTTTCCCACCACCATTCCTTATAGCCCTTTGCCTCTACCTCCCTTCTCCCCATTTATTAGTGTCTGCTAATTTTGGTAAGTATTTTGCTTTGTCAAATTGTCTGCTATGAAATCCTCCAGTGTTTGTTTTTGTCATTCTGACTTGCTTTATTAAACATAATTCCCTTTTTTAAAAAGATTTATTTATTTATACATACAAGAGCTGGGTGTAGGCCAGAGGTGCAGGGGGGTAAGAGGATTCACAGAGACAGAGTGGGGAGCAGAACAGGCAGATGGACTGAAATACAGTACTGAGGGGAGCAGTGGGCGAGACAGGAGAGGTCTGCTGCGCCATGTGGGAAACTCCCTGGCCAGAGATCGAACTCATGCTGCAGTGGCTGTTGATAGCTTCATAGTGCTGAGACTTAACACCTCGAGCCACCAAGGAGGCCCAGAATAGTCATTTTGACTATATTGCATCTCCGCATCCATGAGTATAGGAAGTCTTTCATCTCTTTGTCATGATCTATATCCTTTAGTAGAGGCTTGTACATTGCATTGTATAAGTCCTTAAGCTCTTAGATTAATTCCTGGGTATTCAATTGTCTTTGAAGAAACTGTGAATAGAATGATTTTTAAAATTTTTCTTCTCTTTCATTATTTGTATATAAAATGCAACTGATTTTTATATGTTTTTTTAAATTTCTTTTTTTAAAAGATTTATTTATTTTTGCACACAAGCTGGGGTGCAGGCCAGAGGTGTGGGGTGGTGAGAGGGTGCACCAGAAACCGAGCGGGGAGCAGAACAGGAGATAGACTGAAATACACTGCTGAGGGGAGCTGCAGGGAAGGCAGGAAAGGTCTGCTACACCATGTGGGAATCTCCCTGGCCACCAGCCGAGGACAGCTCCACCACCAGGGAGGCCCGTATATGTTTTTGTTTTTTTTTTAAAGATTTATTTTTTATTTATACATACAAGCTGGGGTACAGGCCAGAGGCCTGGGGCGGCGAGAGGGTTCACCAGAGACAGAGCCGGTAGCAGAACAGGCAGATCAGAAATACACTGCTGAGGGGAGCAGTGGGCAAGGCAGGAGAGGTCTGCCGCGCCATGTGGGATTCTCCCTGGCTGGGCGTCGAACTCGCGTTGCTGCTGCTGACAGCTCCACAGAGCAGCGCTTAACCGCTGCGCCACCAGGGAGGCCTATGTTTGTTTTTTTTAACCTGCCTCTTTACTGTATTCATTTGTTGTTTTTATTACTTTTTGGTGGTCGTCTGGTTTTCTATATATGTAGTATTATATTGTAATGCAATGTCAGGAGCCCAGAACCTGGGCCTGTGGATGGAAGAATGAAACCACCAGCACATACAATAACAAGCAAGCCAAGGAAGTTTAATTAAAGAAACAGTCCAGCTCCTGCCAGCAGTGAGCGAGCAGGAGATTTACTGCAGGGACAGATAAAGAAGCAGAACAACTCCCCACGCTGGAAAGGTCCTGAAAAAGGTTGCCGCTGGGTGAATATAATGTCAGGTGTTTTATAGCAGGGCTCAAATTTTCGGTCTAGGGGAACAGGCTTGGTGGTCATGCAGTTTCTTGATTGGCTGTTTGAGACTTATGTCCTAATATAGGCAAAACTGGTGATTTTTCAACATGGTGTTATGATTTTATGTTTATTTTTATGGTGTTACTGAATTTTCCCTATCTTCCTGTTAAGTTCTAACACCTCAGTATCATCTGTAAATGATAGTTGTAGGTCTTTTCCATCTTGGAGTCCTTTTATTTCCTGTTGTTTGCTAATTGATCTAGTAAAACCTCTAATACTTGGTTGAACATATGTAGTAACAGTGGATATCTTTGTTTTGTTAATGATCTAAAAGGGGAAGCCTTCAGTTTTTTACTACTAAACATTATATTGGCTGTAGGTTTGTGTGATACATTACCTTTATTATATTACGTTTCTTCTCTTCCCACTTTAAGAGTTTTTATCAGAAATAGGTGCTGAATCTTGTCAGATGCTTTAACTGCATCGGTTTTTATATGATTTTTGATCTTTTATTAAAGTAATGTTTTATACTGAGATATAGATATATATATATATATGTATATTTCTTGTGCCCCTGGGATAAATCCCACTTGATTGTGATGTGCAATACTTGTAAGTTTTTATTGAATTCAGTTTATAATTCAGTATTTCACTGAAAGTGTTTGCCTCAGTATTCATCTGGGATAGTGGTGTGTAGTTTTTCTTTCTTGTGTTCTCTTTCTCTGATTTTGAAATTAGGGTAATGTTGTCCTCATAAAATGTATTAGGGAACATTTCTTTTTCTTGGATTTTTAGAAATAATTTGATCAAGATGGGCTTAAATTATTCTTTAAAGGTTCGATAGAATTTGCTTTAAAGCCTTCTGGTCCTGGGCTTTTGTTTTGGGTATGTTTTTTTATCACTGTTTAAATTTTCATGACTGCTCTATTCAAGTCTTCTTCCTCATTTAGTCTTGTAAACTGTATTGTTTTAGAAATTTCTTTAGCATTATTGAATTTATTGGCTTATAGTGGTTGATTGTAATCACTTATGGTCCTTTGTGTTTCTATGCCATCTCTGGTAATTTTCCTCTATAATTTATAATTCTGTTTATTAATGTTTTCTTTCTTCATTTCTGCCTTAGCTAGAAGTTTATAAATTATCATATCTTCTCAACCAATCAACTCTTAGTTTCATTGATCTTTTGTATGGTCTTTTTGATTTCTATTCATTTACATCTATGGTTATTTTCATTATTTCCTTTCTGCAACTAACTTTGGTTCTTGCTTGTTCCTCTTTTTCGAGATGCTTTAGGTGTAATACTAAGTTGTTTATTTGGGATTAATGTGGGCCTATGCATAGAAACACAAAGGATCATAAGTGATTGCAATTAACCACTATAAGCCAATAAATTCAATAATGCTAAAGAAATTTCTAAAACATGTTACAATTATCTTTCCTCTGAAGACAGCTTTTGCTGTATCCTAATTTCCATTATTCTCAAGGAATTGTTTTTTAATTTTTGCTTTCATTTCCTCTTTGAGCCAATAGTTATTAAGCAGCATGTTTTATAGTCTCCATGTATTTAAGGGTTTATTTGATAATTGATTCTAATTTTATGACATTATCAGATCAGAAAAAGTACTTGGTATGATTTCAGTCTTCCTGATTTTGTTTACAATTGACTTGTATTCCGATATATGGTCTTGAAGCCGGTGTGCACTGTTAATTTAACCCTTGAACCACCACAGGTTCTTGTCCCACGAAGCTGTGAAAAGGAATTCGTATTTTCGATAAGTAAGAGAGAAACAAACTTTGTTTAAGAGAGTAAAGAAAAGTTTATTTAAAGAAAGTATAGACTCCCAGGTACTCTGTACTTGGAAGGGGCAAGGAAGCCGCTGTGGATCTGTGTCTAGGGGTATTTAAACCTTTTTTCCTCTATTCTAAAATCTCATCTTTTCCTGCTTTGTGATTGGCCATTTCTCCTAATGACATACTCTGGGCAGATAGGCCCATTTTCCTACCTCTTATCTTAGAGTTTCTCTTCTTACCTCCCCTTTTCAAAGTCTGCTAATATTTACTGTCCCAATTAGTCTTAAATTTTAGCCTTAAAATTTACTGCCCCCATTAGCCTTCCCGAACATCTGACCTCATCCCTGGAGTATGTCTGGTTGGCATTTAGAATTTGCTTTCCTTGTCTTTGGAGTATATTTTGGTTAGCACCTAGAATTTACTGCCCTTATCTCTGTCTCCAAAGTCCCTACCTGCACTGTCCCTGAAGCTGCCTAATTAACCCTAACTTGTCCTAGGACTCAGTCTGTTCTTGAAAATGTCTCATGTGCACTTGAAATAAATGTAAATGTTGTTTTAAAGTAGGGTGTTTGTAGATGTCTGCTAAGCCTGTTTGGTTTATCTCCTCTTTTAAGACTCATTTTTTACATATTTGTTCTCTGTCTTATTCTGGCCATAGTTCTAAGTGGAATATAAACTGCACTAGTTTATTGTGTTTATCTTGGCTAGCTCCCTTTTGTTCTGTTTAATAATTTCTTTATGTATCTTGGCTCCATCATTTGGTGCATATAAATTTGTTATTTATTCTTATAATGTTCATCTCTATCTCTTAATACCTTTTTAAATTGAAAATTTATTTTATCTGATATAAACTGTGGCTGTTCCTGCCTATTTTTGATAGCCATGTTTAGAATTGTCTTCCAGCCTAAGTCTGTGCTTGTCTTTGATGTTAGGATGAGTTTCCTATAAACAACAGGTTGTACATTCCCACTCATCCGCTGTTCACATTTTCATTGGTGCCTTCAAGCATTTTTGGTTAAGATGACTATTGAGGCATAAGTGTTTATTGCCATTTCATTGTTTTATTTTTGTCTTTTTATTTTTATATGTTGTATCTTCCTCTTAGGTCCTGCTCAGTTTCCATTTCTATTTTCTTATGTGTTACTGCTATTGATTTTTGTTTGAAGGTAATACATGGACTTTATTTGTGGCCTGCTGGACAGTTTGACCTCAGACTTGTTCTGATGGACCATGTTTTTGCTCTCCTCCTTACACCTGTATAATTTAGGTGTCTGTTACCTCCACATTAGTTTTGTTGTTGTTTTATAACAGTCCTGCTAGTACTTCTTTCATTTCCAGTTTGGTGTTGATATGCTCTTTTAATTTTGTATTTTCAGTGAAGCACCTTATCCTTACTCTGGCAGAATAATCATCTGGAAGAATTTAACATTCCAGATTGGAAATCTTTTTTTTTTTTTTCTGTAAATATCTTTGCCATTCCCTTCTCGCCTGTAAGATCTCTACTGAAAAGTCTATACGCAGCCTGATATGTATTCCCTTATAGATAACTTTTCTTTCTCTTGATACTTTTAGTATTCTTTCCTTGTCCTTAGCTGTAGGGCCCATGGGAAAACATGAGAGTTTTCTCAGACTTTCTCAGACTGTTTTTTTGCTGTGACCTTCCAGCACAGGTGGCCTAGTAAATAACACATAGGCTTGAAATGTAGCCCTCATGTGCAGAAAGCTGAAAATAATAATGCAACCTTAATGTATAGTTTGCATGCATGAAACATACTTCTGTAAACCAGGTCTAAACTTGGCCGTATGCCAGTTTTGTCTATAAATCAGATAAAAACTAATAGGGCGGGTGTGTGTGTGTGGCACTTTCAAGGCTTCTCGTGGCTTCTCGCTAGCCACTCACTGTCTTAAAGCGTGGGGCACTGGAGCCCAGGTAGGCTGCTGCTGCTGCTGCTGCTGCTGCTACCACCTGTGTATCTCCTGCTGCCTCGTAATAAGGACTTGTTCCTGCTCCCCACATATGGGTTTTATGACCTGCTTTCTCATCTGCTGTCATTGAGAAAGGGGCAAGCTTGTAGCTGAGGCTCTACACATGGCAACAAGGATGGGATGGCATGCAGGTGAGTGGAGGCCCGACATTAGCTTTCTGCAGTCTTGGATTATGTCAATCTGTTCTTATTTTGTTTGGAACTCTTTGGGCCTCTTGTACCTCATTGAGGTAGTTCTCTGCAATTATTTCCTTGAATAAATTTTCTTTGAGTCTTATCTTCTTCTGGGACCCCAATGATATTAATTTTCTTTCAGTTATCATAAAGAATGCTTCATTTTTAACATTATTTTCTTCTTTGTTGCATCAGGTTTGTTGATTCTCTGCATTACTTGTGCTTGTTTGCTATTGAAACTATCATATTTTTTAAAATCTGTTAGTGTTCCCAGTTCTGAGTCTTCTCTTGTTTTTTGTTTGTTTGCTTGCTTTTGCTCCAGCATTTGTGGTATGTTCTTCTGTATGGTAGCAGCAGGACGGCACAGGGCACATTTTCTATGATCCAGGCAGACGGGTAAAGGAGAGTCCTGGAGCCCTCGGTGACTTTTTCGGGCTTTTAATGATCTCTACAGCATTTATAGTGAGGCAGCTAGGCGCGAGGCAGGCAGGGGGGCCTGAGGGCCAGGAGGCTGGAAGGCCTCCTAGTCCCTGGTGAATCTTCACTCTTGGGCTCTCTGGTGTTCTCTCGTGGTCTCTGCTGCGCCCCAAACAGTCCTCTGCTGCCATGCTCTTGTTCTCTACTGCTGTGCTGTGTCCTTTGTGACATCGCCCTTATATGCTCAGTCTCTGCAGGCCCAGGTGTGCCCACTTATGCACACCCACACTCTACATCAGGTGCCACCATCACACATGGGTGTACGACCACAGGTGTCTATCATTAATGCTAATGGCAGGAGGGTGGAAAATCCTGATCATTCTATTTACCCTACGTGTATCTTCATTATTGGTTTTTATGGGTTGTAATTAGGAGTTTCCTTTTATTTGTCTTGATAAATTTGTTATACCCCATTACAAGTCAGGTGTCATGCCAGCTTACTATGCCAGCCTGGCACCAATGCAGATAGAGAGGCAACCAGGTACAAGGTAGGCAATGGGGCCAGGGCGCCAGGACCCTGGCAGGCCTCCCAGCCCCCGACAAATCTTCATTCTCTTGGGCTCTCTGCGGCATCCGGTTGTCTCTGTGCTGCACCTAAAACAGTCCTCCGCTTCACACTTTGCTTTCTGCTCCCACGCCTCTGAGACGCCACCCCTATATAGCATCTCTCCAGGCCCAGGTGCACCTGCTCATGCACACACCCGCCACTACAAGGCACACGTGCAAGGCTGCAGATATCCATCCTCAAACCTAATGGTGGCAGGGCAAAAAACCTGACCACCTTTTGTCACTTTCCCTATAATCCACCCCCTCAGGGGTTTTTTGCAGTATAATCTAAACAAAGTTTTCTTTGGTGAACATAAACATTGCAGCCATGACCCAAACAAATAAACAATACAGCAACACATAACAAAATACAAGTAAGCCCAGGCAGGGCACCAACCCAAGGCCAAAAGACAAGATTATTGGTGCCAGCACATGATCCACCAATTCAGTTGCTGAAGGTATTGCTCATTCGAGGGGGGATCCACTCACGGCATTTGCCGTCTCATGGCAGGAGCCGTCAGGCTTCCCGGCCTTCTCTGGCTGTGGTCTCAGCCACAAGGCACACTCCGCATCCATCCCCAGGATGCACTCAGCTCTTGGGCTTGGCAATACTACTCTTTGAGGGGTCAGTCACCCAATCTCCAGGGGTACTTTGCTGTCACACCAGCATTCGGCTGTCACAGCCACCAATGTGAAGTACAGACCCTGCACTCAGGCCAACCCTCTGCACACGTACATGGGTCAGGGATCCGTGGATACAAGCTCCACATGTGGCCTCTCTTGGGTCCCTTCTTTGGCTGTGGTCACCACCACCAGCCACATTCCCCACCCGTCCCCCAAGGACGGATTCCTCAGCACCTCACCCTGATTCAGTAACGAACAGGGCATCACACACAGGTCATTTTAAGAGACTCACTGGCCTTCTTTAACATACTGCTTAACAGCCACTCAGGGCTTCCCAACTTTGGCACCAGCTTTTGCCTTCTTTAAGTTGGCTTTTTTGCTACCCCTCCTCTGCCTGGCTGCAGAGAACTTCTCAGGGCTTTCCTCTGTCAATCTTGGACTGCTCTCATGCCTGCCCCTTTCTGCCTGCCCTGGCCATTGCCTCTCTGGGCTGTGCCCCTGGGCGTGCCGGGCAGCACACAGGCTGCTTTTGGCCATCGAGGCCCACCAGCCACCTCCCGATTCCCATCCTCTGGGGTGTACAAATGATACCATCCACCCCAGGGTCCCATAAACATAACATCAACCTGGGCCTCCCTGGTGGCGCAGCGGTTGAGCGCTGCGCTGTGGAGCTGTTGGCAGCGCGCGATGCAGGTTCGACACCTGGCCGGGGAGAATTCCACATGGTGCAGCAGACCTCTCTCTGCCTCGCCCACTGCTCCCCTTAGCAGTGTATTTCTGATCTGCCTGTTCTGCTCCCCACTGTCTCTGGTGAACCCTCTCGCCACCCCACGCATCTGGCCTGTACCCCAGCTTGTATGTATAAATAAGTAAATCTTAAAAAAAAAAAAAAAAACATCAACCTTCCAGAGTTCCTCCGCTGTCTGGTGGGCTTGTTAGTCCCAGTCCATCGGCCTTTTTCTTTGCATCAGCCCTGGACAAGCTCCGAATTGCGGTCCTTTCTTCCCTGACAAGTCTGGTGCCTCAGGGGTCCTGGGCGGGTCCTTGTGGGCTGTCTCCTCTTCCACTTGAGGTCTCGTCCTGCAGCTCCTGGACCTTGTCCACCTCCTGTGCTCCTGCCGCATCTTCAGCTTTTCCTGCAGCTCCCGGACTTTGGTCACCACTGGTGCTGCCATGGTGCCTCCAGGGCTGTCCAGCTCATGGTCTGCCACCTCTCAGTCCCTCCTGAGGTCTTTGGAGTGCTCCAGACCCATCTGCATTGAATCATCCTGCTGACTAACGCCAACTCTCATGCCAGCCTACTGTGCCAGCCTGGCACCAATGCAGGTTCCCATGATTCACGCAGACGGGCAAGAACGAGTCCTTTGCCCATCTGCATGTATCATGGGAACCTGCATTGGTGCCAGGCTGGCACAGTAGGCTGGTACTACACCAGGTTAAACACTATGTTTTTTTACCCAGAATCCATAGGTTTCTATTTCATAGCACAGTGCCTCTGCACCTGTTCAGAAGTTCACTTGTGGTGAGCACTGAGGGTTCAAGCTTCCTAAGTGCTATGAGTACCCAAGTTATGTGTTGTCCCTTTCCCTAGGCTGATTCCTCAGCCAAAACATCTGGGACAGTTTTTTGCCAATCTCAAACTTTGAGCTAAGGTTGAAAAATAGGTGTAGTATCAAATAGGGATTATAGTTGAGACAGAGTTTCAACCTGGGAATTGTTCTCTTTGCTTTTCACATACTGAGCCCTACCCTGGGGTGCTTGCTTCTGTCAAGAGCCAAATACTTCAACCTTTGATTAATCCAGATAACTGGTTGTTATATCAATTTTGGCTCTGGGTTAGGATAAGACAGGTGTTTCTCATATATCACAGCCACACGCTGTAAATAACAGCCTTACCTGTAAAAAGATACAGGTGATTCAGTCCGGCCCTCCCTGCCAGTTCTGACTCCTACAGTTCTTGTTTGGGAACCCCAGGCTCAAGCCTACCGTCAACACCAGCACCCTCACTCCTGTAAGTTCTCCAGTAATATGTTCTCTGTCATGCATACCAACTCTGCCTATCCCTTCTGTAGTATAGCCCCTGGGTTTTAAATTTCCTGATGTGGGTGCATGCTTTTAAATTAACAACAGCAGAGTTAATTCATACACTGATACCCCTTCCTCTCATAGGTACTACTACCCAGTATTGCTCCAAACTCAACTTAAGTAGTTTTTCCTATCCTTCACCATACCATCACTCTTGGTCATACAGTGGTCATCCGTTTGTCACTCAATGGTGTTTGTAGTGTAACTTGGCGAGCCTAGTATCTTTATTCTGCTGCCATGTTACTGGAAAAACCAGGAAATTATTTTGATAAGATACAGAATTTTTTCTAGGCAGATTACTCAAAAGAAAAAGAAAGATGTTTTTCAGTCTCTTATTAAAAGCACACCAATAATCCAAGAAATTTTTTTTAGCCTAAAGAAAACCAAACTATAGTTTTATATCATTACACAATTGATGTCAATGCTCTTAAAAAAAAATGCAATTCCATCTACAAATCCATTTAACCTTAGCCAGCTTTAACCTCATAACATAAAAGTCCTTTTCCACAAACCTAGAACTTTCTGTATCCATTCAGCGTTTTGTCCTTTGCCTCTTTTTTTACTTTAGGGCAAAATTAGTCTCCTTTTCTTTACAAAAACACATCCTGTTTTCCTCCCGTACTTTGTACACAGTTGTTTGCCTTGGTCTCGCTGTTTCTACTACTTTTATTTTCACACGGTGATTATAATTTTTAACTTTAGCAGCCTTTATTTTACAGAGAAAACTAAGAAGTGAATAATTACAAACTGTTAGTCACATAATAGTATTCCATAACAGATTAGCAGATGTTACGAATATACCATGTCATTGCCTGTAGAGGTGTATGCTTTTATTTTTTTTTTAAAGATTTATTTATTTATACATACAAGCTGGGGTACAGGCCAGAGGTGTGGGGTGGCGAGTGGGTTCACCAGAGACAGAGTGGGGAGCAGAACAGGCGGATCAGAAATACACTGCTGAGGGGAGCAGTGGGCGAGGCAGGGGAGGTCTGCCGCACCATGTGGGATTCTCCCTGGCTGGGCATCAAACTCATATCGCCGCTGCTGACAGCTCCACAGCACAGCGCTTAACCACTGCACCACCAGGGAGGCCCCAGGTGTATGCTTTTAATTGTACCATTTTTTAATGTGCAGGAACTTTTTTATTAGTAAACTCAAATATCTTTAGCCTTTCTGTACCATGTGAAAATAAGAAGCTCAAAGTATGTCAGCTTAAGCTTAATAACAAGTGTTTCAGCATTTTATCTTATTTAGAAATTATATTTTTGATTAATACATTTAACTTAACTTGAGCTACATTAAAACACAATTATTATTGAAATAAAGTCTGTCAGAATGTAACTGGTGGCTGAAGCCAAAGATTGTTAGAGGTGGCGCCCCCTGGAGGATGGTGCTGGTGAGGCTTGATAGCCCCAGGGAAAATGTAAACAAAGTATCAGTGGGAGTGGAGACTCATAAGAAATATAAGGGACTGGGCCATCTGGTGGCACAAGGGGTTACATCTCAGCGCTAAGAAGCTATCAGCAACCACTGTAGCATGAGTTCGATCCCCAGCCAGGGAGCTGACCCACATGGTGCAGCAGACCTCTCCTATCTCGCCCTCTGCTCCCCTCTGCATTGTATTTCAGTCAATCTGCCTGTTCTGCTCCCCACTCTGTCTCTGATGAATCCCTTCATTCCCCCCCACCCCCACAGCTCTGGCCTATACCCCAACTTGTATGTATAAATAAATAAATCTTTTTTTTAAAAAAAGGAAATAAAGAAATATAAGGTACTGCAGAAGCAGCCCCCAGGATTCAGTGTTCGGGATTGAGAGTTTGAGTATTCAACTTTTGAGATTTCAGTGTTTTCAGATTTTCAGCGATTGCAAGGACAGCGATTTCTGCCCCCACCATGTTGATCTTCCAGGAGGCTGTTGTGGGCCTCTCAAGGACATGGAGAGGCCTCTAGCAGCCAGCCTCAAAGAGGAAAAGTTAGGAGGCTTTGTAAGTAGCCAAATGACTGAAACTGTTCCCGGTTTTGCTGCTGTTACAGCCTGGCAGGGAAGGGGAAGATCCAGAGTTGGGCATCTCGCTGAGCTGCCTGAGTGTGACTGTTAGTCAATTTTGAGTGTCGCTTGTCTGGGGACTGTGCTGGGGCATCTCAGCAGCTCTGTGAGCATCTCCTGTTGTGTCTTGTGTCTTCTGTCTTCATGAGTTGGATCCCAGCCCACAGTCTGGCTGCCACGTGCTCCACATCCTTAGTGGCAGGAAGATGCCATCTTGGGAGTGTGCATGTTTAAGACTTTAAAATACTGCTTCAGGTGAGGTAAACAGCCATTTGTGGCCTCGGTAACTCTGTGTTTTCCCTGGTTTGTTAAATAAATTCCATTATTGTTGTACTCAGAGCCTGAGTAGTCTTGCATGTGTGCTTGGGTGAAGAACTCAGACAGTGACCAGTAAACTATTTGGGCAGTGTCTTTGGCCAGTTTTAGTGCCCCTTGCCCTGTATCAAGAATAGTGACTAAGGGCCTCCCTGGTGGCGCAAGGGGTTAAGTCTCAGCACTATGATGCTATTGGCAGCCACTGCAGCATGAGGTTGATCCCTGGCCAGGGAGCTAACCCACATGGGGCAGCAGACCTCTCCTGTCTTACCCATTGCCCCCCTCAGCAGTGTATTTCAGTCATTCCACCTGTTCTGCTCCCTACTCTGTCTCTGGTGACTCCTCTAGCCCCCCATAATTCTGCTCTATACCCCAATTCTACACAAAAAATAAGTCTTTTTAAGAATAATAATTTTTTTAAAAGTTAAGTCTGTTCTCAGTTCACTTTTTTTTTTTCAGTTAGTTGCTTTTGGGGGATTTTAGACTTTGCAAGTTCCTAAGGGGCAGGAGACCCAAAGTCCCAGAGACTGGGATCTGAGGGGCTAGAGAGGGGAGGGAGAGGCCTGGCATGGATTTCTGGGGGCTAGAGGAGGTAGGAGCTTGAAGGGAAACATATCAGGGGATGCAGAGGAACTGGAGTCACAGAGGTGCTGAGAGAGGTCTCAGAGGACTCACTTTGGGGAAATCTTCAGTTTTCCAAAGATGCTACAGAATGGTCATGCCAACCAGAACAGAAAGGGACAGAACAATACAGTAGTATAGTCAGCAGGGACACAGAGGGAGTTTCAGTAGCCTAAGAAGCTTCTATAGGAGGAGCAGGATCAAAGGTTAACAAAACGGAAGAACTTCCAGCCCAGGAGGAACCTTCCAGAAGCAGCATTACCTCTAACCCAGCTTCAGAGAGTATACTATATCCATAGTAACAAAATCTGTTCTCACTGTTCCTCCACAGACATTTGTTTAGAGCTTTGACTCAGGAGTCAGAATTACCACTGGGAACCCTCAAGAGCACCAGGCCAGAGATAAGACAGAGGTCTCTGTGGGTACCACCGTCATCCAGCCTTTGAGTAAAAGGGGGAGGTCATGTTCAACTCACATGGGTAAGGCTAGAACCAGACAGCTCCTGGATTTTGCTTTTAGTGCCTGTGAGCTGCCAGGACCTTCCCTTCAGGCAGAGCAGGCTCTGAAGCTGTTCTGTAGAGCTGGCACACCAGGCAGATGACCAACCCCCTTCCTTAAATCCTCACCCTGGCAGGCTTTACTTGGCCCATTCTGCCTCCATGCTAATGACACCCCTTTCTGTCCTTTCCTTGAGGACTTGCCAGTCTGTCTGCTTTCCCCAGAATGTCCTGTGTGCTGAGGGCTGTCTTCCACTTAGAGCTGAGATAACCAGCCCTGCTCCTAGTGCTTGAGCTGTTGACCTGAAATGGGCCTGGCCTGGTAGCTGGGTCCTCTAGCAACAAGTAACAAGACAAGTCAGACGTGACTGGGGAGTGCAGGTGTTTGCTTCTCCTCGGGCTTCCAGAATGTATGTGAGTAAAGGTGACCACGCTTTAGATGGAGGCAGTGGTGACAGTGCATTAACAGATCTTTGCAGAGTCATTTTTAGTAATCTTTTGTGGTTGAGCCTTGGAACCAAATCAGTTACTTCATTCTTTTTATTTTATTTGTTTTTTTTTTTTAAGATTTATTTATTTATGCACACAGCTGGGGTACAGGCCAGAGGTGTGGGGCAGCGAGAGGGTTCACCAGAGACAGAGTGGGGAGCAGCACAGGCAGATCGACAGAAACACACTGCTGAGGGGAGCAGCAAGCGGGCAGGAGAGGTCTGCCGCGCCATGTGGGAATCTCCCCAGCTGGGCCTTGAACTCACCTCACGCTTCTGACAGCTCCACAGCTCAACGCCCAACTGCTGCGCCACTGGGGAGGCCCCTAATTGTTTTTTTGTTTTCTTTGTTAATCGTCTTTGTTATTGTTCCTACTGCGTCTTTTTAAAGAACTTTTAGGAGTCTCTGCAATTCATGCACTGATGCTTACTTACAATATATTTATGAAAAATGTTTCTGTTTCTTCTAAAGAAAGGTGAATGTCATTGTTGCAAAAGAGAATACTGACTAGCTGACAGGAGTGATAAGCTATCTGGTCACAAAGCACAGAGACACAGCAGCACAGTGTTGCCACCTGTACCATAGAGGCTAGAGCAGGAGACCTACCATCACATGCAGTTACCTGGAGCTGAGCCTTGTTTCACAGTTAAACTTAGGCAGTTTAACTGTATGTCAGGCTGGATGCAGCAAAGCACATTTGTCACAAAGTATCATAGAACTGTAGGTCAGCTGTTCAGTGGCTATGAGTGTCAGTCACCCACCTGCCCGTCTCCCACCTCAGCCTGAGGGAAGCCTAGCCAGGGCTCTTGGTCCAGCTGCCAAGGCTCTTGATTGCCCCTTTTGGACCTTGAGGATAAATGGTGATCCGAGTTGGTGGAAGTCTTGATTTCATAGAGACTATTTCAGATTGGGCTTATAATAAGGAAGGCTTGAGTGATGATATTGTTATGATTTGGGGTAAGAGAGCCTGTCCCCTTGCCCAGGTCTGTGCCGTCTGTGAGGAGAAGGCTACTGGATGTACACACCACAGGGCAGTTGGAAGGAAGCTCATGGGGCAGGCAGACTCTCCCGTGACATGAAGGCCCCTTCCCTTGCTGAGAATAAAGAGGAGTGTGCACTGTGGAAGAAAGATGTCCCCCTAGGGTGCCTAGACAGGCCGGGCCATAGGCTCCTTGGGAGTGGGCAGTAGGCAGAGGCCTTCCTGAGTGCTTGGGTCCCCCAGCAGGATGGAAGCCTCAGCTGTTTCTCTGGATCCTTTTCCCTTACTGGAATGGCATGTCCGTTTTAGGGAAGGTCAGAAGCAAGTTTTGCTTGTCTCATTTGTTTTCCTCTGTGTTTTCTTTTTGCTATAATAAAATTATACATAAATTAAATTTTAACATTTTAACCATTTCTAAGTGTACAATTAAGTAGCTTATGAAGCTATCCGCAGCCATGCAGCACAGGTTCGATCCCCAGCCAGGGAGATTCCCACATGGCACAGCAGACCTCTCCTGTCTCGCCCACTGCTCCCCTCAGCAGTGTACTTCAGTGGATCTGCCTGTTCTGCTCCCCACTCTGTCTCTGGTGACTCCTCTCACCACCCCCCATCTCTGGCCTACACCCCAGTTCTTGTATGCATAAATAAATCAATCTTAAAAAAAAATTTGTACCCATTCAACAGTAATTCTCCATCCCCCCAGTCCCAGCCCATGCAAACTTGAATCAATTTTCTGTCAACTTTTTAATTGAAACATTTTCTTTTTCCTCTCAAGTTTTATTGACATATCACTCATTTACATAGCTATAATTCTGGGAGCCGACCTCACAGTTCCATATGTGCATATGCCTTTTTCACTCTTTACAAAATCTCCAGGGCCACAACCTGATCACCTTTACTCCCCTACTCCCTCCCCGCAACCCCTTATAGAAACCAGTATATTTTCCACAGAGTCTAAGAATTGTTCTTGTTATTTTGCCGTTTATTTTCTTTGTGATTTATTTTCTGCAGATGAGTGAAACCAGCTGGTAACTGTTTCATCTCCTGGCTTATTTCACTTACCTCAGTTACTTCAAGAGCCATCTATTTGTCTTAAAAGGCACTCTTGTATCATGAGTGCTATTCCATTGAGTACATAATCCATAGTTATCCAGTCATCCACTGGACATTTAGGTTGGTTCCATGACTTAGCTATTGTGAACCTAGCTGTGCATCAATCTTTTGTGTTAGCGTTTTCATATTCTAAAGGTAAATACCTAGAAGTAATATTGCTGGATCACATGGCATCTCCATTTTTAGTTTTTGAATTTTCCATAGAGGCTGCACTAAATTACATTCTCACCAACAGTGGGTAAGTGTTCCTTTTTCTTTATATCCTTGCTAACACTTGTTTCCTGTCTTTTTTATATAGGCCAGTCTCAAGGTAGTTCATTATGGTTTTGATTTGTATTTTCCTTTTAAGTGATATTGATTTTTCCATGTGCCTATAGGACACTTGGAGAAGTATCTGTTAGGTCTTTTGTCCATTTTTTTCTTTGGTTATTTTTCTTTGTTGTTTTGAATTGCATGAGTTTTTAAAATATTTTGGGAATTAACCCCTTTTCAGACGAAGGCGTGTAAATATCTTCTCCCTGTCTATAGGTTGCCACCTGTGGTGGTGTCTTCAGCTGTACAAAGCTTTTTAGTTTAATGTAGTCCCATTTCTTTATTTTTTTATTTTGCTTCACTTACCAGTAGAGGACTTGAGTACCCAAAAATATCTCTGATTTTAATGTCTAGGATTGTGTCACGTATTTTCTTCTATGTATTTTATGATTTCAGGTTGTTATGTTCAAGTCTTTAATCCATTTTTAATTCATTTTTGCATATGGATTTATTTTTACAGGTAAAGTATTTATTTTTATGCACATTTACCTACAAAATTTACACAAAATTATACACTCAAGACTTCTTAGGACCGGAGGGTTTTATTTCTGCAATTCAAAGAATGAAATCATTTGTGAAAGCCAAAATAAACATATTTAATTTAAACAGTAGCCTTGTTAAAAAAAGCTTTTTTCCTGTTATTGAATTGTCAGCTTTATGTTAAATGAAATTTAAAAGGTTGTTCATGAGGTAGTTTAAACCTTTTCAGACTCATCTAATAAACAGGTAAAAGGCACTTCCAGTTCTTTAAAATATTTACAATGCCAATGGTTTAATTTTAAGGTTAAGGGCTCTCATATTACATGCGACTAAAATGCAGATACAGTATGTCATTAGCACTCTAAATAGTGAGAACTATAGGCTCTAGTTTTGTGGCACTGCTCCACAAAACTTGTGGTAGAGGATGTCAGTGCTACCTGTCTACCAAACTACTGTGCAAACCAGTAGTTTGTCTACCAGAGTGCAAACCAGTACAAACCAGACGTATGTCTACCAAAGCATAAAATCCAGTTATCTAAAACAATGGCTATCAAATTCTCAAAGAACACATAATTTGTAACAAAACTTGTATAGTCAGACGTCTCTGGAGTATTCTTAAAATTATTAAAATATATATAAAGTATACTTCACATTAAATGAAAAGTGAACTGGAAAACATCATAATGTTGGCTGATTTAACAAAAATTGTTTCTCTAAGCATCTGTAATTTCTTACGACATAATAGAGGTGAGCTTTCCTTAGTCTAAGTCAATCCAATGCTTTTCCTGCATTGTGATTAAAAGAGAGAAGTGTAAGAATGACAGGTACAGCCATACATAAGACCTGTGGAGATGGCAAGCAGATATTCCTGAAATACTGGTGGAGGAGAACAAAGTCTACTTAATATTTTCCTTTTAACACTGGCACTGACTTGTTATTTATAGTAGTTTGCAAAAACACATTTTAAAAACTGGATGAGGTTCTGTTGCTAAATTTAACTTAGTAGCATACATACATACTTAACCTGCGAAAACCTTGCAGGACCTGAACTACTAAAGTGACACTAATTAACTGAAATACAGATAAATTAACAAAGCACTGGTAATTTGAGTGGTCCCCATCAAGATAATCTGAGTAAATACTGCGCACTTCTTGTCAATTGTTGCCATGACCTTCACATATCCAACTGTAAAAGGAATCCTTTATGGCTTTTTTTTGCAATCCTTTATGGCTTTTTTTGCAAAAAGGCTGTTTTAGGTCCCATAAAAATGAGTGCAGCTGTCATTGAACATGAGGCCTAGGATTCAAAATTAGTTTCTCTGTGTCATCACAGGTTATATTATACTCTGCTAATACAGTTCTACATAGAGACACTACAATGACGGTACAACCGCTCTCTTGTGTATTCCAGCAAAGAACAAGCCTTTTAGAGTGATACAAAAAATGATGACAAAAGGGTGATTCCATAATGATGTAGAGGACACCTTTTGTGTCGCAGGATCCATTATCCACTTCCAGGCACCAGTAGCTGTCTGGAAAGATACCATTATAAAAAGCATTCCCCAACATCCAGGGGCAGGTTGCAATGAACATATTCAATATCCCCTCTCAAAAGCCTGAGCCTTCTCCAGCAGTTCATGTCACGCACAGCTTCAGTCACCACCATAGCCTTATCCATGCTGCAATTCTGTGGCCCTTGCCAGCCCACAGCACCCATATAGGTTTTAAAAAATTTTTTTTTAAATTGAGCAATTACTCAATACAGTTCAATTTCAGGGTTTACATGGAAAATTCCAAATACACTTACAGAATTCTTGTGACCATGAAAAATCTGGTTTATAAAGGTATTTTTATTTCAAATCTCATCACAACAGTTTTGGCAACTAAACCTGTCCAATAGCTGGTCTATGTTATATACCTTGTGATTTTTTTTTATTTTCATTTTTTTAATTAATGACATAGCATTTTAGGGCCTCCCTGGTGGCGCAACAGGTTAACTCTCGGCCTATGAAGCTGTCTGCAGCCACTGTAGCACGAGTTCAATACCCAGCCAGGGAGATTCCCACATGGCACAGCAGACCTCTCCTGCCTCGCCCACTGCTCCCCTCAGCAGTGTACTTCAGTCGCTCCACCTGTTCTGCTCACCGCTCTGTCTCTGGTGAACCCTCTCACCACCCCACATCTCTGGCATACACCCCAGTTCTTGTGTGCATAAATGAATAAATTTTTTTTAAATATATATATAGGTGTCGCAATAGTTAAGCACTGTGCTGTGGAGCTGTCAGCAGCAGCGACGCGAGTTCGATGCCCAGCGGGGGAGATTCTCACATGGCATGGCAGACCTCTCCTGCTTCACCCGCTGCTCCCCTCAGCAGTGTATTTCTGTCCATCTGCCTGTTCTGCTCCCCACTCTGTCTCTGGTGAACCTTCTCGCTGCCCCACGCCTCTGGCCTGTACTCCAGCTTGTATGCATAAATAAGCCTTTAAATATATATATAAAAAACATGTATTTTACATGTTTGTTTTTTCACAGTATAGGTTTTCTCCCCTGAGGTGTGGTCACAATAGTTTTCCCACCACCAAAGTGCCCATAGTCTTCCACCACAGTTCATTGTGCTCTCCTCCCGCATTTTAAATTCCCACCCTAATCTGATATGGATTTAAATGATATTATTTCTTCTTTTCTTTCTTTTTTTTTTTAAAGATTTATTTATGCATACAAGCTGGGGTACAGGCCAGAGGCATGGGGTGGCAAGAGGGTTCACCAGAGACAGAGTGGGGAGCAGACCAGGCAGATTGACGGAAACACACTGCAGCGGGCAAGGCAGGAGAGGTCTGACATGCCATGTGGGACGCTCCCCGGCTGGGTGTTGAACTCTTATGCCCACTGCCGACAGCTCCACAGCACAGCGCTTAACCGCTGCGCCACCAGGGAGGACCCTTTCTTTCTTTTTTTTTTTTTTTTTTTGCATGCATGTGGCTGTCCACATTTCCCAGCACCATTTGTTGAAGAGACTTTCCTTTCTCCATTCTATGGCTGCTAAGATAACCACTCCATAGATTAACCACCCATGTTTGTATGGGTTTATTTCTGGGTGATCAATTCTATTCCATAGTCTGTGTTTCTCTTTTTCTTTCAATACCACACCACTTTGATTACTATTGCTTTGAAATACAGTTTGAAGCCAAGGAATGTGAGGCCACCATTTTTCTTCTTTTATTTCAGGAACATTTTGGCTATTCAGGGGTTTGGGATTTTGTTTTTGTTTTGTTTTTAATTCCATACGCATTTTATATTTGTTCTATTTCCTTGAGAAATGTCACTGGTGTTTTGGTAGGTGTTGCATTGAATCTGTGAATTGCTGTAGGTAAGGCAGCCACTTTAGCAATGATTATTCTTCCAATCCATGAACCAAGGATATCTTTCCCTTTCCTTGTGTCTTCATTTCCTTTGACAGCATCCAATAGTTTTCAGCTATAGAGCCTTCACCCCCTTTGTTAAGTTTGCTGCCAGGTATTTCATCCTTTTCGGTGCAATTGTAAATGGGCCTGTTCTCTTAATTTCTTTCCTCCCATTCATTGTTTGCATTTAGAAACAACAGATTTTTGTATATTAGTCTTGTATCCTGACACTTAAACTGCATGCCTTTTTCAGCTTTTGAGATAGAGTCTTGGATTTCTGTGTATGTTATCATGTCACCTGTGAATAGTGATAGTTTCACTTCTTCTTTTCCAGTTTGGATAGCCTTTCTGTCTGTCTCTTGCGTAACAGCTCTGTCTAGGACTTCGAATAGTATGTTGAACAGTAGTGGTGACAGTGAACAGCCTAGTCTTGTTCCTGATCTTAGGGGAAATGCCATTGAGTATGATGTTGGCCGTGGGTCTGTCATATATGGACCTTCATTATGTTGAGATATGTTGGGTGTTGAATCTCGTCTAATGCTTCATCAGCACTTCTTGAAAACATCCTGTGATCTTTTATTTTCTTTTTGTGGATGTGGTGAATGTCATTGATTGATTTGCATATGCTGAATCAGTCATGCAACCCTGGATTCAATCCCAGTTGGTCACGGTGAATGATTCTCCTAATATATGGCTGAGTTTCACTTGCCAAGATTTTGTTGAGGGATTTTGTGGCTGTGTTCATCAGGGGTACCATGTACAGTTTTCTCTTTTTCTGCTATCCTTGCTTGACTTTAGGATCAAGGTAATGCTGGCCTCGTAAAGTGTGTCTGGGAGTCCCCCCTCCACCACCTCTTCAGTTTTTTTCAAGGGTCTGAGAAGGATAGGTATTAGATCTTCTTGGAAGGTTTAGTAGAATTCACCAGAGAAGCCAGGTGGTCCTGGGTTTTGTTCCTAAGGAGCCTTTTGATTATTCTTTCCATATCTTAAATTTGGTTTTTCTCTTTTCTCTATGAGCCTAGCTAAGGGCTTATCAACTTTGTTTATCCTTTCCAAGGATCAGCTCTTGGCTTCATTAATCTTGTATATTGTGAGCTGGCATCAATTCACTATCACTTGAGTAACAAATAATGATCTTTTTTTCCTTCTTGTTTATTGGGTCAGGGAAAGGCCACCATATCTCCAGAGATGTGAGCCTTGAGGCTGCATCTCCAGAGGGGTGGTCCCTCTAGTTGGCCCTTTCTCTATCTCTCACTACTTGGACTCTTGAGTCGTTCTTTCTTCATCCCGTGCCACTTCCAAAATTGCCACCCTGCAAGGCGACAAAGTCTGTTGATGCCTGTTAATTCCACCTGATCCAGTACTTCATTTAAGGCTATTGTTTCCTTGTTTGCCTTCTGTGTGGGTGTTCTATGTTGAGATCCCCTGCTATTACTGTGTTGTTGTCAATGTCTTGCTTTAGTTCTGTCAATAGTTGTTTTATGTATATAGGTGCCCTGTCTTGACTGTGTAAATATTTTTTGTTAGATTTTTATTTATTTATGTATATAAGAACTGGGGTGTAGATCAGAGGTTCAGGGAGTGAGAGGTTCACCATAGACAGAGTGGGGAGTAGAACAGGCAGATCTACTGAAACACTGCTGAGGGGAGGAGCAGACGTGACAGGAGAGGTCTGCTGTGCCATGTGGGTTAGCTCCCTGGCTGGGGATCAAACTCATGCTACAGTGGCTGGGGATAGCTTGATAGTGCTGAGACTAACCCCTGCACCACCAGGGAGGCCCTGACTGTGTAAAGATTAATTATAGTTATGTCTTCTTGATGGACTGTCCCCTTGATCATTACATAGTGTTTCTAATTACCTTTTTTTGGCTGAATGACTCCCTTATCAGCTATGAGAATAGTGGTTCCTGCTTTAGTCCTTTGTGTCATTCACCTGAAATACTTTGCTCCAGTCTTTCATTTGAGGTTTGCCTTTAGATCTTAGGTAAATTTCTTGATGTGTAATATATCTGAGTCATGCTTCTTTATCCAACTTGTCATTGTGTGTCTTTCACTTGGGGAAGCCAGACCATTCACGCTTAAGGTGATTATTGCTATGTGAGGCTTGTTTACTTCTGTTCTTCACTTATTTCCTGGTTGTTTATATTTCTGTTGTTTCTATTTCCCATGTGTTTTTATCTGACATTTCATTTGGATGCTTTTCCTGGCGGTTCTCTCAGTGTCTTCATTTCTTCCTTTAACTTGCTCTAGTCTGTTGTCTTTGTGATTACCATAGGGTCATGCTAAGCTCTGTATCTAAAACGTTCCCTTTTGTGCTGGTAATGACTCATCATCATTTTACTATAGAGTCTGTCCTTTTCTGCCTTCCCTTTAATGTTTTCTTTTGCCTCTGTGGTATTCTTGTTTATACTTCTCGTTCTGTATCCTACTTATCAGCATGCTCAAGGTTTTGTGTTCTTTTTTCTTTTCTTTTCTTTTTTTTTTTTTCTTTTCACTAGGAAAACTCCTTTCTTTTTTTTTTTTCAGGGCAAGTCTGGTGTTGGTAAACTTAATTTGGTTTTGGCATCTGGGAAAGCCCTTATCTCTCCATCACATTTTAGTGATAATTTTGCAGGTAGAATATTCCTGACAGTTTTTATCTTTTAGATTTTTAAATATACCATTCTACTCTCTTCTGGCCTTGATGGTATCAGATGAAAAATCTAATTAAAACCTAATTGGTGTACCTTGACTTTTGTTAATTTAACCAAGATGTGCCTTGGTGAAGGTCATTTTGCATTTGGAAATGTGGGTGTTCTTTTGGCTTCCTGTACAGTTCTTTCCTTAGGTTTGGGGATAAGTCTCAGCTATTAATTCTTTGAATAGGGATTCTGCTCCTGTCTCTTTCTCTGTCATCCTTGTTTTCTCTTCTCATGGGGTCTGATATTTCTTGTAGAGTTTCTTCATTTTTCCTCAGTCTTATGTTTTCTCTTTTCTTGCTTGGGTGATTTTGTATACTTGTATCTTTAATTTCCAGAATTTTCTCTCCTACCAGCCTAAATCTATTTAACATGCTCTCTGTATTTATCATTCACTTAGTGCACACACATGCACGCATGCGGATTTAATATCTTCGGTTTCTTTAGTGAAGACCACTTTCTGTTCCTGGGTCATTTCTAAGATCCTGCATCTGCTTGTCTTTTCCTGTCTATTGGGACTTCATTGGTTTTTTTGTTTTTTTTTTTTAAAGCTGTTATCCTAAATTCTTTGTTTTGGTCTTCAAATTCTGTGTCCTTTGTATAGGTCTCTGGTCCTTTGTATAGATCTCGTTTTGTCTTTGTGTTTTTCAGTTGGGGAACTGTGACTCTAATATTGTTTACATTGTTCAATTTTGTGACAGGTGAAGGAGGGAGGGTCCTATGCTAGGGTCTATAGATTCTGTATTAGTGTGGTGGGAAGGGTTATTTCAACCAGAGAGAACTGTGTTGACTTTTCCTGTGCTCTGCAAAACAAACCCTTTTGATTGCTTCAGAGTCTAAGTGCTAGGGCCCCACTTCCTTGCTGCTCCTCTCTATGGTGCAGGGCTCACAATATGCAATGTATAGCAGGTCTCTCTTAGGTCTTCCACTGGGAACTGAGAGGGGCTTTCACACCCATGCTGCCAGCAGCCAGATTTTCTGCAACTGCACCTACACTCCCAGGGCCCTGTAAGTAGGTCTGCACTCCCACTTAATGAATGAAATTCCCTACATATGATCTATACCCAGCCCCAGCTTGTCCAGCTGACTGATAGGACCCCCTAGCTGCAACTCCCTTACTGTCTCCCTGCTTCACCGTAACAGTGAGTCACCAACCTCAGAGAAAGATTTTCATGTTTCAGTTCCCTGTCACTGGTGATGAAATGGTAAAATTTTCTGAAAGCAAAATTATTTTTTCTACAGTTTATTTAGGGGAGAGTTTATAAAGACCTTGCTACTCTGTCATATTGTAGTGGAAGTCCTCCACTGCTTTCTATGGATTCTAGATATACTAGAATAGATATTCTAAATATTTTGTGGATTCTAGGTATTTCATATTTGTAGAATCAATATTTTTTGTATCTGTCTTACTTCACTTAGCATAATGTCTTCAAGGTTCATCCATGTGGTAGCATGTGTTAGTACTTCATTTTAATAACTAAATAATATTCCATTGTATAAGCACACCCCATCTTATTTATCTATTCATCTGTCGATAGACATTTGAGTTGTTTCTACCTTTTGGTTGTTATGAACAATACTATTATGAATATTGGTATAAAAATATCAGTTCAAGTCCTTGAACAAAGTTCAAGTTATTTTGGGTATACAATTCCAGTGGAATTGCTAGAAATAGAATAATACTATATTTAACCTTTTGAGTTACCACCAAACTGTTTTTCCACTTTGAGCTGTACCATTTTACATTGCTGTTAACAATTAATAGAGGTTCCAGTTTATCTACATTCTCTCCAATACTTGTTATTTTCCACTGTTTGCTTTTGAAAACTGCCATCCTAATGGCTGTGAAGTGGTTTCTCATTGTGATTTTGACTTGCAATTTCTTAATGGCTAGTGCTACTGTGCTTACTGGCCATTTGTATATATCTTTGGAGAAATATTTATCTAAGTCTTTCGCTCATTTTCTAATTGGGTTATTTGTTGTTGTTGCATTGTAGGAGGTTTTTTTTTATATATGCAGGATCTTAAACCTGCATCAGGTATGTGATTTGTAAGCATTTTCTTCCCTCTGTGAGTTGTCCCTTGGTTCCCTTGATAATATCCTTCGATGCAGAAGTTCTTCATTTTAGTGAAATTCAACTTATCTTTCTTTTGTTGCCTGGCTACTGGTACTACATCTAAGATTCCACTGCCAGTGGGAGCAGAGAAGAGCAGGGGTATGAACCAAGGATTCAGGCTCATTGTGTGTACAGTTTTGATTTGCTGGAACTCTGTTCATTCTGCCTTGTGTAATAGGCCACATTGCTGAAGATCCCCTAGAAGTTTGAATGTTCACACTGCCCCTGGGGCAGGGCTTTAGCTTTGCGGTTCATCCACTGCTGTCAAGCCCCCTTCTTTTCTAGGGCACTGGAGGCTTGGAGTCCTGAGTTGTTCTCGAGGGATCTCCCTTGCTGAATCTCCCAGATAAACTTTTTCAAATGGGAGCATCTCAGGAAGCAGGGTCCTGAGACCCTTTCCTGTGAGTAAACCCAAGTCTCCACCAGCCTGGTAGAAGCTTCCATGTTCCTCTTTCATCCTTTTTCCACTTTAGTGTCTCTTCTTGAAATCATGAATATTGTCCTGAACTTTGTGAACTTTCTTTGAATTGGTCAGGTGGCCCACCACCAAGATGTTCAGGCTTGCTGTGTCTCCAGGGACCCTGGGGCCAGTCTCCTCGAATGGGTCCCAAGCTACTGTCCAAAGTATCACTTGCCGGGAGGAATTCATGATGGCTATAACCAGCTGGTACAGTGTGAAGTGTTTCACACCCTGGTCCAAGAGGCAGGGTTGTCCTTCCTTGTGAAGGGGACAGATATACCCTGTGTGGCTGCCCCCCGGGGGAGTGGCTGTGGATCTATACTCCCTTCGGTCAAGACAGTGGCTCACCACCAGCGGTCTGCCACACACCGCCAGCTCTGTTTAGCTGAGGTGTGGGCCCAGGAGCAGGAAGCTGTTTGGATAGGAGGGAGGGTTCCCTGCCTACCTCTTGAAACTTGGGCCCCCATCAGCACGAGGTGGGCAACATTAGCAGTGCCAAACTGAGGAGCAGATGGAGGGACCAGCAGGGGCAGGCCTGCACTAATGCTGTGGAGAGGCCTGGCTGGCTGCAAGCTACCTGACCAGCCACTAAACTCAAAAGCCTGCTCTCCTTCCCTCTTCCTCTTCTTCCCACCCCACCTGTCCTATCACAGATGCTGGAGCCCTCATTCCTGCTGCTGGCATTCTTACTGGGCCTGTTGCTGCTGACACTGCTGCTCTTCTCGAGATCCTGGGGCTTACTCTTTGTCTTCTGGAACGAGTGGGTCCTGGCCCACATCCGCGACCTGCTCATGGGCAACAGCAAGGAGCAGCGCATCCTGCACCACGTGCTGCAGCATGCCGTAGCCGGGGACCCGCAGAGCGTGATGGAGGCCATCGATGCCTACTGTTCACAGAAGGAATGGGCCATGAATGTGGGCGACAAAAAAGGTGGGTGGGTGGGGGCACTGAGGGAGGGGTTTAAAAAAAAGTGGGTGGCCTGGCTCGTAGGTAGTGGGCATGGGAATAGGGACCCCAGGCTCGGTAGCACAGCTCATATGGGAGAGACTTGTTATGACTCCTTTTCTGGATGTTGTTCCCAGGGGGAGGAACAAATTTTGACAAAAACCATGGTTCAGGGTTCCCTTGCCACCATCCAGCTCAGCCAACACTGGTGAGCGATGACAGCAGGGGGTCCATGCAGCAGAGCTGGGTGTAGGCACAGGGAGGGCAGGGGTGGAACCCCTTGGACTCTATCTGACCCTGGGCCCTCCACTGAGGTTACCTCCCAACCTTTGTACTCCAGCCTGGGCACAGATACGTTGTGCCCCACTGCTGGACTCAGCTCCAGGAGTGGATGTGACCCCCACTGCCTAAACTCCTCAGTGTCTAGCTCGAGGTAGCTACGGAGGCCCCAAGTGCAGCACATGGGCAGTGTGAGGTTGGGGCTTCCACAGAAGGTGACTCTGGGTTAGTTGGGGTCAGCCATGGATGGTAGGAGAGAGGGACCAATGTGTGCAAAGCCACATAAGCCTGAGGGAACTTGGAGGACATGTGCAGCGGTTCAGGGTCTGGGGGGGAAGGCTGAGGTGGGCGTTGTGAGGGGCTGCTGCTCAGTTGGAAAGCAGCAGGCCCAGGTCTGGGAGCCTCCTTCCTCCTCTGGTGCACTTACCCTCACCCCATCTGCTGCAGGTGAGATTGTAGATGCTGTGGTGCGGGAGCAGCAACCCCGAGTACTGCTGGAGCTGGGGGCTTACTGTGGCTACTCAGCCGTCCGTATGGGCCGCCTGCTACCCCCCGGTGCCCGTCTGCTCACCATCGAGTTCAACCCTGACTACGCCACCATCACCCAGCAGATGTTGGACTTCGCAGGCCTGCAGGACAGGGTACAGTTCTTGACCTGGGTGACTGATGTGGACACTGAAGGGGCAACGTGTAGGTAAAACAAAGGGCCCAGGTCATGCCCCACGGTGCCTCCCAGGCCAGGTTTCACAAAACCCTCCGCAGCAGCTCCGTGAGGGTGGTCCTCTACGCTATTCCACAGAGCAGGAAAATCCTGAGGAGGGTAGAGCATGGAGACACATCTCCCCAGAACCACAAAACTGTTGGGAGACACTTGTGTGGGTGTCTAGGCTGGGTGATCTGGTTGCCTCCTCAGGGTACAGGCACTGAGAGAGCACTCTTTCAGGTAACTGTTATCCTCGGGGCGTCTCAAGACATCATCCCCCAGCTAAAGAAGAAATATGATGTGGATACACTGGACATGGTGTTCCTTGACCACTGGAAGGACCGGTACCTGCCAGACACGCTCCTGCTGGAGGTGAGCCATGCAGTCCAATAGGGGCCTTGGTGCTGGCGGCTAGTGCAGGGCCACCTGGCCAGTGGACCTCAGCCTCTGAAGAGCTATGTGCCCGGGCTCTGCCCCTGCCTAAGTGGTTATGGTGTGGGTGTGGAGGGCCAGGTGCTGGTCATAGTGGGAAGGGAGCAGCACTAGAGGGGGAGGTGTGAAAGGGCATGGGATGTTGGAGCAGTGGGGAAGGGCCTATAACTAAGGGCCATGAAAGCTTTGAAGGGGACTTTAGCTGGTGAGAGCAAGGTTAGAATGCTACTGGCCTTAGGAGATGGCTATTGGGAGGGCAGTGGAGAGACCTGGAAACCAGAGAGAGGTGCTGAGCACTGAGAGGGTGTGTGAGGGGGGGTCAGGAACTAGAAGTTGGATAGGGACCTGCATTGGCAAAGAGGGAATGGCAGAGAGATCCATAGGCTAGGAGTGGGCAGTTTGAGGAGCGCGCCTGGCCAGGGGATGCCCACCCCCAGGCAGAAGGGCAAAGACCTGGCAATCAGGACTTGAGCACAGAGACCAGGTGGCCGACCCAGCTGGGCCTGCTTGCAGGGAAACCAAAGAATTTCAGCAGTTTTAGTGTGTGATAATTACAGGGGCCTGCATTTATAGAAAAGCAGCAAATATTGCCATTTAGCAACTAGGAAATTAATAGTTTTCTAGTGCTGCTTGTTCAAAGCTGGTAATTATCTCAAAGAAGAGACGTCATAAATTAGGGCTGACTATATTTTTTCAACATGGAGCCCTATAGCCCTCCCCTCAGTCTCAGATAATGAAGGAGCTGAGGGGATGGCGGGGTGGATGGCAATTCAAAATTGGGTGGTCCGTTTAAGGAGGCCTCAGTTTCTGCTCACAAGGACACCATGGCAGTAGCTGACTTTCCCCAGAGTCAGAGGAGAGACACAGATAGAAGAGGCCAAGAGGGGGCCAAGATCTGTGTAATCTAAAGCCACACACTCACTTCTTCCTTTGTTAGAAGTCATTTGCAAAGCACGGTCTACACCCATGGGGAAAGGTAGAGTCAAGGGCTCTTCATGCAATTGAAATGCTCCATTTCCTCCCCATGACAATAGTAAGACAGGCTGTATCTCTGGCCAGACTTCTCCGGGGGGGGGGGGGGGGAGGTGGTGTCTCCATCTGGGGGCATATGGTGTCTGTGATGCCCAGAGAAAGGAAGGATAGGTACGGCCTTCTGCCCCGCTTGTGAACAGCCTCTTCAGGGATGGGTGGGCCCTAGCTCCTTCCAAGGTGACCAGAGTTGCTCTCTCCCTTTTGTTCCTCTTTCATGGCTAACCCATGCGCTTGTAGTATCAGATGCATTTCACAACCTATGTATGGATTGTCCCACCTGTGGCCACTGGTCCATGCCTCAATCCTCCAGCAGGACCCCACCTCAGGACTCACCTTGTGCATATCCTGCCCCAGACCCAAGCTGTTACTAGCTGGACCTAGACTAGGGGTACCTCCTCCTGAGCTACTCTGTTCTTTGGACCACTGACCTTTTGGCTGTGTGTTTGCCATGATTCTGGCTCGGGGCCCTAGCTTTCCCCAGAGCCCAAGAGGTTATTACAGCCAATACCAGGACAGCTGAGGCCCCTGTAAGACTGTCCTAGGCACATCCCTGGAGGGTTGCGGAGCTAAATCTCCACGTTTTTAGGTCACCTGGAGATGCCCTGTGCATGGGGCCTGCCAGCAATTTTGAGATACACCTGGGCTCACTTGTTCAATTTTGCTTTCAGTCTTGGAGATTACTCTTTATTTTTATTTTATGATTATGTATTAAAAAGCTTGTGCTTCCAAAGTCAGATCACACAATGTGACTAGGGCATCTCTTGGCCTAGCCTGACATGTCTGCCTCCCCTGCACTCACAAACAGGTTTCTCTTCCTACTGCTCCCTATAATCTAAAAAGCTCCTTCCCCGCTTAGAGACAGTGGACCCAGGAAGGTACTGCCACAGCTATGCCCAGCTGTTCTTCCTCCTCTCTGCACAGAGCCCAGGTTCAGGAATGCCAGCCAGTTGCCCAGGCACTGATGAACATCGGTTGTCTCAAATACCAGATCTTGGTGATGCCCAGAGTTAACCCCTGGGGGTGTGGACATGTGCGTGGGAAGTCTGCTCTACCTCTCCCGTTCATGGTCTCCTCTTCATGGTCACCCTGCTCAGACCGAGGACCAGATACCCAGCACCAGGCATCCCTCACCTGGAAAAGCCATGTGTTCCTGGCACCAGGACAGAGGACCCTACTGGCCTTAAATTGGTACTGTGGCACAAATTCTGGCTCCATATTGCTCCACCTCACTCATGTACTAGCTCTAAGTGAACACCTACTGTGTGCCTCATGTAGTTATAGGGACTAAGAATGCAGGAGTTAGCAGAGGAACAAAAGATCTTCAGAGCTGAGGATGTATTTGATTCAGCATAGCCTCTTCCTGCAGTGGTCACATGGACCACTGTGATGAGAGATGGAGGACAGCAAAGAGACTGGTGTGACCCCAAGAGCTAGGTTGGGGCTGACTCCAGGACCATGCACAGGCCAGTGGAGCCCCCACCTAGCTAGGATCCCCTATCCTGATTTGGGTATGGCTTACTGGTCTCCCTCACCCTCACCCCCTACAACCATCTGTTTCCTGTAGGAGTGTGGCCTGTTACGGAAAGGGACGGTGTTGCTGGCTGATAACGTCCTCTTCCCAGGAGCACCGAAATTCCTGGCACATGTACGTGGGAGCAGCCGCTTTGAGTGCACGCACTTCCCCTCTTACCTGGAATACTCACAGACGGTAGTGGATGGCCTGGAAAAAGTTGTCTATCTCGGCCCAGGCAGCCCGGCAAGGCCTTAACTGCCCACCCTACTCTGGGCTCTCTTACTAAACCTGGTTATGAAGAGTATGGTAGAGGTGCTTCTGCTAATCCCACTTCTGCAGTTCTGGGGTCTGCCCCTGACATAGCACACTTGCCTGTGATGCCCAGGTCGGCCCACACTGACCCATCTCCGCAGCGGATCCAGACTGTCACATACTGCCCACCCCAAATGCAAATGGCTCACTATGCAAAATCACTGCAATAAATGTGGAAAGTAAATACCAACCAGATCAGGGCAGGTGGTCCCACTGAGAATGTCACTCACGCCCACCAGCATTCTAGTTGGGTTTCTTACACAGGCCGTCCTCAGGTATGGACAAAGCCACACAGGGAAGTATCGGGGGGCTGGGGACAGCTGGGTCTGTTGGGAATGCACACAGTCTGCCCCTGAGGTGTGCTGCCACCAATGACAGTGGTGCCTCAGAGTGGCCACGAACCAACTCACAGCACACTTCAGTTCTTTCACCTCCTTTTAAAGAAGGAAATACAACTTCTTTACTAAAATCGACTAGTTATTAATAACCTTATATACCATATCAGGTTTAAAGGATATTAAAACAGAAGTAAAGTTCTAAATATTTAGATACAACATGAACTCTGTGCTTCAACCACTATGCTGCTTCCTTTCCTTTGGTACCCTCAGCTTTGGCCCCAAACTTAGCATGTTCCCCTTGACTGGATGCTTCCTGCCCAGGGGCGCCTAGCCATAGCAGCAGAGGGGGAGCCAGCCCTGCTCAGCACTGCTCCTGTGGCCAAAGGCCCCTAGCTAGCTGGGGCCCCCAGATGGCCCTGAGAGATGATGTGTTCACTGGCCTTGTTTCTGGAAGAGGGAGTGGGTTCAGGCTGCTGCAGCACATCTTCAGGTTGCCCAGTTGGCCAAGTGATGAAGCGGAGCTGGTTTGTATCTACCCAAAGCCAGAGTTGTCCCCAGTTCCCACCCTGGCCCTCTAGCCCCAAGGCCCCAGAGGCTGCTGGCCACCTCAGCTTCCCCAAGGACCCAGCTGAAGTCCAAAACACTAGGATACCACCCACAGACTCAGAGCCCAGCTAACTATCAGGAGCAAATGGATTCTTCTTTGCACACAAAAAAGGTATCACAGTGAGCCTTATGTGGAGAAACACCCAGGGGTCTGGGAGCCGAGACCCTCAAACAGCAGCCACTTGGGGCCGGTTCAGCCCTCTCCCACCCACAAACAGGAACAAGTAGCTTGTGTTGAGAGATCTGAGGCACAGAGGGCAGAAGTTCCTTTGTTGCTATTTTAATTTTTAAATTCTCTTACAAAAATTTAGATTTTAACCAATAACAAGTCATATTATGGTTTTGCTTTTAATTATTTTTGCCAGTTATTTTCTTTTGTTTTTAAGTCACAAACAACAGGCACTGAACAGCAGTCTCCCAGCTGCTACCAACAGTCAGTTCCAGAGGTGCTATTCATGCCCAAGGCCATAGGGAAGGCCTCCACTACACCGGGGCTCCACCTATACAAGGACGGGATGGGGGCAAGCACAGCCTGGCCCCCATCTCACTACCTCCAAAACTTTACTGTCTGGGACATCCTCCCTAGAGCAGCCACACATCCAGTCTGCTGGCCATGCAAGGGGAAACCTAAGGCCTAGAGGAGCCCCCTCCCTGCCCAGCTCCTGCCCCCGGGGGCACTGCATAAATAGGAGCACACTCTCCTCCTACTGGCAGCCCCAAAACAAAGTCAAGTACCCTTTCCTGCAACCTTCATGGTAAGTCTGTCTGTGTCTGTGTGTGTGTATCTCTCTCTGTCTGTGTGTGTGTCTCTCTCTCTCTCTCTCCCTCTCTCTCTCACACACACACACACACACACACACACACACACACACACACACACACAGCATGATCTAGTGGATAAAGAGGAAGGGAGCAAGGAGGCAGGAAAGAGATGTGTCCAGAAAGTGTGGCCTGGCTCAGCAAGAGGTACTGCCAAACCCTGCCGCAAGGGGGCTCCGAGTGCCACAGCAAGGTCTGCGCAGGACGGCCCAGAAGTTTCCTTCTCCCTGTGATCAGATCCCTAAGAACAGATGGCTGGGCCCGGGCCCTGAGGAGGGAGAGGGTAAGCTGAGCAGAGCAGCCTGGCGGCTGGGGTGCTGCCTCCACAGGCAAGAGGGACGGAAGTGGGTACAAGGGCAGCTGCTGGGGTGTGGGTGGGGGTTACCAATCCCAGGGTCTTGGCACCAGGGCCAAACCAACTTGTTTGGGTCTTGGCAGTCCTGTGCTTGGGGCATTTGCAAGTATAAGGGCACCCATCCCTGCCCTGGCCCCATCTCCTGGCCCCAATGGAACTGCCTGGGTTGGGGATGCAGGTCAAGGAGACCCCTCCCTCTCTGACCTTGTTGTGTCCTTCCCTAAGATGGGCATTCGGGTCTGCTAAGCTGGAGGAGGGGTCCTGCTGGGGAGCACGCAGGGAGAGCAGAGCATGCAGGCAGCAAAGACAAGATGCTCAAGGTCCAGAAGACAAGAAACCAAATGTGAGAACGTACCAGGCATGCAAGCTAGACCCAGGAGTCAACAGGTTGAGGTTTAGCGTCCCCCACGGCGTCCACCAGCCTTACTGCGGGCCTGCTGGGCCCGGGAGGAGGTACCTTCCTGCCAGGGTCCGGCTGCAGCAGATAGGTGGTGGCAGGAGAGCATTAGAGGCAAAAAAGAGCATGTTAGTCAGTGAACGGGTGGTGACTGGTCTGGTCAGTGGGATGGGGACAGAGCAGGGGTGGACACAAGGGCAGGACTGAAGGTGAAGAGTGGCTAACCAGTGTGGCTCACACAGATGCAGAGTGATACACAGATGCAGATGGCTGTGCCCAAAGCTAGGGGATCAGCAAAGAGGTGACAAGTACTGCCCTGGAGCTGGGACTGCAGCGCCTTCATCCACACACACATGCAGAGACATGTACGCACACTTGCTCAGGCTTCCCCCACCCTGGGCAGAGGCCTCTGCTCCGTGGCACCTCCCTCCCTGTGGGTGGGAACTTGAACCATCTGCATCCACAAATTGACTCTGACAGGAGGATCCCAAGGCCAGAGGCATTGCTCCTGGCTGTGGTCTTCAGGCCCAGTGGCCCACCCAGGCGGACCCCAGTATCTTGCCTGCCTCCTTTCCAGGAAGCGCCAGACATGTCACCTCCTTGGGTACCTGCCCATAGCCACTTACTTTCAGTGGTTCTTTCTCAGAAACGTCCCCTGCAGGGTCACTGCCTCGAGCCCTCCGCTCCCTCCGATCTGTAGTGGAGTATCCATCTGTGGATTGAGGGAATGAAGGGGACTCTGAGGAACAGACATAAGGGAAGAAGACCCCCATCTCAGCCTAGATGCTGGGGGCCCTGCCCATCACCAGCCTTGAGGCTTGTGCCAGCTCTTCACCCAGACCCTCCAACCTCCCCTCAGGACAGACCAGAGACCTCAGCCGGGCACCAACCCCTCCATGGCTAGGCTACCCCTCATTCCATGAACACCATTTTTTTTTTTTTATTTTAAAAGGCCAGGTTTATTAGGAAAGGGGGAAAGAAAAAGAAAGGCACCTGCAGAGTCACAGGTGTACAGGAGAGCTCCCCTGAACACCCTTAAAACAAATTTCTCATCCTACCAGCACCTCCTTTGAAGGCCTTCCTAGCACAGAGCAAAGCAAAACCACTTGGTCATCTCAGGGCCCTGCCTACTCCCTGCACTTACCTGGGCCCAGAGTCTCCAGGGGTATCACATCCTGGCCGACAGGTTTCTCACCATCTGCAAGGTGTAAGGCGAGCACAGTGGGGGTGGGGGTGGGGGTGGGGCAAGTGGACAAGCCCATGTCAGCCCTGGTGTCCTCTGTCACTAACATCTTGGCACCCTTTGCCCAATGGCCCTACCACCCCCACCCCCAGCTTGGCACCAATGTGGACAGATGAAGAGGGTGGGAAACCCCTCCCCACAATCCTGGGGCCATCCTCCTGGAAAACAGCAGCTCTCCTCCACCCTCACAGGTTGTGTTGTCAGTGTGGGTTGAGGGAGCCACTCAAACCCAGCTGATGGGTTCCCACGCCCGCTCCCTCACTTACCAAGGCTCTTGTCCACCAGTGGAAGCGTGCTGTCCTCAAAGCCGCCAAGACTCGCTGCTCCCTTAGGCCCCTTGGTGTTAGCAGTGGCTGACTGGGGAGGCACAAAACAGACGGGTGAAGTCGAGGCTGCTCCTATGGGGGACCCAGACTGCGAAAGTGAGGGAGGAAAGGAAAGCAGCCATACCTGAAAGCGGGCCTTGGACCAGCCGTCCCTCTGCAGAGCACCACGCAGCTCCTTATAGCTCCACACTGTCTGCAGCACGTGGGACGCAGCCTTTGCCTCACGCACGGATTGGCTACAGCCATGGGGCAGGGTCAGCATCTGGTCCACCCAACACATGGTACCGCCCCGTTCTCCCAGGGCCTTGCCTCCACCCACCTGGCTGCACACAGTGCCACCAGCACGGGCACGCCTCGGGCCTGCAGGAGTGAGCGGGCATTGTCCAGACTGTTGGACACAATCTCATGGATGGTGTTGAGCACAGCCACTACCGTGTCCTCCTCCAGGCAGATGCCAGGTCTGGCTGGAGCCTGCGCACTGCGCACATTCCGCACCAGCTCCACCATGGCATAGCTCCCTGTGAAGTGGGGGAGGTGTGAGGACATGCCACTGCCCCACCTCTGCGGGAAGTGGACAGATTCCGACTAGGGCAATGCAGGGCCCACAGTGTGCTAGGGGCTTAGTCCCAACCATGTCAGGAAGGCTATGAGCTGAAGGTCCCCACCAAGTCCCCCAGAACCCCCAATGCCCACCAGTAGGAACTCCAAGCCACCCGCCCAGTTCCTTGTCTGGGTTCAGCCCCATAGGCATCCTCGGCATCCTCACCAATGAGGTCCTTGTTGCGCTGGTCCAGTGAGAGGTTGCGAAGGGCAATGGCAACGGCACGCACCACCTTGTCAGTCTCAGACTGCAGCAGCTCTACGAGCACTGGCAGTCCACGCTCCTTGCGCACCGTGGCACGAATGTATGTGGCCCACTGCGGCAGTGGCAGCAGTGGGGGAGTGTGCTCAGCACACGGGGTTGTTCCACACATGCTGGACACTCCCACCTGAGCCCTGACCACTCCCTCCAGCTATACTGGCTAAGTCCTACTTCTGCAGCTCAACCCTCACCTCTACTGCCCAGGGTGCACGGCTGACAGCTTGTGTGCCCTGAACCTCCTGGATCCTGGGGAAGGTGCTGTGTCTCCTCCCCTCCCACCCCCACCCGGCCCCAGCTTAGGGCAGGGGCAGGCACCACGTGATGCTAGGGATTCCCTCTCTGTCCCCTCCTGGCAGACTTGGTCTCTCACCATCCAGTTGCCAGCGCTGAGGTTCTGTAGGGCGCCCGCAGCAGCCTCCAGGGTGTTAAAGTTCCGGCTCTCGGTGAGGAGGGAGAGGTAGAGACGTACCACCTCAGGCTGGTACAGCAGCTCAAAGCCTGGGAACAGGGCATCCACAGTAACTCAGGCCTTCCCCAGATGACCCCTCTTCCTTTCAGCCCCTGCTCAGGGCTTCCAGGCCCCAGGGCTGGGTGTGATACAGTCAGAGCATGTTCAGTATCAACACGGTGACTCTTTAAGGCCACCCCAGAGGAAAGTATTCCCATCTCACAGAGGAACAAACAGGCTCAGTGTAGATGCAGTGGATTTGGGAGAAGTTCATCCCATGACCTTGCTGTCAAAGAAACGGAATTGGGCTGCCTGGCAGTGAGAGCTTCCCGGAGGCCTGGGGTGGAGGGAGATGGCAACCAGAGGTATTGCCCTACCAACAAAACCCATGTTCCCTAGCAACAAGGTATCCTCACAGTTATTGTTGAGGCTGAGTTACCAGGGCTGTGCCCCTAGCAGCAGGGCCAACCTCCTTGTCTGAGCAAGCCTGATCCCACTGTAGTTGAGAGCCCCACCTGGCAGCAGATTGACTCCATGCTGCTCTAGGGTCAGTCTGTCCCTACACTAGGGCTTCTGCCGGCTACAGACATACTCTTGTTCTCCCCATGTCCTCCCACCCTTCATCTCATCCCCCTCCCCAGTGCCCAGGCCCATGCTCTCTCCACTTCAGCTGCACAAGGCTTTTTTTTAATGTTTCCCCATATGCTCTAAGCATATTCCCCCCATTTGCATGGGCTGGTCCCTCTGGTGGTGATGCTCTCCCCTATCTCCTACTGGGTCTTTCCACCCCACTTGGGGGACCTGGGTTTATAGGTTAGGCTGTGGCCTGGGCTCACCAGGGCAGTCCTCTCACTCGGGCTGACTCCCAGTGTGCAGTACCCAGAAGAGTGCCAGCAGACAGTAGGACTTCAACAGCCATGAGGGACAAGGAGAAAGAACTACTCTATCCCATGAGTTGGTGGGGGGTGGTCTCCTGGTTTAGCCTGTACTGGATCCAACTGTACCCCCCTGGCTGAACTCCCCCAGAGCGAACCTGAGCTCTCTGGATGACACTGGAGAACATGCCTGATTGGCTCTTACTCTTACTATGGTGCTCACTCTAATCCCCGCCAGCCTCTCATGTACTATGTGAACCCAGAAATGCCTGACTTATATGCCTCTGTCCCCCATCCTGCCTGAAGTGACCCATGCCACTGACCCTATGAACTCTCAGTAGGTGCCCAGGGATTGTATCATCCTCTGTGGGTCCCCACACCTGTGACTGTTTCCCCACCAGATCCCCGTGGCCCTTCAGGCCTACTTGGTGGAACAAGCTTCACTACCTAGACAATCCTGGGCCTGGACTTCAACTCTGCCTACTGACCTTTGGCAGCCTCTGTTTGCTTGGGGAGGTCCAGTGTGTCAAAATTCCGGTCCATGTCACCGTCTTTCTTCCCTGCAATACAAGGGCAGTGGGAGGTGAGGTAGACCCTGCCAAGGGATAGGTATGTCAGGAAGGATGGACTAGCTCTTTCCTGCCCAGAGATCAAAAAGCACCCCCATGTCCAGGACTGGTTACCAAGAGGCTCTAATGACAGAGCACCATTCTGCATTCAGGCAGGCAGATCAGCCCCAGGCAGGACAACGGTGGCAGTAGGATCTGGGGGCATCCTACTCCTGTTCCGAGCATTCATGACTCATCAGTGCTGGAAGCTACCTTGCTGACATCCCCACCCCCACTGCCATGGTCCTCTGTGACTGCCTGGTATGAATGAGGAGCCTAAGGCCAGGCTCGGGGGGAAGATGGAGGCAGTGAAGCAGAGTGTTGACAAGAATAGGACATGCCTGGTCACAGAGCAAGGCAGAACTTGGACCAAGAGTCCCACTTAGAGAAACCTGTTCTTGTCTGGGACCAGGACTCAGTCAAAGGTTCTGCTGGCTAGGAGAGGCCTCCACCCATATAGTCCCAGCCCGTACAGCAAACCCACCCAATACCTTCCAGTCTCAGCCTACATACTTCCATGAAAGTTCATGACCTCCCCTACCTGCCTCACCCTCTCATCTCAGATGAGAGAACATATCCTCCTTTGGAAGGCAGCAGAGCTCAGTTCAGATGACCTAGGACCCATCCAGTCTCATGGGGCCTTTGGTCCCACTGAGCCACACCTTGCCCTATTTCATTGGAGGGGCAGCCTCTGCTCCTCTGTCCCTTGGGACAGACATATCTTACACTCTGTCCAGCTCAGCCCTACCCCAGCTCCCGGGCCAGTCCTGTGGAGCAGCCCAATCTGAGGTTACAGAGGGCCACAGCTACTTGGTCTCCCAACCAATCCAGGCCTGACACTCTGGTTGTCTTGTCCTTGCGTTTGTCATGGAAATAGCTGCTTGGAGAAGGAACTGGGATGGGGCAGGGCCCTGAACTTGGCATGCCCTGCAGGTGTCACAGAGATGGATGTCTGACCCAAGAGGCGAGGGATACCTGCCTGATGCTCTGTCAGATCTGGACAGTAGGACAGACAGGGACTCACCTTGATGGAACCACTCCTCTAGGCAGCCGAAAGAAGCACAGGAGAGAGGAGATGAGCCTAAGTGGGCAGCACCCCAAGCCCTCCTGGGAGGCCCCAATTTCTACTGCACATGCTGAGTTGAGCAGGCAGGACATGGAACCTTGACAGACTACTTTTGGGAGCCAAAAGTGCACAGTGCACAGACTCTATGTGCACCTGGAAGATGCTAGTGTGGGCAGAGTGAAGAGCTCCCCTCAGGGCATCCAGGGTCTGCAGATACCCTGCAACATCAGAAGGTGGGACCATCTTTGACATTTTCACAACTGGGCCTGCAGAATTCTTCCTGGAGCTGAGACTGAATTCAGACACCATTAGGGACACCATGTGGGTTCACTCCTGTCCTTCCTTCTGGGTCCCACAGTAAAAATGGGGAAGGCTGGGTCTGCCAGCTGGGTGCCCCAGGGTAGCATGCCCTCCTTGGTTCCCTGCCTGTCCGTCCACGACTGACTGGATGTCCTCCAGCCTCTCTAACAACCTTGGGAATGGAAAACCTTTAGCCCAAGGTGGGAGGATCTCCTAGAGCAGAACCCCAGTCCCAACCACACACCTTTGGCCTTCTTGCCACCGAAGCAGCCGGTATCATCCCGCCTCTGACGCTGGGAGCCCACAGCGCCACCCAGGGGCCCAGGCTCAGTCTCCTGGTACCTATCGGCCCCTGGCACCTCCTTATGCACGTGGTAGGACAGGTTCCGCATGATGCACACGCAATTCTCCACCGACTGTGAGGAGAGGAGAGCTGGTGGGGAAGGGCCACATGACCATGGAGACTGCTGACCCTCCCAAAGACTGGTCAGTCAGTGTGCACCAAGGGGCTTGGGGTATAGGATGGGAAGAACAGAGCTGGACGCCCTCGTGGATGAGACTGCCAGGGAGGGAGAGGGTGGAGTAACTACCACATGCAGGACCTTACCCAGGCCTTAGTGCCTGTCCACCTTACTGTTTAACCACTACAAGGTGGCTGTCACCCAGGGTCCTTCCCCTCTATGCCACCCAGACAACTCAGGTCCTCTGGGGCCCCCTTCCTCTCCTGTCTCCCCTACCCTGTGTGGGAGACCATGAGACTGCCCAGGCCTACAACCTGCCAGGACCCGCCCTGCCCTGCCAGCCACCTTGTTGTCCGTATCCTTCCTGCCCACGGCTGACTGCAGGGCATGTAAGAGTGCATCCACCAGCCCTTCACACTCCCGGAGTCGCCGCCGGGCCTCTGCACCATCCGAGCTCACGTTCCTAAGTGGCCAAGAGCAAGCCAGGTGACCCCTGGCTCCCTTGGGAACCACCCCCCCCAACTCCATATAGCCTCAGGATCTGTCTTCATCTGCAAAACAGGCCCTAATGTTGCCCTGTTGGGGTTACAGGCAGATGACACCAGACTGGGTATAAGGCAGGCGGGCAGTGGCGGCCTGACTGCTGAGGCCTTAGGAGGGAGTCCAGGCCTGGCATCTCTGGAAGGGGGAGGCTTCCCTGACTACCAGCTGATTTAGAAAGGGGCAAAAAGTGGGTTCAGAGGCCTGAATTGACAATTCTGGGCTCCCCCTCCCACCACTCCAGTGGTAGCTCTGTGCTTCACTTTGCACTGTTGGGACCTCAAAGGGCCATGCCGGCATGTTTTGAGGAACAGGCAGAATCGTGGGGACCCAGGACTATCTGGGGTCTCTACAGGGTCTCCCAGGATAAGAATGAGGGCAGGGGTCACAAGGAGATAGTATGAGGCCTCTAAAGACTGGAGAAAGGGTCTTGGCTTCCTCGCCTCTGAATGCCACAGTGACAAGAGGGTACAGTCAAGCTGGGCAGAGCTGGAATCAATGGGTATCACACAAAGGGCAGAACACCTTATCCAGAGTGCCCTTAGGGATGAACAAAGCTCCTTTAGGCCCCGTTCTTAAGACTCAGGAAAAAATGTGACAAGGTTCAGAAGACTTGGGCAGCTAACTATCTTCCATGTTACTGGGTCACAATGATGTGGCTGTCCCTGAGACTGGGTCCCAATCCTGGGGGGGGGGCAAGCCCCACTGGGGCCTGACGCTTGCCTCCTAAGCAGGCACAGTCCACCAAACAGCCCCGAGAGCACCCAGCCAGGCCCACACCTCAAGCAGCCTGAGGTGTTCTTGAAGACAGTTGTCCACTCAGCATCCCGTGGCTTAGAGTCCTCGTTGGGCTCGCGCTCCCAGCCCGAATGGGGTACAATGACCTCGTGGGTTAGCGTCTGTAGGCCATGGTCAATGATGACCATCTTCAGGGGTTCGTAGGATGACAGGTTCCAGAGTGTGCCTATGGGGTGCACCAATCAGTCATGCTAACCCATGAGCACTGCCCTTCCCACATTCCAACTCTGCTCAGGACCTGCCACCCTCCATCATGCTTAGACCTCCATCTGCTAGACCCAGATCCTAGGTGCTTGGTCTGGCCTGGGATACCCAGTGGCAGCTCCAGCTGGCCCAAGGGGCTGGCAGGCAGACTGGGACTGGACATGCATCTTCCCCAAGCATTCTCAGTCACCTGGGTGGGTGGATCTAATGCTCCTGGGGCCATGGGACCACTCTGAGAGGTGGTCACGTGACCAAGGTCCCACAAGGCGCAATCCCCACCGTTGCACTGTGGGTGTAGTCTGGACCCAAAGTGGCAAGATGAGGGCAGGTAGGGAAGAGGGCCTGAAGGTCCCAGTGCTAGCCCTACCTAAGGCAGCAATGTCTAGAAATAGAGAGACTGGGGACCGGTTACAGCAGCTGAGACTGCTGAGTAACAGGGTGCTTTGCCTGGCCAAGAGACCCCTGGTACGCACCAACCCCCAGGCCAAGCTTGCTCTTCTCTCTTCCCAGGGAATGGAAGGCAGCCAGGAGTCACTCACCAGTGACTAGCTCTCGAACCTCATTGTCCCGGGCGGCCCGCAGCAGGCGCACCAGGGCAGGCACACCACCACAGTCCCGGATGGCAGCTTTGTTGTCAGTGTCCCGGCCGTAGGAGAGGTTCCGCAGTGCCCCACAGGCCCTGCGCCGCACTTCTGCCCGGGGGTGGTCCAGCAGAGCCACGAGCAGCGGCAGCCCCCGCAGCTGCCGCACACGCCTCTTGATGCCCTCGTTCTCAAAGCACAAGTGCTGCAAGTAAGCAGCTGCATTGGCCTTTACGGGGTCCACAGGGTGTCGCAGCATAGCCAGTACTTCTGGCAGCTCAGGGTCCCGCCAGCGTGGCTCCTTGCGGGCACTGTCGACAGAGGGCGAACGTCGCACCACCCGGTCCAGGCTGCCCAGGCTGCCCTGTTCTGGCTGGGCCAGGGGTGCTGTCACAGCTGGGAATGGGGGTCGCTCCTCCATCAGCTCACCACCATCATCTGCCACATCCTCATAGACCCTGTGCAGGTAAGTGGGGCGGATGAACATCTTCACAGCAGCCATCAGCTTTGCCTTCAAGCTACCACACCACACCAGGGGACTGTGACCCCAGAAGGCAGGGCTGGGCCTAGAGCATGGGTATCCTGACCCCACACATGGAGTACTGAGTCACACTCAGTCCAGCAAGAACTCAGGGCCAAACCAGGGCACGTAACCCTCCAAAACAGGGAGTTCACTCACTCCAGTCACCAGGCAGCATTCCCAACTCTGAACTAAATGCATTTCTACAAAGTATTTGTCCATGATGGGGGGGTCCTTCCCAGGAGGCCTATCTTTCACTGGAGCCAGGATGTGGGGAGGGTGAGCCTCCCTACCTGCAGCCATACCAGTGGGACCATCTAAGGGGCACTTACACCATCAGGGCTCAAGATGATCTAGTAAACTGTCACCATCACTCTGGCTTCCCAGGGAAGGGGCTGGGGCTAGGATGGGACAGTGTCTCACCTTGGTCACAGTGCAATCCAGACTCACGCTGTGATTATGTTGCCTCTCTACATACAGAAACTGAAAGCAGGGGAGACACAACCAGAGGGTGGACTTGGAAAGGCTAGGGCACCTGGGTTCTGGTTGTACCTGTGTACAAGGGAACCTGAAGCTTGGGGAAAGCCTAAAGTTTCACACTCAGAGAAACACCCTGAGCCTCTTGTATTCAAGTCTTCATGGCCATCTGGCTGGCACAGGGGCAGTATATATCAGGCACTGTCACCAACTTCTCATGCCCAGATCCTCTGCAACTTTCATCCCCAGGGCCTGCCCTTCGGCAGACCTTGAGAAAAGGTGAGCCCAATTCAAACTAATCTGTGTGTGACGAGCTCTGCCTCAGAAGCTCTACTTCCTATGGAGCACTACTCTGTGGTACTTCCACTTTGAAGAGTAAAAGGAAGGCTTCCTGGACATGGTGTTGGGGCACAGGAAGCTCACCTGGTGCGAAAGCCTCGAGCACAATCAGGCCGCCTCCGGGCAGTCATGCCATAGTCAGGCTCCAGTTCTGGGCCACCCTCTTCATCAGCAGTCAGGCTTCGAGTGTCATCCTCCAGGCCATACGGCTCTGCCTGGAAGTGCTCAGGCTGGGAGCGGCCAGCTGGAGTTACTGGCTCAGGGCCTGCTGGAAATGTCTCACGGCGCCCAGGCAGTGTGAAACAGCCATCGCTGGGACCCGAGCCAAGGGGGCCACCACGTAGGGGTCGCGCACCCAGCCCACGGGACAGGCTGCCATAGCTGGGGACTTCACGGGGCTCAGGCCCATCAGGAAAGCTGCTCCCGCTGCTGAGGTAGGCGCGGGATAGTGTGGCTGCTGGGCCACCCCCACGCAACAGGAAGTGCCGGTCCAGGGGGCCGTCAGGGAAAGGGCCTAGCGGGGGTCCACCATCCAACAGTGGGAGGCCATCTGGGCCCACAGGTACCTGGCGCACGGTTCGTGTGGTCACTGTCTTGACTGTCTTGGTGACCTGGCAGATAAGCAGGTAGTTGATAGGCTGGACAGCCTGAGAGGCCCACACAGGGCCCCAGCAGGGCCAAAGTGGTCTTGGTTTTCCACCCAAACAATGGGTGGACTCTAGGAGAGAGGACATGCACCCACTCTGAAGCCACATAATCTATTTGCCCACCTCTTGGGCCCAGCCATACCTTGGTCTCAGTGCGCCGGGTAGTGCCATCTTCTGAGGTGACAATGGACACATGGGAAGTAGGTGTGCCAGGGTCCTCCTCCACTGTCACTGTTTCCTCCAGCACCTCAGGTGCCTCTGGCATTGTGACGAGAGAAGCCTGGCTTCCCCGGCTCTGCTCCTGGGCAAGAGGGGCAAGTGTCAGTGAGAGGACCCAGTGTTCACTCTGCCCTGGAGTTCAGATTTTCCTGTTAGCCCGGATCCCAGGAGTTCCTTTTTCCTGCCCCTAGAATCCACTAACTCTAGGACCTGTCTCTGCACAAGCTGGTGAGGACAGGACATTCCTGCCTCAACACCGAAGGGTTCACATTGCCCTATTATCCTTTCCAATAGCCTCCTTGGGCTGAGATGGCAAATACAGCCCTAGATTCCAGTGGAGTGGCCTCAAGTACAATCTTGAGCAGCCCTGTCTGAGCTGAGAGGCCAAGCTCCCAAGGAGGCCTGGGTAAGACATGTAGGACCCTTTCCTGACATGACTTGCCACCTTTCCATTGCTGTGGGCCTCCTTCCTGCCCCACCCAAAAACCTGGAGTATAGAGGTTTGACAGTGGCAGTTTCATCACTGCTGACCAACTTCTGTGGTTGTGCCCAGGCTCCCACCATCCCCAAGGCCAGCAAGACAAAAATACCCATTTCCCAGCATGCTCTGTGCACTCAGAAAGCCAAAATACCCTTGCTCCCTCTAGCCCAAACACTCTTGCGATGGTGAATGGGCAATGGCCTGGCCCTGCCTTACTTGGGCCTATGTCCCTTAAGAGACCCTGGGTATCATATCAGTGCCAGTGAGCATAGATTCAGGCAAATGGGGCCTAGCTAGTCTTTAGCAGAAACCCTAGCGGCCCTCCCTGAACAGCCCCCAAGTCTCAGTCACTCGCCTCATTCTTAGCCTGCTGTCCCTCTTGCCATCATACCTACAGGGAATAACAATGGTAGAATTAGACACAGATGGACACAGACAGAGGCCCTTCTAAGTCCCACATGCCTTTGGCCAAACTTGTCAGTGAGGAAAAAACTGAGGCTCAGAGGATTACCTAGGCCCACAGCAGAGCTGGGCCAGAATTCTGCTGTGCTGAATAACACAGGGCTCCGAGGGTCAGTCAACCCTCGGTCCTATGTGATCAGCATCTGGCCAGGACAGGTGGGGACTGAAACTAAGCTCTGGTGGTTGGACAAGTGGAGCACACATTCCCGGGTGGCCAAAGTCAAGTCAGCAGGAAAACAGCCCAGGCCCCATGCCTGGCAGGATGGGTCCCCAACCCGGGTCCCAGCCTTTGAGACCTGCACAGATGGAGATGAAACCTGGACAAGACTAATAGTTCACATGCACATCCGTATCCACCTGGCTCCCAAAGCCCTCTCTGCTCCCAGCCCTGGGCCATGGAGGTATGCAAGGGAAGGAGCTCAAAGCTGCCCTCAGGATCTGCCTCCCAAGGTTGGAGTCTCAAGTTGGGTTCTGTCCTGAAGGAATACCTGCCCTCTACTTAACTGTAAGCAATGTTGAGGTTCTAGGCCCTGTGACCTCTTCAAGGGGCCCAAAAAAGGCCTTGCATACCTCTGTCTGTGGTGGCACAAGAAAAAGAGGTCACAGAATGCACCCTTCTGCCCACAGAAGCAGGACCTAAGACAATACATGATTTTACAAAATGAGAAAATGAAGCCTGACACAGTAGGGAGAATTTACCCAGAACCTCACTAACTGCTAACAGGAGAATTTCAGGCATCCAAGAAAGGCAGTTTTGCAAGGTCTTTTTATCACACCTAACCTTTTATGGGCCACAACTCTAGCTGTGGTTAGAATGCCTGTTGGTGAATGACTAGCAAGGAAAAACACTGTTCCCAGGCAAAGAGTAACTGAGGCCCCGAGTGTGGACATGCTGGTGGGCTATCTGGGCTCCTCCCTCAGGGCACTGAGACCTGGGACAGTTTCAACAGAAGAAAGTTCAGGGACAGCCTGTCACTGTTGGGGGTCTCAGCTGTCTCATCTGTATTTGGCAACTGCGAGAGCGTATGTGTGGCAGGCAGTGAGCTCTCTGTTGAGCTCCAGGGGGCCAGTCAGAGCTGGGGAAGGGACGCACACTGCTAGCTGCAAGTGTGGAGGAGGGGCAAGGAAGCAACACTTGTACAGGGAACCAGGACATTGCCCAAGACACTGTCAGCCAGGTATGGTTCCTTAGTTGGTGTGCACACATTAACACTTTCAGAGAAAAGTATCCTCCTCACTGGCTAGACAGTGAGGGCAGGGGAAGTACATCTCAACCTCAATGCCACGCTGTAGCTCTGCTGATTATTCTCATTCCACCTGCTGAGTCAGGAAAACTGGAGCCCCAAATAGTTAGGGCCCCCCAACAAGACTTGACTACCCTGCAGAGATACCCACTAACACCCAGCCCAAGCAACCAGTTGCAGAATCCTGAGGCCCCAAGAGCCCCTGCTGGCAAATGACCTCAGGGAGCTAAAAACGAGTGATGACTTCACCCGGGTAGGAAGGCAGGCAGAAGCATGAGTCAGCTGGTGATCCCTGGAAGTTCTGGCCTATTACACATGACTGGGCACACATATGGTGCATGTACCTGGTGCCCCTGACAAGAATGTGTGTCATAGTAGACACCCCCCAAGTGTCTACTATGGGGGTTTCAGAGCTGGCAGCAGATGGGGGAACCAGTCTAGAGCACAAAGAGATGCAAGGCTGACCTGTGGCTCGAATCTCTGCAACATCTTTGTGTTGGGAATGTGGGATCACAGGCTGATGACTAGCACACAGTTGATACTCAACTGAATTCGCTGTTCAGGGTGCTCGAATCCTCATCTGGTCTCAAACATCTGCCTAAGGATCCCATGTCCCATGTCTATCAGTCTAGCCCACCATCAGGAGCCCCTGGCCCTGTAACACCAGCTTTCCCCACACCCCTGCACACACCACCCCCTACATCCTTCCCAACATCCCAAATCCTGCCAAAGCTACTAGCTGTCTCGTTATCCTTTCCAGGCCTTGGGTTCATCCTTGCCCCTCCTGCTGGGACAACTGCCCCAGCCTCCCATCACCTACCTCCAGGGCCCAAATCCACCCCATGGTGCTCCCACCCAAAGCCTACCTGGTCCATGGCCCCCATGCCTAGCCTAGAACAAGTCACTAAGTCTGGGGTTTTCTAATAAGGTCCCTTGAACTTGTAGGAGAGTCCTGGCCCAGGACTCTAAACTGGGGACTGGAGTGGCCTGTACCCTAGAAAGGTAGACACAATCATAAGCTACTGCTCTCAAGGGGATTCTTGGAGGCAGAGCTGAGTATAGTAGGAGGGCCCTGGGCCCTATCACACACCCAGGGCTTGGCTATCTCGAATGGAAATGGGAAGGAAGGACTCACGGTGTCAAGACCACAGGGCAGATCAGACAGTGCGAGTCTTACCTTTGGGGTGAGATAGGGACAAGGGGAACAATGAATAGAGGGCCACCACTTGGGCAAAAGTTCACAATACCCCTGGGGTACATGTGATAATGGTAGAGAAAGGAGTCAGAAAAAAAACAAGTTACAATGCGGGGGCGGGGGGCACATCTGGTTCCTACTTGCACTGTCTGGATTTGCTAGATGAGCACCCAGAGTCTGTATCATGAACACTACAAGCACCTCAGCTTGTCCATAGCCCTGCAAGCACACACAGGGGATGGGTTAAAGTGTGATTCCCATACCTGGCTCTCACAACTCTGGGTTCAGGCCCCCAGAGGGCACAAGAGATCTGCCAACAGACAAAATAACTGGAAAGGTTGGCAGAGCACCAACCACCCCACCCAGTGTGGCCATCCAGATGGAATCCAGACCAAGCCAGGCTGGCATCTCTTTCTAGGGAAAACATCACTGGCCACCAGATATGCACTCTCCCTTTGGTACCCATCTCTCTGCCCAGCCCTAGTGGACCAGGGACTCACCCCTCTGCAGCAGCAGTCCACCTGCCAGGGTGAGCCACACGCTGACTGAGCAAGAAGCCAAGGGATAGTGAGCACTTAGAGGCTAAGGGAGCAAACTTGTGGGAGGTAACAGGACTGTCACCCACCCTAGCTTCCCAACGTCAAGCCCACATCCACCAGTCATACTACCAAATTTACCCAGCTCCCAGTATCTGGCTCCTCCATCTTTGGGGCAGTTGGTAGCCAGATTGGGGGGACACACAGGAGGGACCAAGCATCTGGGTAGGCATGTGTGGGAAAGGCATAACTCAGCCACAAGGGGTTGCTCCTCCACTCGGTTTGCCTGTCTGTTACTACACAGGCTCCCTCTGAATAAGAGAGGGCGACCCACATGCCTTCTCCCCCAACCTCCAGTACTGGGAGGTGGAATGCTGGGGTTTTCCTGAGACACCGCTGCCCCGCCCCCATCCAGCCTCCCCACACTGTGGGCAGAGCATCCTCCAGCCCTCCCCTCACGTGAGTTGCCGCGGCAGACAAGGATTCCATTAAAGCTCTGGAGAGGAAGCTACTTCGCAGGTCCCCAGAGTGAGAGCCCGTGCTGGGAGTGTGGACGGGAGGGGAGGCCCAGCGAGCTCACAGAGAATAGGAGCCCTAGCCGGGCTTCCCTCTCCAGACTCGGCCTCCCTCCTACAGAGAGGGGGATGCTCAGGAAGGCCCTCGCCCTCCGCCTGTGCCCCCTCCACCCATGCCCGACACCTGTCCTGTGCGCTGGGCCAGGAGGTGTGCCCACCAGGGTCCCGGCCCTGTTCCCCGTCCCGTGCAGGGTGGCACTGCCAGTGGGCCCAGGGCCCAACCCCCGGCGAGGGGATCCAGAGACCCAGCAGCCCCCTCCCGGAGTCTTGCACAATCCCAGAGCAGTGCGCTCACTCCATCCACCCGCTCAGACAATAGCCGCCTCCAGCCAGCGACTCCACAGAACAAAAGCAGGTCCTCCCGGGAAGGCTGGTGCCCCGCCCTCCGCGGCAGGGCCCCCTTCTGTGCCCCCCTTGCCCCGGACCAAGTTCCCTCCAACCTGTTTGAGTTCGGCCGGCATCAGGCCAGCTCGGTCTGGGGGGGAGGGGGACGCGGGGAAGCGACGGCGACGGCTGGACCGGGCTGGGTTCTGGCACCTCGGCCACTCCGGCTCAGGCGCGGCAGACTCGCACCCGCGGGGGCGGATCTGGCAGCGGTCACGGCGAGCAGCCAATCGGGCGGGGCCGCGCCCAGGCGGGGCGGGGACCCGGTGGGGCGGAGTCGGGGTCGCCCCTACCTCCCCTGCAGTCAGCCCAGGGCTCAACCTCCAGCCCTAGCAGGGGTGACTCTGTGAGTCCTCCTTTACAGGCCTCTCTTTGCGCCCAGTGAAAAAGCTCACACCCCTCTCCTCTGTAGATCTGGGGAAACTGAGTTCTGATGGAGCAGGAGCCAGTGAGGCTCCCTGGCACCAGCTGCTCATCCTAGCTGCTTGTTGTGAAATGGGGGCCCATAAGACGTTTACCACCATGAAGAACTGCAAAATTTCCCAGTCCTGATCCCAGGACCCCACCCACCCCGAGCATGACACCCCAAGGAAGTTATTATCCACACAGAGCTCACTGGGAACCCGACAAATGGCCCTGCACTGACCCACTGTGTCTTGGGCTCTACCCATCAAGACAAAGGCCCGGGAACTCCTCATTATAACTTGTCAGCCCATTAAGTGGGGGGTCAGGGGGGCCACAACTGTTGGGTGACCCTGGGCTAAAGCCCAGGAGGCTGAGCTGGCCTCAGACCCTCTCTCCTCCATGCCTTTGGTCTACTGGGAATTTGGTGGGGGAGTCGGAGTGGCTGGTTAATCAGAGCTAGTCCTACCAGGGTGCACTCCTTCACACCCAACCCTGGCAGACTGGTGTTAAGGTGCAGTCACACAATGGGAAGTCTAGCTCTGCTTGAGGGAAAGGGCTGGGCTGGGCTGGGCTGGGGCAACCTCGGGTCATTTCCCAGCAAGGCAAGTGACACTTGCCTCATGAACAAGGAAACGAGGTTCTGAGGTAGACTGCCAAGGAGATTCAGTGGGTAGAGTAAGACCTGGGCCTCCTACCTCCTTCTCCCCAGGCTCCAGTCAGAAAACTGAGCCTCTGCTGGGCCACCCTGGCTCCACAACACACCATGTACATAAGCGTTTGAGCCAGGAGGCTCAAACATGTGGGATATCCTGTGTGTGTCCCGTCGGCCCACCTACACGGGTAAGCTGCTCTTACCACTGGCCCCCTCCATCTTCCATCAACAGCAGCACCAGGCAGAGCCCTCAAGCAGGAACAGGAAGGCAGAACCACTGCCCTGAAGAACTTGTCCTACATGCTTGCTTACATTTCAGCCATTTCTAACTTCTGCTTTTTACCAACTACCAGTGCCCCAGTCACAAATTAACCTTAGCTGAATTAGAGGGTAGCTAGGTCCCCAATGGCATCTCTACTCCCAATGAGTGACAGCCAGTCCTGCTCTGGCCAGGTATCTGGAGGAGAGTCCCTTCCTGCAGGAGGGCAGGTAGCCAGGATTAGAGAGTAGCCTAGGGGGACACAGCAGTGGTATCCCTAGAGCTGGGCCCTAGTCTCTCAAACGCGACCCCACCTTCCCCAGGTTTTCAGGTCCCTGCTCTGACCCTGACGACCAGCTGCAGGCGGCCCTGTGGCGCAGCAGGTGGGAAGCAGGTTTGGCATTGAGGCTGTCAAGCCTGGGCAGCTCAATGTGACCCCACCTCCTCCAGCATCCCCATCAGCCCTTCCAGTTCAGCCATAGCCCTGGGAACACATGCTCTCTCCCCTCTCATCCTGATATAACCAAGGGTGGGTGGGAAGGGCCAGTGTTCTCAAACTCAGACCCACCCACCTCAGTCCCTACCTTCCATGCACTAGCTGTATGGCCCACCTCAGCAACAAGGGGCTTCGAACCACGGTTCCCCAATGGTGGGGAATACTGGTGGGTGCAGGACCTCTGAAGACACATCTTCCGCTCCAACTGTGTACCACGGTGGGCTATATGTGTGGAGCATCCACTAGCAAATGAGGACATTACAGCATGGGGGTGGTCACTTTCAGGGTCCCTCGGCCTGACACAGCTGCTGCTCTGAGCCTGTGGGATTGTGCTAACCAGGGTCAGCAATATCATCACTTTGCTCTCTTTCTCTCCAGACACAGGTGCCAGGCTGCCCCCAAGCCGCCACCACATGTGTGCTAGCCAATAGGTAGCCTGTCCGGTTCCTGGGAGCTGGAGTTCAGCAGGACCTAAGAAGGGAGGGTGAGCCTATAGTGGGGGTGACACTGGGAGGGGGGCAACTGCCAGATTAAGGAAGGCAACTCTGTCCCCTGCCTAGGGACCCAAGCCAGAGGAACAAAGAGTGCTTCAGTTACTCTGTGTGGATTCAGAGGTCTCAGCAAGCATTGAGTCCCCAGGCCTGAGTCTGGTATTGCGGAGGGGCAACAGTGGGAGGCCTGCAGGATAGACCCCTACCCAAAAGCCCTCCCCTTCCATGGATAGTTCTGCCCTGGCTATTCCATACCACCCAGTGCCTCAGTCAATAACTGAAAATGCAATAATCCCACCAACTCCAGGTCTCCTAGGTTTCCTCATTGTGTCAACCCATGAGCCAGGTGCTCTTGTCACCCTGTAATAATTAGGTAGGAGGGGACCATGACTCCTATGTACATGCTCCAGCATTAGAATTCTCAGGGCCTTCACAGAGCAGGTAGGACTCCACATCTCCAGGAACTGAGCAGGGACCTGAGCCCAGGCTAGGGTAATGGCCAGTAGGAAAAAAGACTTCCAGGCCACCCTCTGAGCTGCAAGCAGAGCCTGGGGCCTTACTCAACCCTTCTTCGTGGGCTGCCCCTCTGATACACATTAAGACCACCACCAACCCAGGAAGACTCCAGGGCAGGCACAATCTTCAGTGGCTCGAGGCTGACCACTGAACTGCCCAGAAGAGACCCTACCCAGCTCCCTACGTCCTGAGGGCTTACTCAACTGGAGAGGGTACTGTTCTGAGGTCAGGCTATGTCCCACCATTTATCATGTGGTGCCCTGCAACCAAATGACACGTTCAATTCCAACTTTCTTTCCTTCCCCAGAGGCCCAGGAAGTCTTGTAGTGAGCCACTGAATGCTGGCTGTGGTCCACTAGGACCCCTTGATTATTTCACCAGTTGGCCATTTTCATGTTTTATGAGTCACTTTGGGCTGTTACCTGAAGGACCAGCTGTTGCCAGGCTATTGGCAGGGGCTGCCCACTGCCCATGCCACCACTGCCCACACCAGGTTGCTGGGCTCGCTCCAGCTGTAGGACAACATGGCGTCGCTCCTGCTCCAGAGCCCTTGTCAGCCGCTCAAAACGGGCCTCCTGCTCCTTCACCGAGGCTAGGATACTCGCAGCTGAGTGCAGGTTGCAGTCCTCCATGACTGGCTGCAGGCAAAGCAGAGCAAGGTCAGGGTGGAGCCAGCACAGTGGCATGGTGAGGCCATCACAGGCCACCTGCCCACCCCACTCAGAGATGATACAACTTACTCCCAGACAGAAGCCTCCAGGTCTCTGGAGAGAAGCTGCATTGATTAAATTCTAAATTAAAAGTCATTAATTCAAGGCTGGCCGGAAGCAGCTGGTTCCCTGTAGGAGGGCCTGGGGCTCTGGGGCTCTGACCTGGGTTCCTCTGCTTCCTGCTGAACTCAGCAGAACCATAGGCTGTGGGCATCCCAGAGCCCACTGGTAAGGAAAAGGGAGGGCAGGAAAAGCTGGTGTGACCAGCACTGACCTCCTAGTGTTGTGCTGCCCACAACACAAGCCAGTTTACCTGGCCAAGCTCATGACTTCTGCCCAGACCCATCTCACAGAGGTGCAAGCTGGGGCTCAGAATGAGTGAGGGGTTCACTTGTTGTCACACAGCTAGAGTGGTAGAGCTAGTGTGACCAGCTGACTGACAAGGAATGAGGAGCCACTCCAAAGCCATCAGGTACCCAAACACCTAGGCGAGTACAGGGGCGACACTAGCTTACAGACGAGTGATTCAGTCTCCACTCACAGCCACTCTGGCCGAGAACAAGGGCAGAATGAAAACCACTCACGTCTGGCTGGGATTCTATGCCCGGGAGGGACCATGTGCCAAAAGTCTGATCTGGAGGGTGGTTGAAGGCAGGGCCTAAGCATCCAAAGTACAGCACTTGGGATGGGTCGGGCCTGCCTGGGCCCCAACCCATAGGCTTCCAGGGGAGCAGGCAGAAGTGGTGGAGCCTAGCAGCTATAGCAATGACCAGCTTTTCCTCACTGCTTGCTTCCTGGCTGCTCAGTGTGTTTGTTTTTCATGGGCAAAAGCAGCAGAGAGGTGTGCAGAGGCGAGCACAAGGCAGCAGGCAGAGTAAAGGTCATGTGGCCACATTACTGGGTGTTCAGGTACAGCACCGTGCCCAGGGCTACCTCGGGGGCCTTCTCTCAGCCCAACTTCCCCAGCCTACCAAAGTTGACCCCACAGGCTCCCCCACCCCTGCACCAACATACAGATGTGGCATAGCAGGCAGCACCCTCGCAAGGGTCAGATCTTCTTGCCACCAGCTGGGTGGAGTCAACTGCAAGAATAGACCCTAGATGCCTCCCTGGTGGTGCAGAGGTTAAGTGCTGCGTTGCAGATCTGTCAGCAGTGGTGAGACGAGTTTGACACCCGGCCAGGGGGATTCCCACATGGCGTGGCAAACCTCTCCTGCCTCACCCACTGCTCCCCTTAACAGTGTGTTTCCGTAGATCGGCCTGTTCTGCTCCCTACTCTGTCTCTGGTGAACCCTCTCGCTGCCCCACGCCTCTGGCCTGTACCCCTTTTGTATGCATAACGATAAATAAATCTTAAAAAAAAAAAAGAATAGACCCTGGAGAGAAAGAATCAATGACAGACTTGGCCATATCAGTACAGGCTGGGCCAGGGACATGGTGGGGGGCATGGGACACCTTGAAGTGAAAGGACACTTCGGAGTCCAGTCCCCTGTGACAGCTGGGGAAACTGAGGCCCTGTGAGGGCAAGAGGTCAATGTAGGTCCCAGAAGCTATGTTTCATTTTCCAAACACCTGTCACACAAATAAAACTGTCAGCATGACCTAATACGGGGGCAGTGAGTAAAGAGAACAGAGCCGGAAGAATAAACAGAGCCCTTCCTGGGAGAGAGCAGACCAGCTCCTCTGGCACTCAGGGAATAAAGGACAAACAGGACAGCATGTCCATGCCCACTGCTGCCTGTGTCTGTGTCTGACAAGGTGGGCACCAGGGTTATTAGGCACTAGGCCTTTTGGGAGGGCTGGACCTGGAAGGCCTGAGGCACTCACTGTGGGGCCTGCCTCTCTGGAGGCCATGAGGGGTGGCGTGGGGGCAGACAGGTTATTAGGATCCTGAGCCAAGCCCTGGTGGTTGCAGCACCCCATATCAGTGGGAGGTCGGGACAAAGGTCCGAGGGTTACAGGCACCACGTGAGGGAAAAGTGTGCCCTTGGAAGTAACAGTCAGGACCCATGGAGCAGCAGCTGTCTCCCTGCTTATGTGGAGACATGGATTTCTGGCTTCACCCCCACCCGATGCCCAGGCCCAGGCTGCAGACCCTAGGGACAGCAGGCACGAGAACAGCCCCAGCCTCTAGCATGCCCAGGCTCTGGGGCCAAGGAGCTTCTCCACTAGTTTCAGGTGGGAGCTGGCGAGGGGCCCAGAATTCTGAGGCTACAATGAGAAAGTGGCCAAACCCACCACTGACCTTCCCATTGCCCAATCTTTCAGCTTAAATTAATTGACTATCTCCCAGGCACACCTCCAAACGCTGGTCAGGTTGGGGGTAGAGTGCCCCAGAGCTACCCACAGGACACCAGAGACCCAGGTTCTGGGCCCAAGTCTATTGTCCCAGTTTGAAGGTACACCCTCTCTGCTTGCCCATGGCTTGAGGCACCACGCACCAGAGGTTGCAGGCTCATCACCTCATTGGCTTCCAGGACAGCCCTAAGAGACAAGGGCGTCAGGTCACCATGGGGAGCATCTAGGAAGACTCAGGCCTACCCCCTCCACATGGTAGCTTCCCTGGCACTGGGTACATGCAGGCACAAGTAACCCAGATCAGCACCCCAGAAGGCAGCTTTTCTGACAGTATAACTCAAAACACTACTTTTATAGTAAATCAATAAATATGGGATGACATGGAAGGCAAAAGTGCATGAGTCTTTAAGATCAATCCTGAGACTTCAAGACAATTTCCACAGTTGGGCCTTGGGGTAGGGCCACCAATCTTCACTGGGGATGGGTATAAGACTTGCTTCTGCTGTGGACCCTGGAGGACCTGGGAACAAGCAGGTAAGTGCTATGCTAGAGGACACTGCTGTCCCTTACTCTCCTCCCTAGCTGACATGATCATAGCCTCCACACATTACTTGCTGGGTGGGCCCCCTCAGGGCCCCCACCCAGAATCTAGTCTCCAGCTTTCAGAGTCCTTGGTGGATACACTTCCTGTCACACACGCTCCTGGAGTTGATTTACAGGAACAACCATGGCATCCAGCTGCACCTATGCCAGGGAAGGACTGGCTGAGTCACCTGGCCCGGGCACCCCAGGAGTGACCCCAATCAGAATCATATGATAGTACCACTGTCTGGGTTAGAAAATATGAGGAGGGCCTCCCTGGTGGTGTAGCGGTTAAGCGCTGCGCCTTGGAGCTGTTGGCAGCGGCTGCGCAAGTTCGATGCCCAGCCGGGGAGATTCCCACATGGCCCGGCAGATCACTCCTGCCTCGCCCGCTGCTCCCCTCAGCAGTGTATTTCCATTCATCTGCCTGTTGGGCTCCCCACTCGGTCTCTGGTGAACCCTCTCACCACCCCACGCCTCTGGACGGTACCCCAGCTTGTATGCATAAATAAATAAATCTTTAAAAAAAAAAAAAGAAAATATGAGGAAACCGAGAAGGAGATTAGAAAGTGGGGGGCTGGGTTCAAAAGCTGGAAAACTAAACCAGCAGGGGTTGTGTACCTCCTGTGCACCCTGCACTGGCCTAGTCTGCCTGTGCTCAGCACAAACCTGTGGCAAGGGAGCTCCATGAGAAGAGCTGCCCGAAGCCACATTTGATGTCTTCATGATGACCCAGATATTCCTCCTCATGAGCAGCCAAGTCAAAATCCTGCTCCAGAACATCAAATTACAGGATCTGAGTTCAAGCTGGGTTAAGGAATAGAGGAATTTCCTAAGGGTCAGGTCAGAGGGGGAGAGAGGTAGAAGGGAGGCCTAGTCTCTAGTGCTGACCCCTTAGCAGCCATCTGTTGGCAAACCGCCTGCTGCCTGTCCCCATGAGGGGAGAGAGGCTGGCTACTGGTTAAGCCTCCTTCCAACTACCCCCAACCATCCAGATGGGGAGAAAAACCTGGCTGGGAGTACCTAGGCCTACTCTGTCCTGGAGGGTATCTTGTCCGGTGCTGCCAACATGGAGACTTACTCCTCCACCACTTGCCAAGCCTGAAGGGACCCTGTCTTTACCCTGCTGTCCCTGCTGTGGTCAGATGGTGCCCACAGTCACAGAGACAGCTTCTGGCTGATTCCACAAGGGTGAGCCAAGGAAGCAACAGGACAAGAGCAGGAGGGTGGGATGTGGGGTTCACCAGGATGGGGTCTGCATTCATCTAGCTACCCCAGCTAGGACCACAGGGTGATTGGCAGTTAATAAAGGGTCTAGGGCACCTGGGTGGGAAGAGGCTGCTCTCCACTTTAAAGCAGTGGCAGAAACAGCCAAGGAAAGGGGGGGGTCAGTCATCTCCACTTTGTGAGAACGAAGTATTTCTGTACATACCCCCAAACACAAACTACATTATAGCTTTTTTAATTTTTATTTTTTTAAGTGAGATCATTTAGAGCAACACATGCAGTGAGTATTTCAGACACGCCAATGAAAGATGGCTTTACTTCTAGCTGGGACTTCATGGGGAAAGCTGGTGGAGCACGTGGGGATGTGTCACACCAGTCTCTCTACTTCTGTGCACTTGTCATTTTCCATAATAGAAAGAAGAAAAAGAAAAAGAAAACCAAAGACAATCAACCCATAAGCAAGTCTTTTTAACACCCAGTAGTAGAGTGCTGTTCTTCATCTATAAGGCATTCTTGTAATCACCAAGAAAAAGAGGAAACTTCAATGCAAAGTGGGTAAAGGGATGTGGTCACAGGGATGAGATGCAAAGCAATGAACATGGCCATGACCACGGCACGCACAGCCGCACAGAGAGAACACTGGAAGGAAAGAGTCTGGGGTTCTCCCTCTGCCCGGGTGCAGGGGTTTTGGGCCCCCAAACTGTCACGGCTCTGCACATACCACATTCTACCAGAGGCATGACCTAGTGCTGCAATCAGAATGCAAGCAAGAAGGGCTGCCTGCACGGGGCGGGGGAAGGTGAGTGAAGAAGTCAGCAATGCTGGCCACCACCCAAAGGAACAGCAGTACTTTCAGGGAGCTGGGAGAGCTGTAACTCGATTCAGGCTGGTAACTAGATTTCTCCAGCAGAGGAGGTGCCCCCACTGCATTGGACCAGACACAGTGGGGAAAGGGACTACAAACAGAGAGGGCCCTGCAGTTACTGCCTCTTGCCCCACGGTTGTGCACATGGACACCAGGCCACAAAAACCCAGCGACCACATGGAGCCTGACTCTCAAGTATAAGGAGAACAGACTGGAGAGTTCTTCCCTAGAGGCTCTTGTCTTGCACTAATGGGGCACCCTAAACCAAGGGTGTCCAAGGTCAAAGGTAGCACTGGTCAGCCCCAGGGCAGGGGGCAACTGGCCAGGTGGTCTAGGAGGACGAGGGTATGTGAGAGGGCTGATGTAGGAGGTTTAGGGTCAACTGGAGGCAAGAACCTCCGGATGAATTCTGGGGAGCTAGGGAGCCTGAGGTCTGGGGAGCTGAAAGCCTGGGGCCAGGACCAGGGCTGGCGTGTAACAGAATCAGGCCTTACACAGAGCAGGCAGGCACCCCAGCCACTGTCCCTCCTAGGTGAGAGGACTGGAGCACAAGGAGGCAGGGCTTGAGCCCCCTAAAGGGTCTCCACCTGGGATTCCCTCTGAGGGCTCCCTATGCCAACTGTGGCACCAAGTCTCCTTAAATCTGAGGGATTTGCCTCTCTATGGACTCCTGAGGAGTGGATAGACAATTAACAATCTCAGGTCCCAGGCTGGGATTCAGGGCAGTCCCCTTGCTGCCCCTCCTGCATCTGACCCAGATTCCAGCTGTAGTTACAGCAGGAGGGCAATGCCTACAGGCTTGGAGGTAAGGAATAGGCAGTGAGGACCCACCTTCCTGTAGTCCCTGCAGCAGCTTAGCCTGGAGGTACCCCAAGGGTCCAAGGCCCCAGGGATGGAGAGCTAGAGAGATCCAGGCGGGGATGGCTGGGCTGAGGTTGGCAATCACAGTACCCTCTCTGCCTGCATACATAGGCAGCCCACCCACTCCAGCTCCAACCATAAGGGGAAGCCTGGGGCAGAAGGGAGGGGTTGAGCCCTCAAGGTACCCCACTTCATGGGGTCAGGGAACACAGCAATAGTGTAGAGGGCGGTCACAAGGGCCTGTCCTTACCAGTCTAGGTGTGCACAAAGACAGGTATTCCTAAAGAGGGGCCTGAGTTTGACGTTCAGTCTGGAGCCCAACCCAGACAGACCTGACGGGCACCAGCACCTAGAAGTCTAGCCCCTACTGAGGGCCAAGGGGTGGGAGAGTTGCCCTGATGACCCTGCAGAAGCATAGTTGGGACAGCTGTTTAGCCAGACCAAGAGCTGTGGTTGGTCTATGCACAACAGTGCCCTCTGCCTGGAATGCCTTCCTTCCCAGATGGTGGACCCCTTCTTCCCAGCCCCTTCTGTTGCCATGGCAATGCCCAGGCTTCTCTAGGAGGCACAGAGCCTCTTTGTGGTGGCACAAAGCCCCTTTGAGGGGCTGTAAGGGTGCATCCCCTAGGAACCTGTGGTCAATAAGCCTTTGGGGAGTGAAACAGGGTCCCCCAATTCAGGCCCCCCACCCCGGGTTTGCAGAGTCAAGGAAGCGAGGTTGGAAAGTCTGGTGCTAAGGGGGCTGGGCCATTCCCCACACATCACTTGCCCCAGCTGTCTACAAAAGGGTCCTTAGGATGAGCCCCAAAATGCCAAGGAGGGAGTCTCTGCTGGGGATTGGGGAATTTCCCACTTTCTGTCATTTCAACACCTAGGTAAGTAGAAAAAGCATTGGTACTAGGAAACTCTCCCCTGATGGAAATGGGGCTTGGGACCCAGTGGGAACTGAGGGCAGAAGTCTTTGGCTGGCTGGCAGGTGGCTCAGCTGGCAGGAAACCTGGCACAATGCTGCTGAGGGGACTGTACAGAGCAGTGTCCAAGCCACCCCAGTGTGCTGTCCTTTGCTTCTCTGGCCTGGCTACCACTATTATAGGGCCTCTCCAACCCCATTGTCCCCTGCCAGGCTGGGAGAATGCAGCAATCCAGATGCGTGGCTGAGAGACCTGAAAAGGAAGGAACCTCACTGTGGCTCACTCCTGGGGACAATGTGGGTCTAGGGCACGGGGACAGGGACCCAGCACAGAGCCTCCCGCCCATGTAGCTGCCCTGTCTGTGCCCCAGTCCCCCTATTGGGGGGAGAGGTTTACCTCAGCCCTGGAGCCCCTTTCTATCCTAGTTGTGGGTCCCTGCTGACCAGGCACTTGGTCAGCAGTGCCTCTGCAAACTGGGCACCCTACCCGATGGCCCTCCCTAAGTGATCTCTGACCCACTGCAGTTTTGCTAACTAAGCCTGTGGGGTGGGGTTAACAATCCCCAGGCAGCAGCGTGAGGTAGTACTAGCTCCACAAGAGATCTGTCCATATTGTGCAAATCCACAGGGAGTCCAGAGAGAGGGCCAAGGGGCCACCCTGACAAGGTAGTGCCCCTGAGTCAAACAAGTGTGCCCTGTACCACCACAGAGGCCGTAAGCCCTTTTACTCCACCTCCCCCTGCAGGCCTGTTTACCCATAGGCATTTGGGTTAGCTGCTGACATTTGTAGACACCAGGACTTCAGGAGGGGGAAAGCGCCCAACACAGCCCAGCCTGGAAGATTCAGGAAGATGGAACCTGGGGCTCAGCAGTATGGCCCATGGCCTCCAGAGGAGGTTCTCTAGGAAGAGAGAGATGTGCAGGAAAATGGGTCATTCATTCCCTTGTCAGGAAACAATACTGGACACAAGCAGGGAGACTCCACTGAGCCCTAACAGCACGGCACCCACAGCCACAGAGGAGATGGGGAGACCAAGCAATACAGGCGTCAAGAACGGCCTCCAATAGCCATGAGCAGAGGCAGTGTGGCTGTGGGGAGAGCCACAGTGACCACAGCTGCCTGGTTCTGGATGGATTTGAGGTAAATGTGGTCAGAGAACAGGACAGTGTGGCTGCTGCTGAGCTCACCACAGCTACCAGCAGCTACCCTTGTCTCATTTATCCTATCAGAAAATGGATGGTGGGTAGCCCGATGGGTCCTTAGGGATCCTTGAGGGAGAAGAGGAGACTCAGAATCTCCAGAAAGGACCAGAATCTGTCCTCAACAGATGGCATGTAGAGGGCTATCAGGGCCCAGCTTGGAATCTTCCCATTCAGAAAATAAGCTGAATTTGGCCTCTCATTAAACCTCTGGCCTCATTCCTGGCCCTCACCATCACAGGCCAGGTCCTTTATAGTGCATCCTAGCCCTTGCTTAGGTTATTGCACCACCTCTGACAGTTCTGAGTCCCCCTCTAACACCCACCCTGCTCCTCCTCCCCCTGGTGGTTCCACTGGGACACCCCTTCCCTCCCAGAAACTGAGCTGGAAGTCAACATTGCTATTCCCAAACCCCTGCATTACTGGGAGCCAGCTAGCCTGCTCCTGAAGCTCCAAGGTGCCCATGGCAACTGGTCCAGACACAGCAAACCTCTGAGAAACAGCAAAGTCCCGCCTTTTATATGCAAATGACCCAGGGTGACTAGGCAGTGGGTCTACCCCACCCCCACCCAATGTAGACTTGAGGCCCTATGGTGTCTCATTTGGCTCCTGGTCTGGCTCTCAGAACCCACACACACATTCCATGAGAGCCTGTTGGGAGCAGGCCTTGTCTGCTTCTGGCCCAAGCCACAGAACACTGCATAAGGACAGCCCTCGTCCAGCGACTGCCCGCCTGTGTCTATACAGGCATCTCTTTTAACAAATCTTTCTCTTTGAAAAATTTTCTTTGAAAAGCAGCAGCAGTGGTGGCAGCTCTCTGCCCACTTGTATCTATGCCAGTGCCTCTATTAGCTACTTTCTTCATTTCGTAATAAATCTGTTCTTTTAAAATGTTAAAAAAAAAACCTGAACACTGCATAAGGCATCGGACAGTTTGGAGACCTCCTAAAACCCTTTCGTAGGCACACACATGCAACTTCCCACACAATCTCACAGACATAGCCCCACAGAGACCCACAGACATATCCCCAGGCACAGGCATCCCCAAAACTCCACAGGCACGTCCATGCCCATCTGCAGAGTATGGCTGCTGCTGAGCTCACCACAGCTACCAGCAGCTACCCTTGTCTCATTTATCCTATCAGAAAATGGATGGTGGGTAGCCTGATGGGTCCTTAGGGATCCTTGAGGGAGAAGAGGAGACTCAGAATCTCCAGAAAGGACCAGAATCTGTCCTCAACAGATGGCATCTAGAGGGCTATCAGGGTCTAGCTTGGAATCTTCCCATTCAGAAAATAAGCTGAATATGGCCTCTCATTAAAGTTTTCTCAGTCTCCTGAGTGAGCAGCATCTGCTCCACAGCATGGTGGTCAGTCTGACCGCTGGCTGTGTAGACATTCTCAGGCCGTGCTGAAGTCTGCGTATGCTTTCCACACCCGACTGTTCACATCCCAGAAGGTGCCGCACATTGTCCACCTGCAGATATGAGCTGTTCACTGTCTGGCACTCATCTTGCGTGTTGTGGACACTCTTTTACAGCCAGGCACAGCTGACAGCTTTGTTCAACAAAATGCCTCATCCCCTGAATGCAAGATCTTTTAAAAAGTGAGCCTAGCTCTGAAATTCCTTAGGAGATATCATGGTCAAGTTTGTAGACTTTCAGAGTCATGATTTGTCATTCTCATGTTAACTTTTCCTGGCAGCAGCAAACATGGTTCATCTGGAGTCCTGGGAATCCAGGGAAACAATTTTGCTTGAAGAACAAAAAGAAGAGAAAAATTCCAAAGTTGGTAAGGTCTGTAACTCAGACCATCTTCTGCTTATGCTTTGGGGATTTAAATCAGGGGGTTCTCCTGCTATAAGCAGAGGCCCAGGCAATGCCCCTCAAAGAACAAGGGTTGCTGAGAGGTTGAACTGATCTGCCAGCAAAAACCTGACACTCCACATGCATTAAGGTGGTTTTGGTTACCTGTAGCAGTCCTTTGCCAGTTACCCATGTGGAGTATTTTTACTGTTTCAGGGAGTCTGTGAGATGAAGTCTGACAACTGCAAAGGATGAGATGTGAATCCAAGAAACACAAAACAAAGTGCAACCAAGCTAACAACCAACCAGACATACACTCAGAGAAAGAGAGAGAAATATGAGGTGATGGGTGAGTTAACTACGTGGTGGGAATCCTCTCACGATGCATATGTATACCAAATAAGCACTATGGACACTTTAAATATCTTACCATCTTGTCAAATATACTTCAACAAAGATTAAAAAAAAAAAGAAGAAAAACAAAAATACTTTCAGCTACCTTAATTTTACAAATTCTCTTGCTTAAAGAGGAAACTTGAAAAATATAAAGGGAAGCCCATTTATTTGTATTTAGTATGTTTTCCCTTATATAATATTTTAGATACAAATATTATAAAATATTATCAGCAACTATACACCAAAAAAAGATGGAACGCTAAATAAAACAAATTTCTAAAAACACATTCTATCAAAACTGATTCATGAAGAAACAGGAAATCTGAACAGCCCTTTAACTGGCAAGGAGATGCAATCAGTAATCCAGAGCCTCCCAAAAGATGTGTGGCAGAATCCATGGCGGCTGGTGCCTCGGATGTAGATCTGGCTCTGACACAGACCTCATGGGGGGCATAGCGGGGTGGTGGCAGAAGGAGGAGGGAGGAAATCACTTATCAATGGCACCAACCCCAAGCTTATATTACAGGAAGGTAAGCAAGTACTGTGTGGTCATGGCCTCTTCTTTATGAAGCCAAGTGTGTAAAGGTTGCCATAAGGGACAAATTAAGTCAAATACTTATACATTACAGTGGCTGGAATAAAAATTGGGGATGAACGGGTTCCAGAAAGCAGAATACTCAGTATGTGGGCACCAATCTGCAGAACAGCAAGAATTTCAAAAAGGTAAGGATAGAGGGCAAGCAAGGGGCACTAAAACTGGCCAAGACACTGCCCAAATAGTTTACCAGTACTGTCTGAGTTTTTCACCCATGTGCACAATTGTACTCACGTTCAGAGAATAACAATAATGGGATTTATTTAACAAACCAGGGGAAAAAAGAGTGACTGAGGCCACAAATGGCCGTTTATCTTACCCAAAGCAGTGTCCCATGTTTTAAAGTCCTAAACACACAAGCTCCCAGGGTGGTGTCTTCCCACCACTGAGGATGTGAAGCATGTGGCAGCCACACTACAGGCCAGGATCCAACTCGTGAAGACAGCAACAGACACAACAGGAGCTGTTCACGGAACTGCCAAAATGCCCCAGCAGAACCCCAGACCAGCAACACTCAAAAACAGCAGCGGCAGCAGCCAAATGACCTGACAAACAGTCACACTCAGCCAGCTCAGTGAGGGGCCCTACCCTGGGCCTTCCCCTTCCCTGCCAGGCTGTAAAAACAGCAAAACTGGGAACAGTTTCAGTCGTTCGGCTACTTGCAAAGCCCCCTAACTTTTCCTCTCTGAGGTTGGCTGCTGGAAGCCTCTCCATGTCCATCAGAGGCCCACAACAGTCTTCTGGAAGATCACATGGTGGGGGCAGAAATCTCTGAACCTGGAATCCCTGAAGATCCAAAAATGCTGAAATCCGGAACTATGAATCCTGGGGACCACTTCTGCAGTCTCTTACATTTCTTATCAGTCTCCACTCCTTGGGATACTTTGTTTGCTTTTTCCCTGGGGCTATCCATCCTCACCATCACCCTCCTCCAGGGGGCGCCCCCTGTAACAGTTTTTGGCTTCAGTAACAGGAGCAAGAGAGGGGAAAGATGAGAGGAGGAGCCCCAGGAAAGCACATCTGGTCAGCAGCAGAAAAGCACTAAAGTGAAATTAAAAAGAAACAAAGAGAAAACTTCCGAAATGAAGATGGTGGCAGTGCCAGTGAGACACCTCAGCCTCCTCAAAAGAAAGGGGCCCAAGCAGGTCTTACTGTTGAACAGAGTTGAAAAGATAAAAATTCTTGAAAAACTAAAACCATGGTTCGTCAATCACTGGGGTTTAATTACTTTGAAAAAAACAAAACAAAACAGCTCTTTTATCTTCCTGCCAAGTAGAATATGGATTCCATTCAAGGATTATGCAAATTATAAGAAATGTCTAGGAAACACAGAAAATAAGGATTATGCTGTTAATGAAGCTGTGGAGGGATGAAAGAATACTTGAGTATCACGTTGGGCGCTCCGCTTCTCTACAAGCTTGAGAGGTTGCAGGACGCTAAGGCCCTGGGAGATCACCCTGACGCGCCTTGTGTAGGTGTATGGAGCGCCACACCAGCTGAGAGTGTACGAACTGGAGTGATGTTGGTCTTCTCTGCATGAGAAGAGTCTTGTTTTATTACTGCATTAACTTCATGATTTCCTAAAACACCTGGTAAATAATTCCATAACTCCCTTTAGTGAGAGCGACTGTGAAGCTGTTCCTTCTGAGGGTCACTGGAAAAGTGGCGTAAGGCACCTTCTCACCTGTGTCGGGTTCTTTGTAGCCATGTTTCTGTTCTTAGTCCTTCATTTGTACCAATGATGTACTTTTAAAATATTAGTTTATCACAGAATTGATGTTTTTCTGTTTGATTTTAAGCAGAGAAAATAAAGGGAATTACAGTTTTTTGGGTTTTTTTTTTTTTTTTTTTCATTTCAAAGTTGAACCAGTGTTTTGGGTGATGGGCAATAGAGAGATACATTGCGGTGCTCCAGTTGACAAGCCTGCTTCTTTATGCTAGTGGCTCTATCCCTATGACACTACAAACTTTTATAAATATGTTAATTATCTGACTGCCAAGCTCTAAATCAGCGTATACAACTGAATACATTCACTCATTTATGCTCCTCTTTTTTTCTGGCAGGGCTTAAAAGAGCCCACCCTTTGCAAGTCATCCATGCTGGTCTTTAGGCATCTTCTCTTTGCTCAGATTATTGAAGAATAGTGATTTGTTTTATTGTTTATGTATTTGTGTCTAATGTATATTTTAAGAGAGAAGACACAATTCATTATGGAGCAATAGTTTTCCGGAAACATCAACCTTTCGTAAATTATTTTTCAGATCTTTAAACATTATTTTAAGTTTCAAACATACAAAACAAGGCCTCCAAACAAAGAAAGGCCCAGGACTAGGTGGCTTTATTAGTGAATTCTACCAAATAATCAAAGAAGAGTTAAATCAATCTTCCTCAAACTGTTACCAAAAATTGAAGAGAAGGGAATATTTCCTAACTCATTTTTTGAGGTTAACATAATCCTAATACTAAAGCCATAAAATAAAATAATGAGCCAATATAGCTTATGAACACTGATGCAAAATCATCAAGCAAACTCTAGAAAAAATTATACACCACAACCTGAATGCAAGGCTGGTTCAACATAAGAAAAGCAATCAACATAATATACCATATTAAAGAATGATGGGGGAGATTGGAAATGAATACTTCAATTGATGCATAAAAAGCATTTCACAAAATGCAACACTTTGTCATAATAAAAATGTAACACAAATTAGGAGTGAAAGGAAACTGCTTCTACATAATAAAGGCCACACATGAAAAACTACATTATACTACACATGCTACATATCATACACATGTACACCACAGCTAACATCATACTCAATGGTGAAGGTATGAAAGGTTTTGTCCTAAGACTAGGAATAAGGTAAGGATATCTACTATCGCCAGTTCTATTTAATACAGTATTAGAAGTCCTAGTTAGAGTAGTAAGGCAAAAAAAGAAAACATTCAAACTAGAAAGGAAGAAGAAAAACTACCTCTATTTGCAGGTAACATGATCTCATAGATAGAAAATCTTAAAGATTCCACAAAAAACCCTTAGAATAAACACTTCAGTAAAATTATGCAATACAAAACAATAAACAGAAATTAGGTGCATTTCCATACACTAACAATGAACAATTTGAAAAGGAAACTGAAAAACCATTTCAATTAGAATAGCACCAAAAAGAATAAAACATTTAGATAAAGTTAACTAATGAGAAGAAAGACTTGTACACTGAAAATTATAAAATATTTTGAAAGAAATTAAAGAAATAGCAAATATCCCATGTTCATCAATTAAGAGACCTGATTCCAATAAAATATTGATATTAAAGTTACAAGTATTGATATTGAAGATACTAAAATCAATAAGATATCAAAACTACCCAAAAATGATCTACAGATTTAATTCTATTCCTATCAAAATCCACATGACAATTTTTACAGAAATAGGGAAATCCATCTTAAAATTCATATGGAATCTCAATAGGCCCTGAACAGCCAAAACAACCTTGAAAAAGAACAAAGCTGAAATCTCACATTTCCCCATTTTAAAACTTATGACAAACATATAATAAACATTGTGATCATGGCATGAATACAGACATATAGACCAATGAATATAATAAAAGTAAATCCTCACATATGTAATTAACATTTTTACAAGAGTGTCAAGACCATTCAATGAGAAAAAGAAGTCTTTTCAGGGGCCTCCCTGATGGCACAATGGGTTAAGCGCAGCGCTGTGTAGCTGTTGGGGGCTGGGCGCCAGTTTCATGCCCAGCTGGGGAGATTCCTACATGGCACAGCAGACCTCTCCTGTCTCACCCGCTGCCCCCTCAGCAGTGTACTTCAGTCGATCTGCCTGTTCTGCTCCCTACTCTGTCTCTGGTGAACTCTCTTACCGCCCTGCACCACTGGCCTGCACCCCAGCTTATATGCATACATAAATAAACTAAAAAAAAAAGAAATGACAATTCAAATAAGTAAATATTTTTAAAAAAGAATAGTCTTTTCAGTAAATGGTGCTGAGAAAAGTGGATACCCACATGGGAAAGAATGATGATGGACTTTACCTCACATACAAAAAGTAATGCAAAATATATCTGAGTCCTAAACATAAGACTGAAAACTGTAAAACTCTTAGAAGAAAAATAAGGGGAAATTTTTGTCATGTTGGATTTGGCAGTGATTTAATGGCTATGACACCAAAAGCAAAAAAATAAAAAAACAGTAAAAATAAATTAATTGAACCATAACATGGTCTTCAAAAGACAATCAACAGAACGAAAAGAGAACTTAAGGAACAGGAAAAAAGATTTGTAGGGAAATATCTGACAAGAGGTTAATTACCAAAATATGTAAAGAACTACAACTCAAAAAAACCCAAAAGCAGTTAAAAATGGGCAAAGTACTTGAATAGACATTTCTCCAAAGATATACAAATAGCCATATGAAGAGATGTTTAATGTTATTAATCATTAGGAAAATGCAAATAAAAACCACAATGAATTATCCCCTTATACCCATGAGATGACTGCTCTCAGAATTATCATGAGCCACTTCCACATATATGTCCGAAAAACTTAAAAGCATGGCCTTAAGAGAGGCTTTTATGCCTATTTTCATAGCAACATTATTTTTAATAGCCAAAAGCAACACAAATCCATCAACAGATGAATGAATAAACAAAGTTTGATACTGCAGACTTGTATGATTCGATCTTTAAAAGGAATTTCCAATGCATGCTACAACATGAATGAATCCTGATGATAATGTGCCAAGTGAAATAGTCAGTATTAAAATATAAACTATATCATTCCACTTATATGAGGCATCTGGAGTAGTCAGATTCATAGAAAGAGAAAGATGAATGGTGCTTTTCAGGGGCTGGGGGAATAAGAAAACGAGTGTTGCAGTTTAATCGTACAGAGTTTTAATTCTGCAAGATGAAAAGTTCTGAAGACTGGTTACACAAAAATGTGAATATACTTAATGTTAATGAAATGTATACTTATAGAAGCCTAAGATGACAAATTTCATGTTACGTGTATTTCACCATAATTTAAAAAAAATTTAAAAAATTACAAAATGTCACCCCTTTCACATTAAATAAATAGTAGAGCAAAGATGAAAACTTAAGCATACAGACTTGATTATTTAGAAACAGAGAATAATATACTCACACATCATATAAAAAAAATTTGAGTTGCAGAATGGTTGTTACCATGGGCTGAGGAAGAGGGGAGGTAGGGAGATACATGCCAAAGAGTACAAATTTAAGTTATAAGATGTATAAAGGCCAGACAGCATGGGGACTATAATTAATGTGAAAGTTTCTATGAGAGTAGAGGTTTAATGTTCTCACCATAACAATAAAATAAGATGAATTATGTGTTAACTAACCTTAGTATGGTAACCATCCCATTATATGTGTGTGTAATATCAAATCAACACATCATACACCTTTATCTTACACCATGTTATATGTCAATTATATCTCAATGAAGCTGAGGAGTTATAGCCCAAGCTGTACTCAGAGGTAAACTCACAGCTTTATCACTTTCATTATCAAGCAGTAAAGAATAAATATGAACAAACTGGGACAAAGCTAAAATAAGTGAGCATGTAACAATCACCTCCAAATCAAGATTCCCATTAGAGTGACCAACACATCTCTCCGTGACTACCTTTCATGTCCTGGAAACAGAAATTTCTGATAGGTACGGTTCAGAAAGAACAGGACTGTGAACCTAGTATCAATCACACTGTAGAGTTGACTGTTTTACCTCCACCAGCAATCAGGCCTCTGACTTACAACAGATCTAAACCTTCCCTTGCTGCCACCTATGGAAGGAAAGTAGAGATTGAGGGGTCAGGATAGACACCAATTTGGCCTCTGCTGAGCTATAGGTCAGAGCTAATAGCAGCCAGCACAGCACCTGGCATCTGGCAGGTGCTCAATTCATCTCTGCTACAGGAAGGACGCAAGAATGAGCAGCAGGAGAACAATGCCCAGGCCCGCAGGGGACCACTGTTGCCATGCCCAGGCCACCCTGATGAATCAGAGCACGTGACCTACACCCAAGCCAATTTTTGTAGAAACTGGAGCAATGTCAGTTAAAGAACTGCCTGGGTGAGGGCACCTCTGTTGAGAATGACGAAGGGTGTGGGTCTACAAGATCCTTACCCAGGCAAAGCCTGCAGAATCTGGAGGTAGGTATGGCAGGGAGTGAGGCTTTAGGTGTCACAGGAAACAGGAAATTTTTTTTAATCCAAGAGGCGATGGGGAAACCTGGTGGTATTGGGTGGAGAGCCAGTGGCTTGTTGAAGAAGTAAGAGAACCAGGCCTGGCTCAGGAGCTCCCCCTGCCAGGGCTGAAGTAGTCCCCTCTACCAGCTGTGGGAGAATGGAGACACACACTCCTCCATGCCCACCTAGCTCTCCATCCCCTGCCTAAGGTTGCTGTTCTCAGACCCAGGGTCTGGTCTAAAGTTCATTTCCCTGCTCTACCAAGACAGTGGCTCTGGGAAGCATGTGGTGGGGGGCTGGCTCTGAGCAAGCTGAGAAGGACAGGTGAAATGGGAGCAGGGGACAAAGTTACCAAGAGCAAGGGACCATGCTAGCCTGCATGGTGGGCTCAGGGATTACCGAAGGGCATGAGGCTGCTATCTGTGTCAGGGTCAGAGGTGGCCTCCTTCCCAGCACTATGTCCTGGGCCATCACTCACCCTCTGCAACACTAAACCTCTGGAAGTGCTGGTTCTGTAAAGACAAAAGTCTGCAAGTATAAAGGCTTAATTAAAAATTAACTAATGCTTATGTCCGGAATTATTTCTTCAAATATAAATACTCACTAAATCAGTCCCATCACAAACAGTAACTCCCTGCATTCAGGCAAATGCCAAACAACTGTCACCAAGAAGCCTGGAAAGGGAAGGCTGGCTCTGTCTGCTGAACCTCAATTTCCTCCACAATCCTTTGCCCCCAAGATGGGAGGCCCATGAGGAAAGATGATCTTGGTCCCAACCAAGTTCCCAATTCCAGTTGGGCCTGAGTCTGTAGTAGGCAGGGAAGCAGGAAACCCCAGCTGGGATCAGGAGGCCCATGTGGGGTCCTGCCTCCTCTGGGGCCTGTACAGGTAACCTGCCCTCCTAGGTGGCAAAAAGCATCCCCCTTTCCCAACACCAGGAAGGAGACAACAGGTGAGGCTGGAGGGGTTCATGGCCCACCCTCTCCAAGTGTGCTCAGGAAAACTCCTTCCCCAACTCCAGATCTCCTCAGAAGGTTCCGTGTGTGACCAGGTGGCTTTGACTACATTGGTCCAGTATTTCCTTGTCTCCCATTCCTGGGCCCCAGGACTGACTGACCTCCCTCCCTGTATATCTCACTTCCTCCTGCACCACTGCCTCCCCCTGTACCTTGCCTCCTCTAGCACCCATTCCCTTCCCTGTATCCCCACTTCCCCCTGCACCACTGCCTCTCCTATTACCCTGTCCTCCCTCCTATACTTCTACATTCCACCCCTCTCCATCTTGGGTTTATGTTCTTCCCACCCTTGCTTTCCCCATACTCTTTTGGGTGTTCTGAACAGGGTCCTCAGGGCCCCACCTCACACACGGTGGGAAGACTGGGTGGCCCACAGTTTGCTCTAAAGTGCACAGCTGATACTTTCAACAGAGTCCTGGAGCCCTACTCCACCATGGGCATCTGAATAGGGCAGGAATGCTAATGTGCTTGAGCCTTGGACCTCCAGCAATATGCAGAGGCTCACTCCTGCCACCAGAGCCATCAGTGTACCCCCATGAGGATCTCAGCCAGCTGCCTTGCTGGTGACCACCCACAGGAGTGCTGGCACCACTGGTACCAACCCCCATGGGGATCAGGCTAGGAGGCTGGGACAGCGGAAAGATGGAGAGACAGCGGTGGGGGGGGGGGTGGCAGGGAGGGGGGTAGTCCCCAGCACCTACTGTGCACAGCACAGCACCCACATTGCTGAAGAGTAGCCTGGCCTTCCGCTCAGTCAGGGTTCCTAGCACACACAGGGGTAGTGACACCTCACACGCCTACTGAGGTACCTGGGCTCCTAATCCATACTGAGGGAGTGGGGAGTGGGTGGGGCACCTTGCTAGAGGTGTGGCTTCCTGGACTGTCTGTCTTCCCAGTAGGGATCTGTTCCTTGTGTAGGTCCCTAGTGTGGGCTGTCTGGTGAGCTTGGGCCTGGTGGTCTAATGGGAGAGGGGCTGTTTGGGGTCTCCCTTAGGTCATTCTCCCAGGCCTTACTCAGTCTGATAATCTCCACTGTGGCTCTGCTGTGGCACACATGTGCACACACGCCCTGCCTGAACCTCCAAGTCAAGCCCAAGTTGTTTAAATACAGAAAACAGGTCTGGGTATAAGATGTTTGCTATAGCAGCCCTGACCATGGAGAAGAGCTGCCAGCACCCTGAGTGTTTGGGATGGGACTGCCTTCCCAGCTCTTAAGTAGGCCATCCAAAGCACAGGTCCAGGGATAGAGGGCCAGGTCAGCTGCAGCAGCAGGTGTGGGTGTGTCTGGGGAAGTACAGAGGCCTAAGCAAGGGCAACCAGGTGAGGGAGGGGAAGGGAGAGACAACACACATTGCAGAAAGTAGGGGAATAGAGGGCAAGATACTGTAGAAGTGGCCTAAAACCATCTCCCCAGCAACTGGTAGAAGGACAGAGGTACTCGGTTATTGGGATGTTACAGACAACATTTTTCTATTTTGGAAACAAGCACAGTTTGCTTTACATTTAAAAAACCAGAAAAACAAGGGCCTTCCTGGTGGCGCAACAGGTTAAGTCTCAGCCTATGAAGCTGTCTGCAGCCATTGCAGCATGAGTTCGATCCCCGCCACCAGGGAGATTCCCACATGGCGCAGCAGACCTCCCCTCAGCAGTGTACTTCAGTCGATCTGCCTGTTCTGCTCCCCGCTCTGTCTCTGGTGAATCCTCTTACCACCCCACATCTCTGGCCTACACCCCAGTTCTTGTATGCAAAAATAAATAAAATTATTTAAAAAAATAAAACAAAAACAAAATGGGGACTCCAGTGGCAAAGCAACTTGATGTTTCCGGGATGGTCTTGTGGCTTCTCCCACTGCCTCTGTCTCTCATGCACATCTAGGGAAACCTAGCTCAGTTGGGTCCAGGAAGCATCTCTACAGTATCACCAGGCTGTGACCTTGACCCTAGGTCAAAGGTGATGGGAGATGAAGGAAGACTCTGTGAAGGGTGAGCCTTGCTTGGTGAAGAGACAGCTCCACCTACACCATCCCAGATTCCTCAGCAGCCCAGGCCTCAGTTTTTCTATCTGCTCGCGCAGTGCACCCCTCCCCAGGCACTGTGGCTCACATCCAATGGGCTGGGATGGACCATGGGGGCACCAGCATGTCCCTCCAGAGCATGAATCAAGGACCCCAGGTTGGCAGCCAGCATTGCAGCCTCTTTATCTTATAAAAAGCAGCCAGCAGCAAGTACATTCAAATGAATGAATGGCTCATTAGAATTTGGGGGGAGTGAAAATATTTTGAAAAGTAAACGTTTAACTAAGAGTATATTTGAAATACCAAACACATCAATTGCAAATGTCAACCTAGCAAGATGCGCCATGAGGACTGGGTCCCTCTCTCTTTCCCACCCCACAATGGGTGGGCTTCCTCATATCAGAGCTTTAAGGGGCATCTTCACCACACAGGTCCTGACTCACGGGGCCTGGCATCCTGATGCAGCCCCTCAGCAGCCTCATGGCCCAGGGACTCTATGGGCAACTCCTTGGAGGACAGTCCAGAGAATTACCTGAAGCTAGCCAGAGTGACAGTGAGAAGCCCCAGGAGAGGCTCATGAGAGGCGAGCTGGAGTCTGGGGATGTTCTGGGAGGAGAGCAACTAGGCCAGGCACCAGGATAAATGCAGGGCTGAGATGCACCATAATAGGCTGGCAGAGAGTGCTCAGAAGCATCTGTGGGCAGAGCACGGCCAACACGATGCCACCAGCTGTGACTCACCCTGAGTAAGGAATGGCAGAGTTGGAAGCTGGAACCACTCACAGGCCCTTCCTGTAGCTGCTGACATGGAGCACCACCTGTATCCGCCCTTCATGTGGCCTATAAAGTGAGCAGAGCTGGGGTGTGTATCCAAGTCCTGTCCCATAGGATGTCCTTCCTCCTGCCTAAGAAGCATGGGTTCCGTGGGTGGAAAGGGGCTTGTGGTGCCCCTGCCCACCAGGAAGGACCCATGAGTCCAATCACAGAGGCCTTGGGACACCTGGCTCTGAACAACCCACATGCTGGAGCATGGCTGGCTAGCCTGCACTAGACTCTGCAGCCATGTGAACAAGGTCCTTGCTTGGCAGACAGGTTGGCCAATCATAGCCTGCCCAGCAACTCTAGAGGCTGAGACAGAAACAGGAGACAGAAACATGTGAGCACATGGTCTGCTGGTGTGACACCTGAGGTCGCAGGATGCCGGAGTCTGAGACACTTGAGGAAGAGGTCAGTTCACCCCCCACAGCATGACAAAACTGCATAGGCATGAACGTCCTCAGAGGCACACACCAGGAGACCCACAGACCACCCCACACAGTGGCTCAAAGGCTATCCCCATAGGCAGCACAGAGCATCTGAAAGTCAGATGTACACAATGGGGTCTGAGTAACTTTTGAAGGGGTTAAGAGAGGGGGTCCCATCATGGCAGAACCTGTTCTCCATTAAAAAAGGTGCTCAAAAGAGGCTGCAAGAGCCAATATTCAGGGACACCAGAGCAGTGGACACACATGGCAAGACAGCCACATATCCACAGTGAGTGGTTCCAATGTGTGTCTGTAGAGTAAAAGCAAAGAATGATCCTAACATTTGAGAACAAGGATTCACCAATGGAAGGCTCCATCCTGATCTTAACAAAACAGTAGGTGAGGCTAAGGCCTGGGTGCCTGCCACAGCGTGCAAACCTGAGGACACATTACATAGTATTTCCAATTTCTGGTGACAGTAAATATCAGTCAAGAAACACTTCAGTTACAACTGTGAAAACAAATTTAAATCCTCATCTGCTGTATATGTCAAAATAAATTCTAGATGGATGAAATCTTGAGTGAAAAACACTAAATTAGAAACACCCACAGGAAAAGATAGTTGCATACTTATCTGGCTACAGGCTAGGGAAGAAAACACATGCAACGATGGAAAACTAAATAAAGGAAGAAATTCAACAGATTTTGCCATAAAATATATAAAATTTCAGAACATGAAAAACTGTCACTAAATTAAAAGATTGAGAAAAACCTTGCAGCAGGAAGACAGAAGAGGGAAGAATTCATACTTAGAAAAAAACACATGCAAGCCCAAGAAACCCTGAGTGGGGCCAGGCACCTGCAGGGGTGTGTAGATGCTCAGTGGTGAAAGTCGCTGGCCACTGAGGAACAAGGCTAGGCTGGGGGTCGTTTCTGAGATGTGACAGCAGTGCTGGCACAGCTGAAGTCTCTGGTGTCCTTTTTACCCAGGTCTGGCATCAGCGTCACTTCCACACTACTTTTCAGCTCCCCCTTCTCAGGAAGCCCTGCTATTTGTCACCACCTTTTGTTTTTCTGATTTTTTTTTTTTTTTTTTTTTTTTGCATGTAAGAGCTGGGGTGTAGGCCAGAAGTGTGTGGAGTGAGAAGATTCACCAGAGATAGAGTGGCGAGCAGAACAGGTGGAATGACTGAAATACACCGCTGAGGGGAGCAGTGGAGCCTCAGCCAATAGCTTCATAGTTCTGAGACTTAACCCCTCGCACCACCAGGGAGGCCCTCGTCACCATCTTACAATGCCACATTGGTTATTTCCTTCTCTCTGTGTTACTGTCTCCTCAGCCAGGCTGGTGATTCCCCTAGAGGACTGGGCCAATACAGTCAAGATGGTTACTGTCTAACATGGAACTTCACGAGTGGATGGGTAGTGAATGACCAGAGGCAAGTATGGGAAACATGTGGGTGCTTATTATCAGGCCCTGTCCTAAATTAGGTCCCCCAAGGTCCTCTCCTTACTCCCCTCTTGCTGTGGGCAGGCCCACACTCCAGCCCCTATTAGGTTCCCCAAGCCAGGGCCCAGATTCTGCTTCTCAGTCTGTGAAATAGGACCCAATTCAAAGTATCCTGGCCCCTCCCCACTCCCTCTCCATGTCCCCCAGTCCTGTCCCCTCATTCCCTCTGTTGGGCTCAGAAGGGGCTTGAAGGGGTTGAAGGCATGGAGCAGATGCTAAAGGCTCTGGAGTGTCTGATGATGTCCCTGGTCCACTCCAAGTTGTGTTATCAAAGTAGAGATGACACAAATATTATGACTCATACCTCCAGTGCCCATGGCAGACATGAACAGTCAATCACCACAGCAGACAAGAATAACCAATCATCACATTCAAGAAAGACAGGCCAGAAACAGGATACAGAGACACATGGAGGCACAGAGTACCAGAAAGAAACAGGAAGAAGCCCAGGAGCAGGAGGCAGGGAGAGTGGGGAGAAAGGAGTGGAGGGCAGCATCTACACACCATATTAGTAGAATGCCTAATTCAGTGTCAACTCCATGTCAAGCTACTCTGATAATGTGAGACATGGTTAGCCTACCAGGGGTTAAGGTGGCTGGGGGTCAGCCCCCTGGCACCCTTGCCCCTAGATGATATGTCACCTGTGCCATGAGCCTCTTCATTTAATTCAGAAGACCCAAGATGTCCCAATAGCCTAGCTGACCAGATGTGTGGCCAAACCTTGGTCTTCCCACATCAGCCCCGTTGGCAGCTTCTCACAGTGAGGTCCTAGGGAACAGGCAAGAAGAAGCTGGCCCCCACCCCTCTCATGTGCCCTAGAACCCTAGGCACAGGTGTCCTTTTGCAGTCAGTGAGAGATTCCTGGTTCTGCGGTCACTACTTTCTTACAAGGCATCAGCTGGGTCAGATCCTACACACTGGACACAGTAACAGTGAGAGTTCATAGAGTTAGGTCTGCCCAGCCTCCTATGGGGACCACACCCAGTGGGGCAGGAGTAGACAGCCAGGCTGGAGACTGGGCACCCATTCTAGAGGAACAAGAGTGACCAGCAGCATTCTTATAAATCATCGCCAGTCTGTAAATTCAGCCATCATAGCAAACTCTGACAGGCTGGGGTGCCAAGTCCTGGGGGACAAAGAGATCACTCATTTTCCTGTCCCTGACACACTTCCAGGCACCAAACTTCAGTCCCCCACAAACACAGATAATACTCATGACCCATTTCTGGCTGGTGGCTCCAATGTCCTGGGGGCAACAGGGAAAAGCTAGGCAAGCTATACTCGTAGTCTCTTATGGTAGGTGTCTAAGTTAAGGTGGGTAAAGATCAGCCTCAGTTAATACCTTCATCGGTCAGCCTCTCACAGGGCCTCAAGCCAGATGGCAAGCCAGTGGCTGGTGTCCACACACATGCCATTAGTCAACCCAAACAGGGACAGCAATGGATCTCATGTCCAGTCAAGGTAAAGCTAAGCAGAAGGCTCCTGTGAGCCTAGGGGCTATGTGTATTCAGGTGAGGTGGACCAGAAGCACATCTCACCTGCTGCTCGTCCATCCCTGGCAACCACAAGGCACTCTGATGTCCTGTGTGAGAAGGGGCTGTCTCCCAGCCAAGTCCAGGTCACTTACCTGTCTTGAGGGGTGATCAGAATAGTTTGACTCTCATCCTGTGGGCTCCAGCATCTGTAGGGAAGCCAGAGGGCCCCACATGAAGTCAACCCACGAGGCCAAGTCCCTTCTGGATGAAGTCAGATTTTTGGCTGGGCACAATGGCCCACACTATCCTAAGCAGAACCCTGTAATCCTCAATCCTAGAGTGCTCCCCAGGGTAACCCACACCTTCACATGTGCTGTCTTGTCCCCATTTCAGTGGGATCATCACACTTACAGTTTATTTTGAGTTGCCATGGAATCTCTTTGTGAACCTAACTTTGTTGACCATCCTTCAAAATGACATTGTTCAGAGCTGTGGACCAATGATAGCATCTCCCTTTCCAGAAGGCTGGACATACTTCGTTGTGACAAGTGGCAGAGAAGGGTGAACTCCCACACCAGGGTTCTTCCAGCACATGCTCTTCCAGGCCACTGGTTACTCTGGGACATCATGAAAAGTTGCCCATTTCTGCTGTGGCCTCTCATGTTATAGATGAGGACAAAGAGGCAGAAAGGTATAGCCCCGTCCTCACATCCTCAGTAGCTGGTTCAGAGACCTTGCCTGGACTTCTGGGCAGTGGCAGGGCCAGCCCAAGGAGGCCAGAGAGGTGTCTGGGGCACACATTTGGAAAAGGCCTCTCAACAGTGTGCAGGTTCAGGGCTCCTGCTTCACTGTCTGCCCAGGCCATGCTCAATCACCTCGTCATCTAGCCCTCATGCCTCCCTCTAACTGAACCAAGGGTGGTGCGGGACACTGGGTACAAAGAGGTATTGCCCCAGAGATCCTTGAAATTCCCCTGCTCTGTACCAGGGATTGGCAGGCTGGAGATGGCAGAGCTCTGGTCTCCCCACTGGGCTTCTCAAGAATAGACCCTGCCACAGTGGGAGGCTGTGTGGAGCCTCCCTGGTGCCCTCTGCTGGCTGCACATGGCCAGTCACTGTTTTGTTAGAGGCCACAGCCCCTTCAGGGTCAGCTGGGCCAGCAGGAAGGATCTGTGCCTAGTAAAGGCTAGGAAGATGGAAGAGGGGGAAGCATGAGGGTGATTCAGGTGATTTTTGGGCTTATCTTTCTGATTTGTGAAACAGGCTAGTCAGAAAGTCCCACAAAGGAATTCCTGACCTCATGTCCCTCTCTGGTTACTCCCTAATTCTGGGGCTCTTATATCAGTGGTCCAAGATTTCAGCCGAATCTCTTTTTTTTTGCATAGGAAAACTGAGGTGTAGGCCAGAGGTATGGGGGTGAGAGGATTTACCAGGGACAGAATGGGGAAAAGAACAGGTGGATTTACTGAAATACACTGCTAAGGGGAGCACTGTCTGCCCAGGCCATGGAGGCAAGACAGGAGAGGTCTGCTACACCATATGTGGGTTAGCTCCCTGGCCAGGGATTGAACTCAGGCCGTAGTAGTGATAGTGCTCAGACTTAACCCTAGGCCACCAGGGAAGCCTTCAATCTAGTCTTGATGGAAACTGAGAACAAAAAAAGAGATGTCTCTCCCTACTTGAGCCACCACTGGGAAAGTCCAAGAACTCCTTGTGGCCCCCCGCCGAATTCCACATCCTGGCCCCTCCCCACTCCCTCTTCATGTCCCCACCCCTGCCTCCTCCCTCCCTCTGTTGGGCCCAGGCCCAGACCCAGGCATGGAGCAGATACTAGAGGTTGGCTGAGGCTTTAGAGATCCTTGATGTCCTTGAATCACTCCAAGCTGTTATACCCCTGGTTTCTTTTAGGGGCACAGGATCCTGGTGTATTTGCCTCCCCCCTGCCCGGCCTACCTCTTTGGGGTGAAGGGAGCACAGTTAATCTATCCTGTATCTTCGTGCAGTACAAACAGGGATGGAGGTGTAGCCCTGCTCTCATGAAGTGCTGGAGGTGCAGAGGGGCCATCGGGCTGGGAAAAGACCTGAGTGGCCACCTCTGGAAGGCATGCCAAGCCACACAGATATGGCAGGTTAAGGGGGTAGCTATAATTTAGCAGGACTGAGGGCCAGATCGAGTTCATGCAGAACAGATTCTGGTCAACAGGTACTCATGTCTGTGTAGAAATGCCTGCAAGAGCAGCCCACATAAGAAGCACAGGGCAGAGGAGGGCTTGGCTGTGCTCACATGCCCTCCTCACCAGGCCAGGACTAGGGTCCCCAACCATAGTCCTATTCTGGTGGACCACAGACTCATATGAGAGGCAGCGGCAGGAAAAAGACTTGGTACTCTGGATGGGGCAGGGCAGTGCCTGGGGAAAGTCCTCAAGATTTGGATTCACAATCCCAGACACTGTGGACAGACCTGAGACTTGGAACACCTGCTCAGGAACTGATCGTGGACTGAGCACGCTGGGGAAAGGGGTCTGACTATCCCCTGTGTCCAGCACCATCCCAGATCCATAGCTATACTGAACACAGGACAAGCAGGACATACTCAGGATGGGCAGTCCTCTGGCATGGTCTGAACTCCAGAGTGGAGGCTGAGGGGCGTCACAGAGGGGGTGGAGACTACCAGTACACCCAGTGTGAACCCATGGCAGGAAGCTGCCTTCAGTGTCACTCAGCTGCTTCTCTCCCCTTCTTCCCCCCAACCACTGATACCCCTGGATTTATAAATCCCAACCTCGTGTGGCACAGTACTGGAAGACAGGGGGAAGGAGTGTGAATGAGGGTTAACAGCTCAGGTTGGTCAAAAGCTGGCTGAACATTTCTTTTCCTTGGTTCTAAATATGTCTGGGTCTAAAAGGAAAGGAGTACCAGGGGGCCAGGTTAAAAAACAATAAAATGTTTTAAGTATCCAATAGTTAATTATTTAAAGATTGAAATGGGAAGTCTGAGGATGGCAACCTTCCCACCCAAGGGCGGCACCTCAGCAAGCCCCGGCTGAGGAACACTCCTATCAGAGGATGTGCCTCCGCCCAGTCTACAGTTCTGACAGAGGAAGGGGACCAGGTGCGGGACCGACAGGGACCCAAGGCGGCGTCCCTTCCCTAGTCCTCTAGGTGGCGGAACTCGCGCGGGGACATCCCCTCAGTCGGGCAGTGCCCCAGAGCTTCCCGGCGGCGCGGCGCCCAGGAAAGTTCCCCGGCCCCACCGCCCCTCGGTTTGAAAGTTTCGATGGTCCCCGTTGAAAAGCTCCCGGCTTCGCGCGGCGCGGACACAGCTGCGGTGCCGAGCTGCGTCTTGGAGCGGGCGCGGGGATACCTAGGAGGGTTGGGCAGGGCCCGGCGGCCACGCACAAAGGGACCCGCCCCCGCCGCTCCAGGGTGTCGAACTACGCGTCTCCGGGAAGGTGCAGTGGAGCGGAGCAGGGTTCCAATCCCCAGCCCCAACCCGGTCCCCTGCCTGGACCTCAACTCCTGATTCAAGACCCCGCTTCGACCCTAGCGCGCCTGCCTGAACCGCAGCCCCCAAACCACCCGCAACTGTGCCCTCGCCCCAATCCCAGTCCCAAGCCTAGCACCCACTCTGGACCCCGCCCCCGGCTTGAGCTTACCTGGAGAGCGGCGTGGGCGGCTCCGCAGCGCAGCCCCAGCCCCTAGACAGGCGTCTCCAGGCCGCTCAGTGAGCGTCCCGACTGCACCGAGTGGACAGCAGTCCGCGGGCCTTAACTTGGCCAGGTGCGGGGGCGGACCTTCCACCGTACAGCGCGCAGCCCTGGGGCCAACCCTCCCCGCCCCTCGCGCGGCCCGTGCGCAGAGCGGACCTGGCCGGCGCTGCGACCCCTCTCCGCCCCGCCCCATCCGACCGCGAATTTTCCTATTGGTTAGGAGATCCGGCGCAGCCCAGCAACCGGCATCGATTGGACAGACAGGGGGAGATAACAGTTTACCATTGGGCCTCCGTGGTGTCCGTCCAGGTCGGAGACCGGCCCCCTCGTAGGGTGGTGGAGGCCCAGGCACCTGCCCCGACCGCTTCGGCGGCCGGGGCTGCGGGCCCCCCCCTCCCGGCGGCCTCCTCTGAGGACGTCCCTTGGCCATCTGACCCCGAATGAGGGCTGGCAGGCCCGGCGCTGCTTCTTGGAACTGTGACCACGTTTCCTCCATCACCACCCCTCGTCCGCAAGTATCTTCCTTCAGCGTCTGCCATTCGCCGGTCGCTGCTCAGCGGGCGCAGAGCCCTCCTATCTACATCAAATTGTATTCCTCACACAAGCTGCTACGGAGAGTTCTGCTGTCCCATTTTACAGATGGGAAATTGAGACTCAAAAAAACGTTCTCATTTTCCTTTGATTACTGGGTGTCAGCCCTGTCTTTCTGATTCCCGGACCTGGAGACTGTCAGCCCCTCACCAACCAGGGATTTCTACAGCAGATGTAGAGTTGTGGCTTTAGCTCTGCGAGGCTGGGAGGCATGGGCTGCAGTGTTTCCAATGACAGGAAGGAAGCTCTTGGTGAACTGGGGTTTTCCCCTCCCCACCATTGGGTCTCCTTGTCCCCAGCATACATGACAGATTGTTGCCACCGGCCTTTCAGAATCAAGCAGGCATCACCAATCCACTGGAGCTGCACTTGAGCACAGGGAAGTTGCTCACAGCTCTGAGCAGGCAGAAGGATGAAGTGACCTTCTGTGTCACACAGGGGCCACCTATTAGCTAGGATGCTCTAGTCACATTCCATCAGTGACATTCTGACCCAGCTGTTGTGTGGGCTAGGGGCTTCTCTTTACCATATTCAGGAGTGGACTTAATTAGCCCAGATGTGCCTATCATCTCCCCAAGGGTATTGGGCCTTGGTCCCCTTGGAGCCCCCTTTTTTCACAATAATTTTGTGGTCTAGCATCACCCTTACCCACACACTTGCTTACAATAACAAGAGGGACTGTCCTCCTAAGAAAACAAAGGGGACAACTGTGCAACAAATTGGCCCAAATAAGGCGCCTCCCTCCCCTTTCTTCCTACTCTCCCAGCAGGGTTTCAGATAACTCTCTGCCCTTCAGCTGTATCATTAGCCACAACAGGGAACCAAGGTAGGTGATACAGTCCCAAGAGGACTCAGGGCCACTGTTCAGAAGTAGGTTCATCATGACCCAGGCTGTAGATGGGGGTCAGAAATAAAGAACAAGGGAGATGGCCTCCAACACACCCACTGCCATAGGCACCAACAGCCCAGTCTCTTCCCCCTCTCCTCTTTCCCTTGTTGGCATGTGAGGAAAGCTACAGGAAATAAGGAAGAACCTCCCAACAGTTTCAGATGTTCAGAGACCAAAAGGGTGGTCAAATTGTAAGAAGGTAGTCCTCAGGAAAGGGGAGTGTCCCAGGACCCTACCCCCACCTCAAGCCAGAGAGATCCAAGACACCTAGGACTACGAATCCCAGAATGCCATCATCACTGAAGGAAGGATGCTGAGGACAGAGGGTGGAGTTAAGCAATGTTTTTTTTTTTGGTATTTAAAAAACCAGACCTGGATGCTTTGAGGGGGGCTATTGCTCATGGTTGTGGATTGCCAGGTTTTTGAGTGTGCCATTTGAGATTCCAGCTCAGCAGAACTGGTAGGACGCGTTCATCAATTTATTCTTTATCTTTTTTTTCCTTCCCTTTTTGTAAATAAACCGTTTTATTAATTTTATTGTGTGTGTCTGCAGTTGAGTCTTATACGTCCCTTTTAAGTGCACGGGTGAGAACCCACACACAGACATCCCATTTATATCGGGGCTGCCCTGTAACAAAATGAGCTCCCTGTCTAAGGATGTTTGGGATGCAGCCGGGACAACCAGGGTAAGGTGCCTACTACAACCCATCTCACTTGGTCTTACCTGTTCCCAAGCACCAAATGTCACTCAGACTGGAGACATTCCACTGGTGACAACATCAGAGTGTCTGATCAGGCGTCAATGAGATGGGGACATTGTGACTTAGGATGAACTAGTTCAAGGCAATATACTATCTGTGGCAGAGCTTTGAACTCTGTCATGAATGACTAAATTTCTCTTTGTAGGCAATGGAAAAGTGCCTCTCACAAGGACATGTCCAATCCATGCCCCACTTTGAGGAATGTAGCCCAGTGGTTTGGGCTATTGCTCCATACTGTAGGCCATGGTCACTCATCCACAGACCCCAGGTCCTGCTTGTTCAATACTACCACCTTTGGTTGGGCCTATTGGTCCAGCTGCCCAGAGGGAAATCACTGGCACCAGCCAATGCAATTCTGTTGTCCAATGGCAGTATGGAGGATCCTGTGCTTGCCTGAGTCTGCCACCTGCTGGCCACAAGTCCTTGGGCATCTGGAGTCCTTAGTGTGGGGAAGTGGGGGCAGGGGGAGGATACAGGAGGAATACAGATCAGACAGCAAAAGTAGAGTGGAATAAATTTTGGGAGGTGTCAGGTAGATTTGGATTTGACTTTGATCTTTGCTGATTAGCAGTTAGACCCTGCCTCTCTCCAAGCCCCAGGGCATCAGCACTCAGTTAGGTTCAGGGTATCTATGGCTTCAACACAGGGCCGTGGAGTTAATCTAGCCATTGCCCTTGCATCTTTTTGACATCAAGGAAATGGCAATAAGTGCCCTGAGCCTCTGTTTGCATAAAATGGGGTGAGTGAGAACTGTGGTCCAGAATTCTTGGTTTAGAATGCTTAATACATGCATTGTCCTTGGTTTAGAATGCTTAATACATGCATTGTCCTCATTCTTGTCGTTTGTTGAGCCCTTTACTTTGGAGCAGGCCCTGAGGCTCTGACTCTCCTTTTTCCTTGCACTCAAGCCCCAGACACAACTCAGAGATGGTTGGGGGCAGGGAGCTCAGAGAATGTCAGTGCCCTTTCCTGATCTCTTGCTCACCCATCTCAGGCCTTCTTCTTTGGGGTCTAGACCTGAAGAAATGCCTAGAGGCTATGATATCTGCAACGGGGCTGGAGGCGATCCAGCGTCTGTCCCGAGTGTGGCAGAGATACCAGGGTGGCAGTGCAAAGGGGGGCTGAAGCCAGAAAGGCAGACGATGGACTGAGTTGCTCCCTGTGCTCCAGACGTCTGGATTGGGTGCACAGGGAGGTGGGCGGGGGGACCAGAACCCAGCCTGAAAGGCTGGTCGGGAAATGATTATCCTTGCAGCGCTTCAGCAGGTGTGCAAGCGGCGGCAACCTCCAGCGGTACCAGCCAGGGCGCCAAGGAGCCCAAGAAGGCCGCAGAGGCGGCCAGACGCTAGGGCAACCCCAAGGCTTGGCGCAGCTCTCGGGGTGGAGCGCGGGGAACTGCACCCCTGAGCGACAGCGCGCACAACCAACAGCGCTCTGGGATGCAGCACGTCGCTCCGCCCTTAGTCTCATGACCCAATGGTAGACCGGCAGACGGCGTAGGAGTGGGGCTCGGGCGGCGGTGGCTGCGCGCGGGTGCGGCACCCGGAAGTCGGCTGCGGCGGAGGCGGTGAGTGCGTGGCTGGCGGCCGGGCCAGCTGATTCTGCTTCCCACCGGCTGGCCGGGCTCCGGGGTCCCCGGCCCTGGGGCCGCGGGCAGGGAGAGGCGGGACCTCAGCTCCCGCCCTGCCTTAGGTTCCCCTTCTGAAGCGAGGAACGGAGGTCAAGCGACCGGGTCAGGGTACACGAAACCAACCCTGGCCAACGAGGCGCCCTACTGGAAGGCGTCTCCAGTGATCCTCTCCGGGATGGTGCGCCGGGGCCTCTGGCAGGCAGGGGCAGGTCTCGCTTTGGGGAAGCAAAGCTGGGAGCTGTGTGATAGTTGCCGGCAGGGTGGGCAACAGCAGCAGGGTATCAACTGCTCTCTGCCTGAGTAGCAGCAAGTGCTGGGTCATCCGTGCCCCAGGATACCCGGACATGACCTTCCTGGGATGGTTCAGGTAGTCACACACTAGCCCCGGGCATCGGGATTGGGGCAGGACAGGGCTGTCCCGAGGGCAAGGTCTGGCCCTGCTGCTGGCCTTTGAGATACTTTCCCATCTCCAGGACCTCCTGTGCTTCCTGGTCTCCCTTTGGGTCAAGGCATTAGGGTGACTCTTCTGCCCTTGGAACAGTCCCTGTGCTTCAGGGCCGTTTTCTCCAGTAGGGATGTCACATGCTCTGTCAGGTACAACCAGAGTCATCTTGCTTGTGACTTGGCTGTTTGCTGCTGTTTGGGCTTCGAGTCCAGATGTGACTTGATGGTTCCTATAGTGGTAGCACTTTTTTTTTTTTTAAGATTTATTTATTTATGCATACAAGAACTGGAGTGTAGGCCAGAGGTGTGGGGTGGTGAGAGGATTCACCAGAGACAGAGTGGGGAGCAGAACAGGCAGACTGACTGAAATACACTGCTGAGGGGAGCAGTGGGTGAGGCAGGAGAGGTCTGCTGCACCATGTGAGAATCTTCCCGGCTAGGGATCGAACTCGTGCTGCAGTGGCTGTGGACAGCTTCATAGGCTGAAACTTAACCCTTTGCGCCATCAAGGAGGCCCGGCTGGTAGGACTTTGGAAGTGCTTTCTTGAACATGCTCTGTAATCCCTTGGGTGACCTTTTGGGGCAAGTATTCATTCGCCAAACAATATTCACTAGGAAGAAAACTTAGGCTGAGGGGACGCAAGTGGTGCTCCTAGGGTCACTGAGAGCCAGGGGTGGCTCCTAGTGCCTCTTCTCCCTGGGCCTTTCTCCCAGGAACCTTCCTGTGACCTTTTGGGTGGGGTGGGGGCAATTGGAGAAAGTGACTGTGTTGGCAGGTGAACACAGCAGAGCCTTTGCCCCTGCTCCCTCAGGATTCCAGCTCTTTCACTGGACAGGACAGGTTGTCCTGGTGTTCCCACCTCTTCAGGCCCCTTATCATTCACCTCAGTTCTGCGGCCTCATGTTACCGGCATGTCTGCAGACTGCAGGCCCCTCAGTTCCTGTTCTGTTGTGTGGTGGCAATAGCCCTTTCCTGAACAAGGCAACTGGTCAGTCCAGCCCTGACTGCCTAGCTCCTGAACTGTTGTTCCCACCTCAAGCTTCTTTTGTGTCTTCAATTTTGATGTTTTGCTGAGGGTGTAAGCTTGAGCAATGTCTTGGGTTTTCTTTCCAGTGCCCGGCTTCTACAACGGAGGCATGCTCTCTGAAGGTGCCCTTGATTCCCAACCACCGTGGGTGCTTTTCCTGAGGACTCTGTATAGAGATGAGGGACTCCAGAGCATGTCTAGGGAGAAGCAGCCCAGGGTAGTGGAGCTGGGAAGGCTTCCAGACAAGGGTGGAACTTGTCGACATTCCAGACATTCAAGAACTGGGTCCATCATTTGCTAAGTTGTCACAAGGACAGCAGCTTGCAAAGTCTGGTATTTGTTGGTAACAGACCAGGGGTTTGGTGGTGAACTTCTGAAAACAAGGTTGCCCTAAAACCAATGAGCTATCCTTTCAGGTTACCAGTGCAACTTTTTATCTTTCTCAACTTTACTTTTTGATTGCAAAGATAATACATGCATGCTTAAAAAAAAGTAAAAAAGGCTTTCTCCATCTTCTGGTGGGTGTTGACACTCGTGGTGCATTCATCAGGGTCTTCAGGACTATGCTCACTTTAAGTGCTTGTTTCCTCAGCGGATGCTGGGAGTGTACCTTCCTCCTTTATTAACCACGCTGTCTGTAGGGGCCACTCTGAGGCTGGACTCACCCCTGGCTTATGGGAAAGCCAGTGTTCAGAGGCCACCCCCACGCCTGTAATACTGTCTGTGTCCTTATTTGAGCTGCACCTTTGCACAGTGAGGGTGTAAGGCTAAATTCATGCTCCTAAATCATCTTGAAGATCTTAGGAGAAAGTGTCACTGTAGAAAATTTAGCAGGGTGAAGTCTTGCTTGGCCAAAATGGCAAAGATGTGGAGCTCTCAGTCACAGAGCAAGAAGGAGGGTGGCGTGTTGCAGTGGGCTGGCTGCTCAGAATATTTACAGACGTCAGGGCTTTCTCAGCCAAGGCTGCTGAAACAGTGACACTGTGTTCCCATGTATGTTTACCTCTGCTGGAGCTGCTGGGAAGATATCATATGTCATGCTAAGAGTAACTAGAGTCTTTCAACTCTGTGAGGGGGTGGGGGGCTGCTACCAGACAGCACAGTCTACGGCAGAGGGTGGGGATGAGGTGTCTGCTTTCTCAGTTCTGCTACATGAAGCCTGTAGGACCCTGTCCTCTGCCTAGCCTCTTAACACCTTATGAACAGGCTGGCTAGCTTTAAAGACAGTGTGTAAAGTGCTTGGCATAAGGAAACAGAGCCCCAGACTCTAGGATTCAGTTAGTCTCTATTCAGAGCATTAACATGTGTAGCCCATAGGAGGCTGATTTGATGTGAACTGGAAGCTCCGTCTCTCAGTAAAAATATCCTTTTGTTCAGGACAGATGGATGTCCCTGTTATTCCTTGCTGTGCAGTCTAACCTGGTGTGTCTCCCTTTAGTCCAAATGCCTTTTCATTTGACAAAGGGAAGTGCACACTCTCTCACCACACTGCTCTGTTGTAACCTGTGGCTTTGCTCTCGCTCGTGGCTTGGGTGGATGGCATTGTCTAGCGCTCATAGTAGCCACCATGCTGGTCCTGTTTTGAGGCATTGGAGCCAGGACTGAATCTGTTTCTCCCTTGTCTCCTATGAGCAGCCTCTTCTTCCAACCATTCTTGCCTATCCTCCCCACCATGGGACCATCTCTGTATCAGCTGTGAAGGAGGGTGAGGTTTGTTACTTTTCTTCGTGGGTAGCTTTTGTGGTGAACAATCCTTTTTTATCCTGCCTACTGTAAGCGTGCATGTGTTTTAAGTGTCTGAGAAAGCACAAGTTGTGCAAATGAGCCTACTCACACAACTGCCTTCCTTATCAGGGTATGGAACCATGACTGCTCCCAAATGTCTCCCTCCTGTCCCCCACTGTCCCAGGCCAGGCACCAGAAGCCAGGAAAGCAGATCCTCACCGTTGGTCAGAGGGCCTTCGACTGGTCCATCAGGGTGCAAGACCTCATCCCCAGTAACCCTTCCTGCCTCTCTTAATATGGGCCTAACTGGTCTTTGGCAAGGCCTGTGTGTTTGTGTTATTTTCTTATGGTTTTCTTAGATGCTGTGTGGAGTGAGATTCCTCAGAGGTGCCTTAAATGAAGAGTCTCATCCTTCTTCAAGAGTTTACCTATCTCCACTTGACTGCTGGGAATAAGACTGTTGCTTCCTCTGGAAGGCAGGGGAGGAGGAAAGAGACCCTGGCTGCAGGGGGAAGGGGAGGCAATTTCAGAGGCAGTTGGTGAGCTGACAGGATGGAGTGTTATCCGAAAGCATTATCAGCAGATGGGCGGTGTGTGCCTGGAAAGCTCCCATGCTTTGCAGTCAGGTCTGTGAGCTAAGAATAACTGATGCTGAATTAGGACTTATTCTTCCTGTTTTGCACAATCACCAGGTGCTTAGACCAGGGGAAAGCAAGAAGTGCCTGAGCTGGGACCTGGGATGCCCTTGACTTCCTTGTGTTTTGTACCCCGTAACTCTTCCTGGCAGGGGTTCAAGTGCTGAGGCACTCCAGGTGTGGGCTGGATTTGCCAGCCCCGCACTGCACATAGTTACTCTGGATTCAACCAGGCTCCATTTGGGAGGGCCTAGCAGTGGTGTACACTCAGGCTGTTTGAGGCTGCCCAATGAAGGCAGTGCTTCCTTGGCTGCTTCTAGGTAGACCAAAAAGGTCAGCAAGAGCCCTAAGCTGAGTGAATGTGGTTGGGCATGAGCTGTGGGTGCGGGCCTCCTCTGTGCATGGTAGCTTGCATACCTGCCTGGCCTGAATCACAGTCCTTAGGCCTAGAACCTTTTCCTTGGTCTCAGTATATGCTGTACACTGTTAGTGTACAGTGAACTGTACACTGCAGTTCCAGAGCTACAGCCTTCCTGTTCTCAGCAGGACTTCATGCTGGCCCCTGTTCAGTTCTAGAAAAAACTTGGTTGGCTTTTTAAAACAGAGCTGGCATGTGGTCAGACTTACAAAGGTCAGATTTTTATGTGAAATCTTGGTGGTGGTCTGTGTGTCTGTTGTGTGCAGGTAGGTAGTCCTTGTGAGCTGTGGAAACTGCAGTGAGGACACTCCAGGGGCTTGGACTCTTGAGCCAACACCAATGCTGGCTCCTTTACAGAGGGTCCAGCCCCCTCGTTTTTCACACAGGATAGCCCAGCCCCTTTGGAGCCTCACAGTGAGCATAAAATGACAAACTTCCCTGGGCAGAAGTGACAGATAGCTTCTCTCTTGTCTGGACCCAGGAGCTGGGTACTATACCATGTTACCCTGACGAACACCTGGCAGAAGCCTCAGCTGCCTCACAGGAGCCACATGGACTGTTGCCCAAACAGCTTCCCTACTCAGCCTGGGCCACTATCTGGTGTCTTCCATTCCTGTGTGCTTGTCTAAGGCTCAGCCACACTCCTACACGCTTGACAGTTGTAAGACAGAGCCCCCAGCAGGACCATACGTAGGCAGTGACTTCGTTGTAGTGGGGTGGAAGCAGCCTATCCCTTCACTAGCTTTCCCAAGGGCCTCTCATCCTCTGGGAAGATTTGACTTCAGGTGCATTAATAATGAGGCCAGGAATTCCCCTAGGAGATACTAGGCTTCTGAATGTGTCAATGCCTAGGAGGGGACGCTTGTGGATGTGCCAGAGCAGTGCAGATGTCAAAGTCCAGGGCTGGGGGTATTCTGGCCTCTTGGGTGCCACCTGGGGGGTAGGGATTGGGGATATCCACTTAACATCAGCATCCTGTGTAGGCTGGCACCTTCACCAGGAGTGTAACTGGAAGGCACCCTTCCATGAGCTCCTATGTGTGACCTCAGGCATGTTACCCAAGTCTCAGTGAAATGGGGTCACACCTGTCAAGTGCCAGCTTGGGAAGATGCTCCTCTGGCCTGCCTTGTAACCCTTGGGCCCAGCCTCCTCCTGGTTAGTGTGTTGCTACCTAGAGAGCCAAGTTCTGTGGTATCTGCTCCATTTGGTTCAGGCTCTCCTCTCTGTGCTCTGGAATTCTTGGTGTCATCCCAATTGCCATGAGACCCAGTGAGGGGGAGGGAGGGAAAGTGAGCCCTTTACACTCTGGCAAGTACCTGCATGTAACATCTGTCATCTGCAGGCCTCGCAGTGTGTACACATTATGGTATTGCCTTCTTGGCCTACTGGGGTAGGCAGTGCCCTGGGTGCAGGACACAGAGGCTAAGTGGGGCTTTCTGCAATGCTTGATCACTGCCAAGCTTCAGCTACTTCAAGGAGTCCACTCCATGGTGGCTCAGACCTCCTGGAACCCACCTCCCTGCCCTTTCCTCCAGCTGTGTACTGGCTCTGGCCATCCAGCCCTTATGGCCAGTCCCAGAACCCTGAACAGTCCTGATTTCTTGGGCTTCCAGGAGCATATGGACACTCTTACCAGGGCCTGGATCTGCATGCTGGGCCACAGATGGAGGTGGGGACAGGTAGATTGGGAGTGTCACCATGAAAGCCAGGTGTGTTTCTGCCCAGGACACTGCCCTCCCTTTCCAGGTGTCGAGCCCCAGTTGCCTGCATGCCTATCCCTAGCCTGCAGTGCAATGACTGGGACAACACAGTGGCTATATCCAGGGCTTGTCCTCAGAGCCTGGAAAAGTCAGCAGGGTGAGAAGGTAGCCCAACAAGCTAGGGTGTCAGGAAGGACTTGGTCAGCCTGAAGAAAGAGATGGAGTTCTGTGGTGGACCTGGGTGGGGGCATGCTGGGAGAAGCGTCTCTGCACCTTTGGGACCTGCCAGGAATTTGTTGAGGGACCGTTCTGGGCCTCAGTGAAGGAGGGTGCTGGGGTGATAGATGGTGAAGCCAGGAAAGGGAGGAGTTGGCGGACAGCGGACCTGGCTTGAGTAGGGGGGTGAGGGATTGGAGAGAAAGGCAGTTCCTGATGGTTCCCTCCCCAGGGGCTGGCTTTCCTCTGGTCCTTCCCTCCCAATGACCACATCTTCGTCGAGGCTGCAGCCCTGAGCTCTGTGCCCACCCCTCTGGCACCTAGCTGCCTGGGGTCCCCTGGGTGGCTTTCCCTTGATCCGCAAAGCTTTCACTGCCACCACCTGGAGTGCTGGTATTCCTCCTACCTGGGGCTGACTACCTGGGGGTCCTGTGACCATGTTGGGGGGCTCTTCATCTGGCTTGTGCCCATCAGTGGCCAGACCTGTGTCTGTCCTATGGCTGGCATACAGAGGGCGCCACAGCAGGCTGAGGCAGGCATGGTCTCCTCCTCTGACAGTCTGGAGTGGCATATTCCTGGTGGGGCAGCCCTTAAAACAGCCCTCCATCTCAGTGGGGCTTGGGTCTGTGGGGTTTTGGCAGGGTTGGACTGCTAGGGCTTCTTCACTGACTGACTGCTGGCCTAGTTGCCACAGACAGTGTCGACTGGCCTTACCTGGAGTGTTCTCGTGTCTGGGAGGGCAACTTCCTCGGGTGAAGGGCATGTGTCTTCTGTGCTGGATTCTGGCTGTGTGGCGGATGCTGGGAACCCCGTCAGCTGCATCTGGCAGGTGGGATACCTGGGTGACCCTGGGAAGCTCAGCATGCTTCCTGTAACTCTGTATTCTGAATGATTCAGCTGACCTGTCTCATCAACTATGTCTAATCTGCTTTTAAAGCTGAGTTTTAATTGGTGGTTTCTGTAGCTTCCTTTTCTAAAAGTTCTTTCCGGTGCTTGGTCAACCTCCCAGTGTACTCTTTATTATTTCCTTTCCCCTGCAAATATCCCCAAGTTCTTTTTTTTTTCTTTTTTTCTGTAACTGTAGAGTAGTTAGTTCATGAGACACCTAGGGATCTCTTTCTACTGGTTGTTGCTCTTGGTGCTTTGGTTGTGGTTCTTTCTGTCTGTACACCTCTTCATCCCCAAGAATATTTGTGAGACTACTTCAGGGTTGTAGTGGCAAGAAGACTTGAGGAGCACAGGTTCTCACTGGAGCTGCGCAGATGCTACAGTTGGCGTAGTTGGCAGGATGACCACAGGAGCTCGGGTTCTCAATAGATCTGTGCAGACAGGTCAAAAGGAGGAGTTCTGGAGTGGCCCTTTTAGGCTTTTATTGGTCTCTTATAGGGAGGCAACCAGGTACAGGTAGGCAATGGGACTGAGGGGCCGGGAGGCTGACAGGCCTCCCAGCCCCCAGTGAATCTTTACCTTCTTGGGCTCTATGGCGGCATCTCTTGGCCTCTCTGCTGCATCCCAAATGGTCCTCTACTCCATGCTCTATCCTCTGGCACTGCTGCTGCTTCTGCTTATAAGCCCAGTCTCTGGCCCAGACGTGCCCAATCACGCATGCTCACACCCTACTCCAGGTGCCCACCATCAGGCATGGGTGTAGGCCTGCAGAGGTCCATCATTGAGGGGAGGGCAGAAAAACCTGACAATTCTCTCATTTACCCTACAAGGGTCTAGGATGAAGATGAGAACTTTGGTTTGCCTGGTGCCCAGGGTTATCTACCCGTGTGGGAGCCCCTCAAACCAAGGTCTTGGTATGAGGGTCCCTAGGCTTCCAGCATGGCCCTGGCTCCACCCATGGTGTTTCTCAGGGATGTCCCCCACTTCTCTGTACTGTCCCTATGGTCCCTGGGGTGGCTGTGAATATAAGCCATCCTCTCCCTGGGAGTATTGTTCTTTGGGGTCCCAGCTTCACTTGAAAGAGGGTTTTTGTAGATTCCCATTTTGGAGTGACTCTGGCCTTCTACTTACCTTGCCCCTGAGGCCTCCAGAGGCCACCAAATGGGCAAATGCTCTGGGGCAGAAGTAGCCACCATACCCTGCTTTCCTCTCTTGTTCCTGGATTCTCTGAGATGTTGTCCAAACTCTACACTACTTTGTCATCTCTTGATTACTTTTAAGATGTTTTCATATGTCTTTCAAGCATTTTGAGTTGTTTTGTGAGGAAGTTTGGTCCTGTCCATGAATAGTGGGTTTGTCAGACACCCCGGGGATGATTGCCCCCTGTGGGTACTCCCAGAGTGCCCAAGGCAGGAAAGCAGCCTGTTCCTGTCACCTCTGGGTCCCCTTCTGCACAGTGTCCTTCTGCTTCTGGTGCTGCATTTGTCTCAGCATCCTGCAAGAGTCAGTTGCCAGCAGCCCGTCGCAAATGGATACATCCTGTAGTACCCTGGGCTTCTGCAGACGGTGCTTGTCACCATAATTACACCTTACCTGTACAGCCACCAGTTCCCTATCGAGGACAAAGGTTGGTTCCCTGAGGATGTTGCCAGTGTCCATGCCTGTAGGGCTGCGTCCTACATATGGCCTGTGGAAGCAGTGAGGACACTGGTGGACTCCTTTAGTGCTACCTCCAGTTTGGTCCTGTGGGACCAATGATTGGGTAGTATGTGCAGTGACAGTAACACTGTGGTTTCACCCACTCAAAGGCCTGTGATCTCAGCAGTTAATATATGGCTGTGTCTAGGATGGCAGCCTTGGGTTTTGGTCTCTCCTTTTCTCTTGGCTGCTGGGGTGGAGCCCCTGCCCTCCTCCTACCTGCCTGTCCTCATGGTGTTTGTACAACTTTGATGGCAGGGTCAGTGTGGTGGGAACATTCTTGTTCTGTCCTTGGACAGGAAAGGTTTTACTTCAGAGGCCCAAGAACTAGAAGCAATTGCACTGAGGGGAGCTCTCACCATCACTATGTACCAAGGCTAGGACAGGGCTTCTCCTGGCTATGGGGACCCTGGCCTGAGGCAGTGAGCTAGAGTCCTCGGCCCCTGGCTGCAGGAGAACTGTGCTGGTGCCCCTCACAGCAGGCTGACCACCTGCCCTGTGTAGCCACACTGAGATGAGGGGCGAGGGTGACACAGTTGCCTTGGCTTGTGTTGAGGCTTGATGTGAAGTTGGACTGGTCCGGGCACTATGTCTCCACACTTTCCCCTGGTGTGGGCCTGAAACAGACTTGCTTCACAGACATCTCCTCCTGAGTGGTGCCTGGCCCTGCTCTGGCAGGCAACATGCTTTTGACATCCTGAGGGACAGGTCTCTGGATGGACCCTCCCCAATCCTAGGCCACCCCAGGCTAGTGCACTTGGAGCTCAGGGATCTCCTCTATACACACACATAGTCACACCTGTACAATTCACTAGTATACACACTGCAGATGTGAACCCAGCCTGTGATGCCTGAGGTCTGTTGCCTGGGCTCCACCCAGGAGGCACACATCTGTAAAACACGTCAGAGACCCTCACAGTCACCTTACCCAAGGCCTGTGGCCTCAGGATATCATCTGAGATCTGCTGGCCTAGAGGCCCCCCTGGCATGGACCCTATGTGTAAGGGGGTGTGCTGAATCCAAACAGGCCAGCACGCAGGTGCATATACACATTATTGGCACATGTTTTTTGCCCGTGTCCCTGCCTGCAAGGGTATGTAGGGCCCTTGGGGTCCCTTGGTAGAGCCTGGGTCTGTGAATGGAGGGCATGTGCCAAGGGCCTGCTGCATTGTGTCCCCAGGCAAGCAACATGTGATGTGACCTTGCCTTGAGTTGTTGGGGCCAGAGTTAGTTCTGTTGCCAGGGAAGGAGCAGGTGGTCTAGGTGGTGAGCACACAGCAGTCTGAATAGTTGCTTGGTGTGGTGGGGAGACTTCCTACCACCAGCCTCATGCATGGCTCTTGTTCTCACTGCTGCTGCCCCTCCAGTGCCTGCCATCCCCACTTGGCCTTTCCAGGGTTAGCAAGCATTATAGGTTATCAGAGGAATGGTCTGATCAGTGCTGTTAAGGGCACAGGTTTAAGGACATGGTTGTGTGGTGCTAGAGATTTCTGTGTCTGGCATGTGGTTCTTCCTCATCCAGTGAGGATCAAAGACATGATAGAGGTAGTTCTGTACCAGCCCAGGGAGTGTTGCAGTTTCGGGGTGGGGGTGGGGTTCTGTCCTCTGTCCTTTACTCAACTCATTTCTTTTCCTGCAGACTGACTCCATGTGAGCAAAGCCACCCCCTGGGAACCCATGTGCATCATCTTCTTTAAGTTTGATCCTCGTCCTGTTTCCAAAAATGCATACAGGTAACCACCTTGCTCTATGTCTGCTGTCTCAACTTGGCCTCAGGTATTGCAGTCCTCATGGGGTCCATATAGGTGTTGTGTGCAGGAGAGGCTGCTGCTCATGGCTGGGGAGAGAACAGGTCCCTGGAGGATTGCATAGTCAGACACTGGTCACTGAGTATGGGGAAGAGGGAATACCTCTGGTGGCAAGGACCCTGAACCCAAGTATACAAAAATGTGAAGACTTAACCACTGAAGTTAACAGTGTGGGGAGGACAGTGTGGGGAGGACAGTGTGGGTCCAGGTGGGGGCACAACTTTGTGGGCTCTGAGGGGACCGGGAGGCTACAGAATTACTGCAGTGTGAGCAAGAGCCTGACTTGGGCTGACTGGCCCATGTTAGCTGGAGAGAAATCTGGGTGGTGGTAGTAGATTGTGGGGGGTCTCTGAGCTAAGGAGCGAAAACTGGGAGTGTGGAACAGAAGCTTGGAGACCAGCAGGAGGATGTGGGTGACAGAGGCTAGGGAGCCATGAGATATGCTTTGATCCTTTGTCCTTTGTCTCCCCAGAACTGTGGTCTCTGGATGTCACCCCTCATTCCCCAGGGCACTCCATTAAGAATCCATTGACATTATTCACATGGAGAATGAGGCTGGAATTTAACTTAAAACCAAAATAACATTTGAAACTGTTCACTAGTGCAATTGCCTAGGATATTTTCATCATTCAAAAGTCTGTACCAGGAAAAATCGAGCCATTTTTTACTAGCTTCTCATTTTTGTCACCATGCAAAATCACATAGACATCATGCTGCCCAACATCATTGTGTCTGCATTCACTGATTCTGGGCCAGGAGATGGGGCTTGAAGAGTGTCCAGTGTTCCCTTTCTTCAGAGGAGTGAGCAGTGGAGCCAGGTCACAGTCCAGGAGTTGACCCTAAATGGCCCCCAATAGAGTGAGCTGTGTGAGCTAGTGAACAGAATTCAGGCAGAGTGATTCAAGCAGGGAAAGTATAACATACAGAATTATTAACTGTAATGGGATTGGAGTGCCCAGGGCAGGATTGTGCCTTTTACTGCCAGGCTGACGTCCAGACTATGATGGAGAAAGAGGCACAGCCACAGCACAGTGAGAAATTGTGGGGTGCCACACCAGCAGAACTTGCTGGAAAACTGCTCTTTAGGGTAGGAGGGATGCTGGGTGCAACTTACTGCTATAGGTGCACTGGGGAAGCCATGTGTGTTGTGGGAATGTCTTGAGGAAGCACACTGGGATCAAGAAAAGAAGCCTCTCCTCTGGTATTTCTCTAATGTCAAAACTGATCTTGCTCCCAAGTGCAAAATTCAGCTCCATTACCAGAGTGCATGCAATGAAAGATGAACTAGATACAATAAATGGTTTGCAGGCATGGCCCACCCTTTGGCTACCAAGCTTTCATATACACCCATCTGTATTAATTTGCACTCCAATGCACCCACAAAATGACCTTTCTACCTGCCAAGTGAAGAATTTCTCAAGCCTGACAATCACTGAATCCACTACTGATTGTATTTGTTACTTCCAGATCTGTCCATAGCTGCACTTGACATGCATCCTTAAGATTACCTCCAACCTCTTGCAGTGAGGAGGGTGTGCGTGGGTCTCTCCTTCACTCAGGACCTGTGGGAGACCTGAGTAGAGAAGTGGTCACAAGTGGGTCCAGATTCCTGGTTATGGACCAAGCTAACAAGTGGGTGCTGCTTTAAGCTGCAGTATTTGAAGTCATTTGTTAGGGTGCATGGAAAACTGACATACCTCCTCCCCATCAGGACAACATGATCATGACTATCCCATAACTGCCATCTGTATCAGAACATTTATTTACACTTATGATGCCTTTTACCAGCTCCTGCCCGGAGGGACTGCTGGGTGAGCTGTTGCACTCTCGTGACGGCTTCCACGGGGGTCATCACTACTGTTGCGATCACTGACATGAACCTGTGCATCTCCTACTTGCCACCAAACTCCCCCCAGGTACACAGACCCACCCAGGTAGTGCATAGACTCCCCTACCAGATGATGCTCAGATTCACGCTCAGCAGCAGGATGAGGTGTGCCTGTTGGTGATGAATCATTAACAGTAGACTGAAACATTAACCGGGGGCTAAAACTTGGCGTCCTCATCCTCTGACGGTGGGCACATCCCTTGTGTTTTGGTGTGTCTTGGTGTGGCGCTATGGATAATTTCTGTCAGTATGAGTTGCCTAGAATTGTCAGGAAAGAATGCATTCTCTCATGTGGCGTCTGATAGGGGTACTTACTATGCCCACTCCTCTCTGAATTTTGTGTTTAATGAAATCCCCAATAAACCACTAGTAATTCAGCTAAATGACTTCTGGTATGACAAAAATAATCCGGTGATTAATATTTCTAGTTAACAAACACATCTTACTGCTCTTATTTAAAAATAGTAAGTTGTAAATCTTAGGATAGATGGCTCTGCTCAATTTGACTTATAATTTCTTTTTCATTTTTCCTTTTTTGGTGTCATATGTAAGAATCAACCAGAAGCTAACTGTGCTGACCCCATTTTGGGCACTGTCTCCATGGGCATCCTGGTCCCCTCCTGCCACAGGTGTGGGGATGAGTGAGTGAGCGAGCTGGGGAGGAGCACAGGATTTCTGACAGAGTGCCCATTGGGACAACGTGCACCTAGACTCCCACACTCAGGATCTGGGGCTGGGGGGTGGCCAGCCTCTGTTGCATCCCTGCCATAGCTACACTGTCTTTCCCACTTCAGAGCCCCCTATTCAGGATTCAGCAGATGGGGTTCCTTCCACTGGGGCAGGCCTTGTAGGCAGTCTGTGGGAGTGGTACCCATCAGGACAGACATGGGCCTGGCCCCAGGAGGAGCACAGCAGACGTAGTAGAAGGAAAAGGGTAGGAGCAGGCTGTCTGTCTCAACCCAGGGTGGGTTCTGGATGGGACTAATGCAGTTAGAGCTGCAGAGGATTGTTTTGTGAGTGATTGGGGGTCATCTCAGGGGCAGTGATCCTCCCCCTCTCAGGCACAGTCCAAAGCCAGCTACGTGGAGGGGTAGAGAGTGGGCACATAGTGGATTGGTGTCACTAGAGTAGTGATGCTTCCTGGGCACACCCACTGGGTTCCATGGCCACATGAGGCCCCTGGCTGTGGTTGGGGCTGTGTGTGTGTGTGGGGGGGGGGGTCACACACTGAATGCCCGATGAAAATGCTCCCAAAGCCCAAGTGGTGATGCCCATGCTGGTTTCACTTTCAATTTTATGGACAACTTTGTTAATTCACATTTTACCACAAGCAATTATTCAAGTGAAGCAAATTGACAAGTCAATACAAAAATTATTTTTGATGGTTTCTTAGTATCTGACCACTGACTGGAGTCAATTGGTCCCAGTGTACCCATGCTCCTGTATGACCACACAACTCCCTGCTCCTGGATGCATATCCTCTGTGCCCGCTGTGGTGTTCAGGTCCTTTTATAGTCGCATCTTAGATCCCAAGGTCTAACAGATGCCTTGGGGTTGACCCCTGTAACCTGCAGTCACCACCTGTGTTCTTATTTTAATGGCAAAGTTGACTAGAAACTTCATGTTCTTACCACAAAACCAGTGTCCTAATTGCCAAATAAACTTGTTTGATTCACATTGTAAAAACTAGTAAAATGCAGGAATCATTACTCCCTCTTTCCTGAAAAAAATATCCCCAAACACAAGATAGAGTGACCCTTGGAGACCCTGTGCCGCTGTCCATGTGTCCCACCACCTTCTGATAGTACACCCCTTCATGTTTCCAGGAAGCTCATAGATCTGAGAGCCGGGGTTATCCTCAGGGGAAGGGACAGATGGACAGGAGGGACCCCCCCACCCATAGCCTGAGTCCCTATGATGTGCTCAGTGCCAGCAGCTCAGCACCACCTGCCTCCCCTCCCATCTCCCACATTCTTGGAGGCTTGGGCCCAGGCTGTCCCACAGGGATAGGTGGAACCTCATCTCCTGGCCCTGAGTGCTGTGGATGCATCTTCACCTGGCACCTGTTTGTTCCCTCAGCAGAACCCCAGGACATAGTCCAGGCTTTCTCAGAACCTACCCATCTGAATCTTTATCCTGTGTGGGTTCCTATCTTGGCATTTGCCCATTTTGCTACTCATGCATATTTTCATTATTAACTAGAGAGAAAAAAACATGTTTTTTCTCTTTTTGTCTGAGACCTTCAGTTGGGCTTTCTCCTTCAGGCTCATCCTGGCAGCCAACAGGGATGAATATTACCACAGACCATCCAAGGCAGCAGACTTCTGGGGGAACAACAATGAGATCCTCAGTGGTGAGTCTCTTCTGAAGGAGTGAGAGCTCCTGGAGGGCTTTAGTGCATTGGTGCTGCTTCTGGGTATACCGTGAAATGAGTAAGTGGGTGCTGATGACTATGTGGGGTGGGCTCCAAAGTCAGGGTCTGGGGCTAGCATTGAGGTACTCAGCCCCAGAACCATCCCCAAGCCCCATCCACATGGCTTCATGGGTCATGTGGATCCTTGAAAGAGGATCAGCTTGTTTTATTTGAATCTACCCTTTCACTGTGGTTTGGTTGGATTTGTGTGAGGTGAAAGATACCCTTGATCATGTGTCATAGTAGAGGGGCGTGCATGCATGTGGGTGTGCACGTGTGTGCCTATCTGCACATGTTTCTATTTACCCTTAAAGCCCTTTGCTCTAGTGGGCACTTGCCTTACTTTGGAGAGCAGAAGCTTGGTTAGGGCACCAAGTGATGCCGCAGGTGGGAGGTATACCCAAGTTTCTTTGGGGGCAGATGTGGTGGTGACGGCAAGGTCCTTTGCCTACCCAGCTGGCAGCCTTCTTGAGGCCCTTGGACAGGAAGCAGTTCCTTGCCAAAGAGTGTGTCGGGGTCTACTAGAAAGGTACGTGGACAGGTATTGGCCAAGCCAGAGGTCCTGTGTGCCATATAGCAGGCAAGCACATGGGAGTCTGGCAGAGCTGACAGTGATGCTCCAGGGCCTGGGGGGCTGGACATATAGTGTCATGCACCCAGGGGAGTTTCATGTGCCCTGAACTTATGACGTGTCTAAAGACTTGTGTGTGGAGCTTTACAGAAGGTCCCCTGTGCAGACTATGGTCAGGTAGTGGTGTGAGGAAAACACTGCTGGTTTTGTTTTTTGTGTGTGTGTGTCCTGAAATAATGTTGGGAGCAAGATGGGAGTGAGGAGACTGGGACAGGGCACCATCCTGGGCAGGATGTCTGGCAGGTGGTGGGGAAAGCTGCTCCAGGCTGTGAGCAGGGACTCCAGATGGCTGTGAGATGGGAAAGAGACTAGATCTCATCTGGGTCTCAGCCTCATCATCACTTGCTGGGGAAATCCTGAAAATGTCTAGATGTCAACAGGAATGTGGGGCAGAGCTTGCAAGGGGGTCCCCTGCTGTGTGTGCAGTTGTGGGCACAATAGTATAGGATATGTATTGGGGGTTCCTGACTTTTTTGGCCACAGCGCTCCCAGAGGTCAAGGGACAGGCATGAGGTACTGCAGGAGGAGGGCCAAGGAGAGCCTGCAGGTGTGGCCAGGGCCATTCCCAGCCATCTTAAATGAGGAAGAACAGAAGGTGTTGGTGGGAATGTGGTAGGCTATGTGTGTCCCTGCTGCAGGGCATACATGGGAGGCTGATCAGATGGGTGTCATGGGATCAAGGGACTAATGCCAAGAGGAGCAGGCGGCAGCTCTCAAGGATTTTTGTAGCTGAGGACGCAGAAGCCTGGATGAAGAGCTTCTAGCAATCCTGGCCACCTGGCTCTGTTCTACCCTGGCCCTGGGGCCTGTATCCTGCCCCTAGATCAGTGCCCGTTCTGACTGGGGAGCTCTAGTGACTCAGTCACTTTTTCTTTGTAATGATTTGGACTTGGCCCCTAAAACTTTGATTTAGGACCCCTGCCTAGTTGGAGGGTGGCCACCATGCCGGGTGGGCCCAGCAGCCAACACTGCTGCCTGGAAGACACTAAGGTCGACATCCTTCCACTGTCTGGCATCACCAAGTTGTGAACAGAATTGTAGGCTGGGTGTTCCTTAAGCCAGAGTACCAGCATTGTTTGGGAACTTGTTAGAATTTTAGAAAAAATGGGGTATTATTTCAAATATTTTTTTCCCACTTCTTGCTCTCTTCTCATTCTTTCTTCCTCTGCCTCTCATCAGGCATGCAATTAGTTTGTTTGAGTTTGTCCTGGACCTTGATGATGTTCAGTTCATTTTCAAAAACTCTTATTTTCTCTAAATTTTTGATTTCATTAAAAATCTTTTTTTCATTGTTTCATTTTAGGTTGTTGCTATTTAGAGTCTTTCTATTTCTAGATTCATTTAGATTGAGTCTATTGCTATATCTCTTCCTTTCTTCTGCTGTGTCTAATATACTTTTTAATCCAATCATGTATATTTTTCATTTCCCATATTGTGATTTTTATCTCTAGAAATTTCATTTTTATCTCATCCTTGTCTCTGTAAACAGTTGTAATAACTGTTTCACTGACCTTGTCTGCAAATTCTGACATCTTCAACAGTTGCTGTTCAGGAGCATCTCTGGGGAGTGTCCAGCAGTAGTCAGCCAGCATTGTAGTGGACCATTTTCCCTGGTATCTTTGCTCCATTGATGCGATATCTTGATGAAAACATTTGCCATGTTCATCACTAACCATACCACAGTTTTCCGGGAAGAAATCCAGATGGGAATGAAGGAAGTGGATCTTTAGAGACATATTGCAGCCAAGTTTCTGATACTGCATCAGCATGTCTTCTACTAGTTCCTTGTAGTTTTCTGTCCTAACATTCCCAAGAAATTTTGTAGACACTAGGCAAAAAGCATTACATGCTTGTTTCGCATCACCCTGCAGCAAGTTGTTGAACCGGTTATCTCAATGCAGATGGAATGTTTGGGTAGACTATTCTTGACTTCTTTTGCTTCGTTATTCTGCCGGAAAGAGGAGGAACCAAGCAGAAGTAACAGTCTTTTATGTGGTTGCTTGGCTCTCTCCACACCATGGGAACTGCAAACGGCATTGATGATCTTTTGCCATTTAACCACTGTGAAAGCTGTGTTGTACATGGAGCATAGCATATATGCGGGGCCCAAGGCTTGTCTTGATCACCAGCCTTGCATCTGAAGTAAAGATGATAAGCCTTCTTCACTTGAGAAGTCATGCTTTTCTTCTGGTTGGCAGATGTCACTTCCCCACAAATATAGCGGAAATTGTCCACTCTATTAACACACTTTCGAGGCATTACTGTGTTGTGCCTACATGGATAAAATAATAACAGTTCTATGGCAGTAGCTTAAACTGTCTCACACAAAGTCTGAAATATTTTCAATGCTCAGACTTTCCAACAGGGCTTTCTATAGTGCACTGCTGACATCAGCTTACTTCAGCAGCCGCCTGGCAGTAGTATTGCGTTGCATCAGGAAATGAAGCAATCAACTCCGGATGATGTGTGCATGATGGCATTATGCAATGCAATGCAATATTACGTCATTCTAGGCTGATTTAGGATGTTGTTGCAGTCCTACTGGATACATTTACATGGTGAAACATAGAATGAATTATATAAAGTATCTTCAAAACAAGAGCTAATAAAAAATTTTCAGGGTTATATTCATGTTCAGCACACCAAGATTCTACAGATTAGGGCCTTTTTAAGTCAGTTATGATCTCACTGTTGACCAGTGTTATTCTGCAGTACTCAGGTGAGATCTTTCTGTCTACTCTTCCTAGTGCTCCTGACTTTTGGATTCTACTAGGCGGCTCCTGGTAACAAGCACTGATCGCCCTTTGTGAGTGCTGTCTTCTCTGATCCTTCTCCTTGGTTCTTCCCAGTTGTGGGTGGTCTCCTCACACACGTGCACCAATCTCATGACTCTGTGACTCTGTTCCTTGGTCTTTTGTCCCATGAATTCTGGCTGCCTGCTCTCCCCAAACTCTCAGCACACCTCCTCCGCCAGGAAATCCATTTGACTCTGCCCAGGCCCCCTCCCTGTGTAGCATCCTAGAGATTCCAATCGTGGGTCCACCTGTCTCTCAGAGATCACTGCCCTTTGTTTTCTGAGACTCGGTGTCTGGAAATCCATTGTTTCATGTATTTTTGGTTGCTATATACAGGAAGTATTCCCGGACACTATTACTTGGCCATTTTCTTTTTCATTGTTGATTTGTATGTTTTTTATGAAGTCTGGATTTGAGTTGTATGTTGGATAAATGTATTGCCTACCTATTTTCCTAATGATATCCTAATGATAAAATGTCAGAATGTTTTATTTTAACAAAATATGGTTTATCTACTCTTTCCTTTTTTTTTTTTAAAGATTTATTTATTCATGCATACAAGCTGGGGTGTAGGCCAGAGGTGTGGGGGCGGTGAGAGGATTCACCAGAGACAGAGTGGGGACCAGAACAGGCAGAATTATTGAAATACATTGCTGAAGGGAGCAGTGGGCAAGACAGGAGAGGTCTGCTGCACCATGTGGGAAGCTCCCTGGCTGGGTATCGAACTCATGCTGCAGTGTCTCTGGATAGCTTCATAGTGCTGTGACATTGCGCCACCAGAGAGGACCTACTCTTTCTTTTTGTATCTTAACCATAAAGTGTCAGCCTACTTTATCCCAAGGCCATACAGATATTTTGCTCTGGTTGCTTCTAGAAACCTCCTGATTTTGGAGTTTTATGTTTATCTCTATGATTTACCTCAAAATAATTTTTGTATATGGTACCAGATAGGGGTTGAGATTCATATCCCCCTTCCTCCATGTTTCCAGTTGTTCCAGCATTATTTATTGGGTGGATATTCTTTTGCCTGTTGTGTTACTATGGCAACTTGGTTGAAATTCAGTTCATCTTATAAATGTGGGTCTATTCTAGATGGTTTAGTCCCATTGATCTGTTTGTCTGTCTTGATGCCATCAACCATACTCTCTTAATAACTGCAGCTTTTTATCAATAGCAAGTCTTGAATCAGGTAGAGTAAGTCTTCCAGCTTTGTTCTTTCTCAGGACTGCTTTGGCCATCTTCGTTCCTTTATGTGTGCATAAACATTTTAGAGTCAGCTTGTTGATTTTTAAAAAATTTTTTTTAAAGATTTATTTATTTATGCATACAAGCTGGGGTGTAGACCAGAGGTATGGGGTGGTGAGAGGATTTACCTGAGACAGTGTGGGGAGCAAAACAGGCAGATGGACTGAAATACACTGCTGAGAGGAGCAGTGGATGAGTCAGGAGAGGTCTGCTGCTCCATGTGGGACTCTCCCTGGCTGGGTTTCGAACTCATGCTGCAGTGCCTCTGGATAGCTTCATAGTGCTCTGCTTACCCTGTTGCGCCACCAGGAAGGCCCTGAGCTTGTTAATTTCTATTAAACAAAAAGTGTTTTGGGATTTTTGATTGAGACTGTGTTGGTCATTTGGGGTGAAATAACATCTTAACAGTGTTGAATCTTTAGTCAACAAATAGGATATATCTCTCCTTTAGGTTTATTTGGCTTCTCTCAGCACTGCTCTGTGGTTTCTGAGTCTTTAGGTATTACACATTTTTCTTTAAAGACTTTTTTCTTTATTTATGCATACAAGAACTGGGGTGTATGCCAGAGATGAGACTTAACCCCTGCACCACTGGGGAGGCCCAGTGTATTTTTGCATTAAGTGTTTTTATTAGTATTGTTACATATGATACATCTAAATATTTATTTACTTATTAATTCTAGTAGGTTTTTTTTAAGGATTTATTTATTTATGCATACAAGAGCTGGGGTGTAGGCCAGAGGTGTGGGGGGTAAGAGGATTCATTAGAGACAGAGTGGGGAGCAAAACAAATACACTGCTAAGGGGAGCAATAGGTGAGACAGGAGAGTTCTGTTGTACCATATATGGGTTAGTTCTCTGGCTGGGCATCAAACTCAGGCCATTGAAGATTTTTTTCCACATGTTGGACTATGGGGTATAATGAGGAAAAAATTAATTAAACAAAACAACAGAGTTTTCTCTCTGTTTTTGTTTTTTTTTAAACATTTTTCTTTTGTTTCTTTTTTTATTTATTTTTATTTATTTATTTATTTATTTATTTATTAATATATTTTTTATTTAGACATACAGACTGGGGTACAGGCCAGAGGCGTGAGGCGGCGAGAGGGTTCACCAGAGACAGAGCAGGGCGCAGAACAGGTAGATCGAGGGAAACACACTGCTGAGGGGATCAGCGGGCGAGGCAGGAGAGGTCTGCTGCACCATGTGGGAATCTCCCAGGCCCAACGTCGAACTGGCGTCACTGCTGCTGACAGCTCCTTATTTATTTTTTTAATCTCAGCACTGAGATTTAACCCCTAGGCCACCAGGGAGGCTTGTTTTGTTTTGTTTTTTGTCTTTTTTTTTTAGTAGCTTCCTTTGAGTGTTCTTTACATATAATTCTGTCATTTACAAATACTGTTTCTTTCTTTTTGACTTGTGCATCTTTTATTGCTTTTACTGCTGTAGTTTATTATTGCTATAAAAGAAGTTTTAATGACTCAGTCATTTTTAACCCTGTCTTCAAGTAAATAGCCCTCTAGTCTAAGAAGGTGCTTTCCTGTGGCCTTTGAGGGCTCTCTGATACTGTGGTAGGGCCCCTTGGAGTATGGAGTCTGTGGCCTGAGTCTGTGCTGTGGGGATAGTGAGAGTGAGCAAGAGGTGGGAGGGCCTGGATGTATACTGGATTCCTAGTGATGAATCCACCCAAGAGCCCTCACATTATGCCAGGGGGAGGACAGGCAGTATTCTTGCACTTGGTCCAGGACTTGGGATTGAGCCCTAGTGCCTTTCCTGTGATGGAGCTGGTGCTTCCTCCTAGCCCAATGCTAGCCCAGGCACTGGAATGTGTTCTGCCCTTCCAGGTGCCCACTTCAGCCTGGTAGCTGTGGGCTCCTATATCCAAGGGCTGCCTCGCCCTGCAGTTTGGGCCCCTGTTGCACAGCTAGGACTGCTGGGGGCTGAGCGGGCATCTCCCCAGGATGTGGGTACAGGGCTGGCTGGCACCTACCATGGTGAACACTACTTATGGTTACACTTCTGTCTACTGCAGGACTTGACATGGAAGAAGGCAAAGAAGGGGGCACTTGGCTGGGCATCAGCACAAGAGGGAAGCTGGCGGCGCTCACCAACTACCTGCAGCCTAGGCTAGACCGAGAAGCCAGGGGCCGAGGTACTGGCCAAAAGGGGGTTAGTGCTGTAGGGAGTTGGGGGCTGAGGGGAAAGTCTGGGAGGGTGGTCACTAGCTCCTGCCCTGCTACATGCTGGCTGGCTTCACTGTAGAATTTATGTCAGGCCACCCTAAACTGCACCCACTGCTGCAGATAGGGCTCTCCCCTCTTGTCCTTAGCCAAGGTGTCACTCCTCACAGTTGTGTCATTGCCCCCCAGCTATCCAATGTTTGACAATCAGCTGCCCCAGGGAAGACAGCTCCAAGACACACATTGTCCTCATTGAAGATTTTTTTTCACATGTTGGACTGTGGTGTATAATGAGGAAAAAATTAATTAAACAAAGCAACAGAGTTTTCTCTCTGTTTTGGGGTGGTTTTTTTTTTTAACATTTTTCTTTTGTTTCTTTTATTTATTTTTATTTATTTTTTTCAAGATTTATTTATTTACGTGTATAAGGTAAGGTGTAGGCCGCAGGTAGGGAGTCGTGAGAGGATTCACCAGAGACAGAGCGGGGAGCAGAACAGGCAGACTGACTGAAGTACACTGCTGAGGGGAGCAGCGGGCGAGGCAGGAGAAGTCTGCTGTGCCATGTGGGATGCTCCCTGGCTAGGTATTGAACTCATGCTGCAGTGGCTCTTGATAGCTTCAGAGTGCTGCACTTAACCTGTTGCGCCACCAGGGAGGCCCTCTCTCTCTGTTTTTTAACTGTCCATGCACGTTTTATTAATAAGAACTAACGGTGCCATGTTAAACAAGTCAGACAAGTGAAGTCTTTTTATATTCCATAAATACTCAGAAAAGTTTATGTTTCAATAAAAAGACTTGTTTTAGAACAGGAATCTAAGAGCAACTGAGCAATTAATGGTTATTGTGAATAAATTTTAAGCGACTACTTCCTGTCCAGAAATTCTTACTCTTTTTATTAAAAAGGCGCTATTAAAAATGATTGACAAAAAAAAATGATTGACAAATTTTGAGTTAAAAAAATGGGAAACAGTGTTCTCAATGCCATCTTCTTTGGCTGCTAGGTTAAATGAGGAATGACCAGTATGGGAGGAGTCCAGCCCAGGAGAACTCCCAGTCTCTATAGAGAGGGGGACTCAGCCCTGCTACCTCAGCTATGGGTGTGTGTCCCCTACCCACAGGTGAACTTGTATCCCACTTTCTGACCGCCGATGTGGATAGCTTGTCCTACCTGAAGAAGGTCTCCACCGAGGGCCACCTGTACAATGGCTTCAACCTCATAGCAGCTGACTTGAGGTGGGTCTGCAGGGTACCACCATGGGCTAGAGTTATGGGCTTGGTAGGAAGTGGGGCTCTTGCCACATTGCTCTGTGACATCATGGTGGCCTCTCCAGGGACATCTCTCCTGGTAGGCTTAATGCCATCCTCAATGCCATCCAGACCCACTGTTGTGGGGACTTGGAGAGTAGAGTTGGGGGCTTCCTATGACAATGTGAGGGCCACTGGCTCCTGCTGTGAGAGCTGGGGGCATGACTGCAGAGGGCACTCACCTAGCATCAGGGCACCCTCAGCCTGCACTGGTCTCTCAGCTCCCAAAGTCTCCTTGCCATTTTTTGTGGCGGAGGAACAGTCCCTAATGCCTGTCTAGAATTATCAAGGGACAGCAAAACCATCCAAGTGACCCATGGCCCTCAACAGTGAACATGGAAGCCTAGTTGCTAAGGCAGAGGAGCAAAAGAAGAGGGGCGGAGGGTACTGCCCTTAGGACTGGAGAAGTGGGTCCCCTAGGCAAGTGCTGGGCTTGGAGCTTCAGGGATACCGGTGCTGGCTGTGAGGCTTACTGTGAGATTCAGGAGTCAGATTATTGGGACTTCGCAGGGGACCTGGGTCTTGTGGGAAGTGGCAGATGAAATATTGCCAGGCCCACCTGGGGCACACAGAGATGCAGAGGGGGTTGTGGCTGCACCTGGATGCATGTGGGGGTGCATGCAGAGCCCTCGGTGCTGCTTTCACCAGATCCTGACTGCCACCTGCCATCCTGTGCCTGACACTGCTAAGTCAGCCTAGTCAGGTGACCTGAGCACAGTCCCTGCTGGTGTGAGGTGAGGCTGGTTCCCATGGCACAGCCATGGGTACCTGACTGGGGTTGTGGATGCCTCTGGAGACAGCCACTGCCTCCCACCAGTCGGGCCAGGAAAGGAGTTGCTCTTGGCTTGGTGCCCTGGACACCTGCCTCTGGCATCTGCATGTCTAGCTGAAGTGCGGGTACCAGGCACTGGCTGGCCAGTATCAGGCCATGACTCCTGAGAGTTTATCTCTGTGGCTTCCAGACCTGGACCGTGGCCATGCCCAGCACCAACTCAGGCACCAAATGCAAAGACTGCCTTTCTTTCTGGGCCAGTCATTGGGTGCCATTTTCTCAGTGCCATTAGAGGAGCAGGTGCTGCCTGTGGCATTAGAGTGACCTACTTCTTTGGTAGGTACTTAATCTCCAGGTGAAGTGATATTTGGTGCACAATGCAGGTTAGTGGGAATCATGAGGAAACTTGTCCCCTGCGTAGGACTTCAGGTCCTGTACGCAGGGCCACCAGTTAGATGCTGGTGAAGAGGGGCAGGGTGTGAGCCACTGGTCTCCTGCCCAGGCCCAATTACAAGTCTGCATACAGGTGAGAGAATGCTGTTGACAGTCTTGGTGTATATGGCAGAATGTGCGTGGGGGAGGGAATAACAGTGGTGTAAAGGGAGACCAGTGTGAGAGACCCTTGCTGGGTGTTCACTCTAATACCCAAGGGCCTTTGCGAGTTTCTCAGCACAGTCCTTATACCTTGGTGGATTCGGGCTTTGGTGAGAGCAACCCTGATCAGCCTAACTAGGGTGGCCTGGGTGAAGTGCATTAGGGATGTGATCACTGGGAACTGGCATTGGGAAATGCAGTGAGCATCCAGTGCTCCCTCCCTTCTGTCCTCTGCTGTCTGCTCCTGGAACCCGCTCCCCCTTCAATGTCCCAGAAGTCGGTGGATGCCCTTGGTGTTGGGGAGGTGGTGAGCCTATTTATACCTGCCTCCATCCACAACGGTAGGCTTATTATGCTGAGTGTCCACTGTGTGTGGTATGGTTGGCCTGGCACTGCCTTGCAGATAGATGCTTTTTTCCAGAGGCTGTGGTGTCCCGTGAGCAGGCCCAGGAGTGTGGGCTGGTGCTCAACCAGGTGCTTGCTGCCCTGAACCCTCTCCTTCCACCTAGGCCTGCTCAAGTTTGGATGGCTCCTGGAAGCACAGGGGATTCCCTGTGCCTCCGCTGTTCCTGCCAGCTTAGGGCTCTCTTTGGCTGTCAGTAGTTCTGAGTGTGTCTGACCTGACCTGGGAGAATGGTCCCTGTCCTAGGCAGGACTTAGTGTCTGGCAGCCTTCTTGAGTGGCTGGGTATTGAGGGCCCTGTGCTCTGAATGGACTCATCCAAAGGCAGGTGACTCCCTCTGGTGGGGGATGGGACAGGTGGGTCCCTTGCAGCTTGAGCAGCTTTCCCGGCTCCCAGGGCTGCAGTGTCAGGGCCTGTCTCCCTGGACACAGACTGTGGAAGCGGGTGGAGGCCAGGAGAGCCCACTGGGTTATATCTGAGGGACAGGTGGGCCTGAGAAGAGTGTACCAAGGGCCAGGTGGTGCCCACGGCTGAGGCCAGAAGGCAGAGGCAGTCAGAAGGCAGAAAGTAGCCTGTGGTTGGCCCAGGAGAATGTCAAGGGCACCATGGCCATCCCCACCATGGCCAGTCCCTGGATTAGGCCTCCTTGTACTCAGGCAGATGTAGTGGGAGTGGGTGCCCAATCCTGAAGGTCCTCATGCTTTCCAACTTTCTGCCTGCCAGCAAAATCTCTGAGGTCATTAGTAAATGTTCTAAGAAGCGAGCCAAGGGCTGTGGTGAGGAAGAATGTGAACAGATTGTGAAGTTGCATGGGGGTCAGGAGTTCTGCTTGCTGGGTGGCACTGAGCCAGAGAACAGGCCAGCACAGGCATGGTCAGTGGCTCCCTCAAAACCCACCATCCAGCCCTTTCTCTACATTTGTGCATCCAAAGGCACAACTCTCTGTGTTCAGCACAACATCCAGAAGGTGGCTCATAGACCAGAAAGTCCCTCTCATTTTGCAATAGAAGCATTCCAAGTTTTAGCAGAAGGATTTACTTTGGTATTTGGGAATTGAACATCTTCAGCTCTGGGGCATTTTAAAGTATTTTTTAAAAAATACACACTCAGTCTATAAAAGAGAAAAAATGTGGTCCTTGGTGCTTTATTGGGAAGTCTTTGTCACCCTGGGGTATCCTGTCCCAAATGGAGGCACTCAGAGATGAGCTGTTGGGGTGCGGCCATGTCCTTTGGAGGGACCAGCGTTCATGAGTACTAGGCCCTGCCTTCTGGCCTCTGCCTTCCCTTCAGGCGGGCTTCACACATCCATGTCTTGGGGGCACTTGGGGAGGCAGGAGGATATTTCAGATGTTGCTTCCAGACTGCTGGTTCCTGCAGTAATCCAGGAGTCAGGAATTAGGGGTGTTGGTGACCCTGTCTGTGAGACCCCTGCAGGCCTGCATCCCTGACTTGGCCCTGCCCTGGCAATGTCCCTGGGCTCCTGCTGGGAACGGGGCTGTGGAGATTGCTAGGCAGTATGGGGGCAGGACCCCCAGTGGCTCTGGTCTGATCCTGTCTCCCCTCCATCCACAGCACAGCGAAGGGAGATGTGCTTTGCTACTATGGAAACCGTGGAGAGCCAGAACCTGTTGTCCTGGCGCCAGGTAAGTCTGCCCTGGTGGGTGGTGATTGGGTCGGAACACCTGTGGGAACCCCTCTATACTTTTCAGAGACTCAGTCACTTTTTCATTTCTCTCCTGGGTCTCTAAGTTTTGTTTTTGCACTTTATGGCCCGTACTGTGGCTTTACCATGTCCACATGTTTAACTGCCCACCAGTTAGGTCTTTCCCCAGGGATAAGCTCATTGCTATCTGGAGAGTGTTAGAAAATGAAAGTCACAGAGTGCAGAGAACCCCACCCCCACCCCCCATTCTATGCATTGGCCAGAGGTCCTTGTGGAAGCATCTGGAAACACCCCCAAGATGTATTTGATTCTTAGTGCTTGAGAGCACCTAGCTAATAATGCTTGTTTCCTGTTAAATGTTCAGAAGAAATTCTTTTTAGCTATGTCTTGTGCGACCCCAAGCCTGCACCCACCTGATCTATGTCACTTAAAAAAATTAGTTTTATTGAAATATAACTCATATATCATACAGTGTACCCATTTAAAGTGTACATTCACTAGATTTCAGTATTTGTACAAAGTTGTGCAACCATCACTGAAATCTAACTCTGAAACATTTTCATCACCTGAAACAAACTCCATACCATTCCTCTTCTTCAACTACTAACAATTATTAATCTACTTTCTGTCTCTAGATTTGCCAATTATGGACATTTCATGTAAACAGAATCATAGAATGTGGTTTTAGGACTGGCTTCCTTCACTTAATATGTTTTCAGGGTTCATTTGTGTTCTAGTATGTGCCTGTACGCTATTCCTTTTCAGAACTGAATAATATTCCATCATCTGGATGTTGTAGGTTTTGTTTTTCTAGTCATCCCTTGATGCATACTTGGGTTCTTTCTTCATTTTGTTTTTTGTGATCGTGTTGCTATGAAAATTCATTGAAGGTCTCTCTTTTCTTTTTCCTAATAAACCTATCTTTTTAAAATGTAAACAAACAAACCAAAAAAAACAACAGAAAATCTATTGCAAATTTTTGTGTGGATGCATGTTTTCATCTCTTTGTGTATATACCGAGGAGTGGAATTGCTGAATCATAAGTTACTGATTAACCTTCTAAGGAACTGCCAAAATGTTTCCAAAACAACTGTACATCTCTACCAGCAGGGTATGAGGTTCTAATTGCTACACATTCTAACCAACACTTGTTATTGTCTGTCTTTTTTATTAGGCCCATCCTACTAGTATCAGGTGGTTTTGATATATATTTCCTTGATGGCTAATCACATTGAGCACTTTTTGAGTTGTTTATTCACTATTTGTATGTCTTCTTTGGAGATGTATCTATTCAAATCCTTTGCTAATTTTAAAATTTGTTTTTTTATGTGTAATTATTGACTTGTAGAATACCTTTATATACTTTAGTTACAAGTCCCTTATCAGATATACAATCTGCAAAACTTATCTTCCTTTTTGTGGGTTTTCTTTCTTGTTTGTATCTTTTGAAGCACAGCTTATTAAATTTTGATGAAGTTCAAGCTAAGAATTCATTGCCTAATCTAAGGTTGTGTAGTTTTCCCCATTTTCTTCTAGGAATTTTAAGATTTTAGCTCTTATGTGTAGGTCTTGGGGACATTTTGAATTGATTCCTGTGTGTGGTGTGAAGTAAGGGTCTACCTCTGTCATTAGCATGTGGCAACTTGGTGCTCAGCACCACTGTTGAATGGTCTTTTTCACTACTCTAGTTTGGGTTCCTATGAGCTGATCATTCATGAGCAACTGTGACCTATTTGCTATCTGCAAATCACAACAGAGCATTGCTGCTTGACTACCTATGGAGTATAGCCCATATCACGAGGCAGGCCTGGGGACACCTAGGCTGCCATTGACCTGATTACATGACTCTCTCCGTGGTGGTCTCAGGATAACTCTGCCTGTGATAACGTTAGCACATATGCAAATGTCTCTTGACATATGGTCACGATGTCCCCTTCTGTGTTCCTTGTAAAAGTTTGTCCCCAGTCCAGTCCTACTCTCAGAACTTTATTTTTCATACCATTGTCACATGATAGGCTTTTACTAGCCTGTATGCTTTCAACAGATGGCACAAGAACTTCTGCTCAAGTAGCAGATTCTTGCTTTGCAAACCTGCTCCATGACTGTTGTGTCCCTCTTTGCGTTCCTGCTGCAAAGTGGCAACAAAGTTCCTGTCGTAACACTCTCGATGGTTCTCATTTCTGCACATCCATACCCATAGTAGTATTTGAGGCTAGTGGCAATGCAGAGGGTGCCTGGTGGCACCTTAGTGCTCTTCCCATAAGTGACTGGAATCACATCAGACTTGGTCAAGATCTTCCAAGAGTTTGGCAGCATTAGAGAGTGGTGTTTCCATGTTCTCAGTGCATCTTTCAGTGTACATGACTTCAAACTTGCCTGTCTCTGCTGAACCGCTGAAGAGGCTCGGAGGGGACTCTCCACCTGAAGTTTGTGCCTCTCCCTCCCTCCCTCCCTCCCTCCCTTTCTTCCTTCCTTCCCTCCCCTTCTGTTAACCCTCTGTAAATTTGTTCTGAGGAAGTAGCCCTGAAGCCCTATGAACTCCCCCATCCTGGATCCTGGCATGTGTGCAGAGGTCAGCCCTGCCAATACCACCATGTGGGACTGCCCCATGTTGGCAGGCTCCCTGACTGCTGACCTATAGAAGGTGGGCACCCGCTGGCCTTAGCTTGCTGATTTTCCTAACCTTCATCTTTTCAGATGGACTCCCACCTTGCAGCTTTTTGCTACTTGGAGATAGGATTGAGATGGGGAGATGATTCCCTTGCAAGTTTCCCTCTTTTCCTCACCCAGTGAATTTCTGGTCATTTATTCTTTGTTATCCTGCCCATCAAGGCCACTTGGTATATATGCCATTTGGACTCCTGTGGTCACCTCTCTGTATTGTCTTGCCATGCAGATGGGTTAGGAATGCCTTTAGAGAAGGTGCTAGATCATGGGGTGGCCTGACCTCAGTGCTCTCAGCCATGCCCCTAACACCTTGCATGTTGCTGGCTGGGTGGGAGTTTACCCTCAGTCAGACATAGGACTGCCCACTCTGACCCCTTCCTTGCAGGGACCTACGGGCTGAGCAATGCACTGCTGGAGACACCCTGGAGGAAGCTGTGCTTTGGGAAGCAACTTTTCCTGGAGGTAGTGGAGCGGAGCGAGGCAGTTCCCAAGGATACTCTTGTTGCCCAGCTCCTGGATGTGCTCAACAATGAGGAAGCGTGAGTGGGCAGGTCCCTCCACTTCTCTAACCCTGGGGCAGACAGGGAGGTAGACCCTGCTTCCCTGGGATGCCCAAATGACTAGAGTGGCTCCCCAGCCACAGGGGAACCAGATAGAGAGTTTTCTGTCTCTTCCCCACCAACTGCTCCTTCCCCCCACAACTTCCCCACTAGCCTGAGGGAACCTGTGTGCACCACCAGCCTTAAAGACTGATATGGGAGGTTTGCATGGGGCTCAGAAAAGGTAGAGGCTCTCCTCTGCACACAGAGGGTCAGTGGGAGATTTCAGAAGATTCCATGTGGTTGCCAAATCACAGAAGTGAGCAGTCAGGGCTTGACTGTTTTACCAGTAGCCTTGGAATACCTGTCCCAGGAACTGCCTAAGGGGAGGAAGCCACCGATTTGTCTTCCTCTTTCATAGGCTTTGAGGCACCTCAGGTGACCTTTACATGGACATCTACCTCAGGGATACCAACCCTGTTTAATTTCAGGTTATTTTGGTCTTCCTCTCACACAGTGATGCAGCCCACAACTCCCCTTTACCTTAGCCAAGCCACTCACTGTGCCCTGATACCCCAGTGACCTCTTGGGGGAGCCCCCTATGGCTTGTCTCCCTTTCCTCTCTCCTGGGACCCTGCCTATTCCTGGATAACTATTGCTTTCCTCTCTGAAACATGGCACCTTCAATCTCAGCACAACATGGCATCCCCTGGGTATTCCTGCGTTGGCCTACCTGCTGAGCTCACATGCATTGTGTGTCATACCTACAGACCCATGACTGAGCCCTAGGCTACTGTTACTGATGGCTGTGGCCCTGGCACTGGCCATGGTCCCACAGGGCTTAAGTGGACTCCTGTTGCATAGATAGGTGCCCACAGGGGACCTCTTGCGGCAAGTATGTGGCTAGGTAATCACATCCATTAACCAGGCTAATGCTCACAGGACCCCTACCCACTCAGATCTCACCATGAGGGGAGGGCAAGCTCTCTGGGGGTGGCTTCTCTCCTTCCCCTGGGGACCTTGGGCATTTTCTCACCAGCAGAGTTTTTTCCAGTGCCCAGTTCACTAGGGTCCTGGGGAAAAGCTCCTGGTGAGTGGGCTTGGGTAAGTGGCCTCGCAATGGAGTCCTAAGTGAAAGGCTTGATGGAGGTTTTAGGCTGTGAGCAGGAAAGTGCATGGAACAAACTTTGTTCCTTTAGAGGCTGGTAACTCTTCACATACTACATGGCATCAAGGATAACAGGCAGGCAGGCAGGCAGGCAGGCAGGCAGGCAGGCAAGACTATGGGTGGCTAGCTAGGAAGCTGGCATGACTCTTCTTCTGTCCTTTCAGGCAGTTGCCAGACCCGGCCATTGAGTCCCAGGGCAGGGAGTATGTGCAGCCCATTCTGAGCAAGTACGCAGCTGTGTGTGTGCGCTGCCCGGACTATGGCACCAGGTATGGAGGATTATCGGGCACATCTGGTACTGTTCCATGAGAAACCTGGGCTTCCCTGCACTCCTTGGATCCCAAAATCTCTTCCTTGTCCAGAAGCAGCCACCATTTCACCTCAGGGACTGTGGAGTGAGCAGATGCCACAGTTAATGGTCATATACAAAATGACCATTGGCTTCCAGGGGTGTTGCAGGCCAGACACAAGGCCCTCATGGCATCTGTTGCTTTCAAGGACGGTCGGGAGGCCTCTTAGACACCACACAGTCACAGGGGGTTGGATCAGGTATGCTTATGTTAGCAAATCCCTGTGAGCCCAAAAGTACCACTGCTTGCCTCTTCCCCTCACCTGTGTCCCTGGCCTGTTACGTCTTCTGTGTGACCAGGCCAGGATTAGATCATCTCAGACCAGGGATGTCACCTCACCCCGGAAAAGGGTGACCACTGTTCTTGCCCGAAAGGTATGGATAGCTGGGGTAGAGAGCCCTTGGCATGGGTATCTGCCGTCCAGGCAAGTTCCTTCATTGCCTCCCCTTTTCCAGGATGGAGGAGGGAGTCCCAATTGGCCCATCTGAGGACCCACATACTGCACTTGGAGATGGCTTGTATACACAAAGCAGCGAAGGCTGCTGGACTGACTCATGCTCCTGGAGTATTGCATTCCCAGCCTGCCTTGCCTGGAGGTGGAGCGTTGTTGCAGGCACAGCCATCTACTGAGACGGGCTTGTTGTGGACTCTGTGGGTGCTAGCCTTGGGCTGGACTGGGCATCTGCAGTGACTGATGGATGAGACCTGACCTCAGGTTCCCATAACAATTAAGGACTCAGGCCAGGTGATTGAGCCAACTGGTGTCAGGGTGATATCACATATACACTTGCTTTTCAGGTTCTGGTCCAATGAGATTGGGTGAGTGAGGCCCCTTTTGTCCCCACAGGTAGGAGAGGTTAAGTTATTGCTGCCTCTGTGCAGGGGAGGTGGCTCCCCCAGGTGACTATGAGGTGACTGCCATGGTCATGTGAGGTGATTGCCATGGTCATGTGTCTGCTGAGGCTGAGAACATTGTGCAGGGAACAGACATGAAGGCCTGGGGACCCGTTCACCAAGAGGGCAGCAGGCCTGATCTTCCACTCCCCACCCCCGGGGAAAAGACAGTTTCAAGCCCTCTGGCTGGGGGTCAGACATGATAGTTAAGGTCCATTTAGTGTGAGTGTCAGGCACTGATGCTCCAGGGTCTGAGGGTTGTTTGCCTGAACAGTGACTTTTTTACCTGGATCGGCCATTCCCTTAGTAGGCGCAGAGGCATCATTGCCCTCCAGCCTCTCCTCTGTCATAGGCTTACTTTTGTGACTAAATTGTGTGCTCAGTGTGCTCATGTGCCTGTGGCAGTACCTGGCTGTACTCCTGGGGAAGGGAGGGGTGGACGTGTGGTTGCTGGGGCCAACCCCAACTGGAATCCTCAGTCTTCAGTCACACATGCCCACCCTGGATATCAGCCTTCGTTGGGCTGCTTAGGGACTGGTGCCTGCCCCTGGAGGTCATGGCAAGGGTGGGGGGTAGGGAGACAGGCAATATGAAGTGAGGACACACTGCTGTGGGGAGGTTAGAGGAGAAAAGGTACACTGAGCATTTGGGACAAGACGGTGGGAAGGAGGACAGAAGGGGGCATTTCAGGTGAAGGAGGCCTGGTCCCCAAGCAGTTGAGAGTTTGACATCTTAGAAGAGTCCAGTGCAGTCTAGTGTTTGGTTGCCCAGGAGTCCTAGGGGCTTCTGAGTGGGAAAGTGCCTGGAAAGCTCAGGGCCTTCCTGGTGAGAGTGGTGGGTGGTTGGGGCTTACACTGTAGAGTGTACAATGCAGGCTAGACTTATAGGACATGGGCCTGTAGGGCTGGTGGGGGAGCCCCAGTCTCCAATAGGTTCTGTACCCAGATTTCTGTGATAGACCCTTTCACTCCCCATGACTGAGACTACATTCATGACCTACCAAAAGCCGGGCTATGTCTGGTACAGACTCCCACAGTGGTGAGCTTGCCCCTCCTGCCTCAGATCTGACCGCATCTGGGACTCTGAAAGGTGAACAGGGGACAGAGGGCAGCAGGCTGAACACGAGCCCCGTATTCTCTTTCAGAACCAACACAGTCATCCTTGTGGACGCAGATGGGCACGTGACCTTCACAGAGCGCAGCATGCTGGACAAGGATCCCTTCTGCTGGGAGACCAGCACTCACGAGTTTAGACTGCAGAGCTAACTCTCACCCTTGGGGAATGCCCCCCTCAAGGGCCCATACAAATGGGAACCTTTCAAAGTCTGCCAGTGGCCCCTAGGATCAGGGGCCTCTGATTTGTGTGTCATCTGTCTGTGTTCCTATGTCCATTTTGGTTTTGCCCTTGTGCCAGTGGAGGATTACAGAGCTCCACAGCCATATTTGGAAAGAGGCATGAGTTAGACTGGGGTAAGACCTACTCTCAGGAATAAAGCCTGATTGATGGATTCAGTGGTTGTGTATGTGTTTGTGTGTGTTGGGGGAAGGTTATATGCACTGGATGGTCCTGTGTACTGGGGGGCACTGTGTGTGTATGTGTGAGCATGTGTGTGGTCCAGACATACAGGTGGTCTCGTGTGTGCTGGGGTACTTGGCAGACCTGTGCCATCCATTGGAAGTCATGGGTGCTCTGTAGGCATTTCAGCAAGGGGACACAATCAGTTCCTGTCATTTTTTCTTCTTGGGGAATCAAATTTCATTAGAATCTGTACTTGAATGTGAGACACTGATAATAAAACTCCAAGGTTGTGGTGTCAATAACTTGTGTGGCAGGCTGATTGGTGATGTGTGTACATCTGGTACACACTAGATGGCTGGTGAGGACTGCTCTCCAGGTGTTCAGGGGCACCTGTTGTGGCACAGCCACCAGTACAGGCTCTTTCTACTTTTTCCTTTTGCTCATGGCAGCCTCAGTGCCATAATGGAAGCCTGAGTGCCCATGAACTTGTCAATCTGTCTGTCCTTGGGCAGAGTCTGTGTAAGAGCCTGTGTGCCTGGGACAAGGTGGCTGCCAATTACAGGGTCTCCTGAGCAGAGTGAAGGAACCAGTGATTCATTTGGGGGCAGTGAGGAGCCCACTCAGGGAGCACTGTAGTCAGGCCTACACTTTGGACTACTGTTCTTTTGTCTCAGCAGGCTGCCCCACAAGTGACGTGTCCCATGCTGGCACTCACTTGGCCAGCTGTGTCCATCCTCATGGGGCACCACTGGGCCTGGTTCAGTGCTATCTGAAGAACTTCTCAAAATGTTTACCTCTGCTCCACTAGTCTCAGATGTTCCCTGCGCTCATCCTACCCCAGGCTTTCCAATGTCCTGGGCTCCGCAAGGAAGGGGCAGTTCAAGATGTAGATTCTTTTGTTGTGGGTTGAGTTGTTGTCCCCCTCCCCCAAAGATAGGTTGGCATCCTAGCCGCCAGTACCTTATTTGGGTCTTTACTGAGGTAATCAAGATAAATTGGGGCCGTTATCCAATACAACTTGTACTGTTGTATTGGAGAAAAAGGAAGAAATTTTGACACAGAGACAGACATGCACGGGGAGAGTCTCCTATGAAACCTAGAGTTCTGTCATTTGCCAAGGAACACCAGAAGCTGGAACAAAACCTTCCTTGGCACCTTCAGAGGGAGAAGGACCTTGCCAACACCTTGATCTTGGGCTTCTGGCCTCTAGAACTGTAATAAATTTCTGTTTAAGCCACTCGTGGTACTTTATTATGACAGCCCTAGTATACTAATGCAACTGTGACCCTCACTTTACAGATGAGGAAACTGAGGCTTGAGAAGACACTGTAACAGCCCCTTGGACCTCTGGCCTGTAGGGTGGGGGCTGCAGGGTGGGGTCATGATGAACTTCAGAGTGCCTCCCCTGTAAGCCCATGGCCCTCCCATGCTGGGCTCACCCTGCTGCCTGGCAATCCTGCCCTGTCACTTCCCTAAGCCCCTGCCACTGCTCATGGCCAAGTCTGCTTCAAGGGTATTGAACACTTCATACTCCATGTCCTCTCTGCTGAAGAATTCCTCCCTGGAATATTCAAACCTCACTCTCCTTCATATCTCCAAAGGTCCTTGATGAAGTTTTGGAAAGTCATCCCATCTAAAGTAGCCATTTCCCTGCCTTGGTCACTGCTCTATTTCGATTCATTGTTTCTTGTATGTCTCCTAGTCAAAACAAGAGCTCCAGAAGGGAGGACCTTTCCGCTGTTGCACCCCATTGTATCCTGAAGCCTATGCCAGCTATCCATTTGAAACAAAGGTGACAGTGTTAGTGCTTCCCAAGCTGTTTATTTAGGCCAGTGCTTTGAAGTGAGGCCCTTGTGGAGTTAGAAGGGTACAGGGACCCTAGGAAGCTGGTCCTGTCTACAAGTGCTTTAGGCATGCCACCTAGTAGGGCCTGGACCTGACCTTGGCATGACTTAGCCAGTCCTCTGTGCTCATCGCAAATGCATCTGATCCCTGAGATCCCAACATCGTTGTCTTCCCCCAGGTGAGTGGGGGAATTCACCCTGTTCTCAAAATGCTGCTTCCTGTATCTGAGATGAACTGTTTCTAATCTCAGTCTCCAAGTTGAGGTATGCAGACACAGAGGCTGGAGGTGTGGGACTGATGGATGTGGAGGCAAGTCTATGAGCAAATAAAACTGGAATGCAGCCTGGCCTTTGGCCTTTGTCCTGGCAGACCTGGGCTCCTAGTGTTTTGCCCTAAGACTCCCTAATACTGTTTTTTGGTCTCCTCTGCTTCTCTGGGGTCAGCAGGGCTTGATGGTGGCATGCTGAGGGTTCCTATGGGCTCTGAGAGCATTGAGGCAAGCCTAGAAACTGGTCTAGCTACAGAAGACTGGCATCCCCTGGCATTTTGGGGCTCAGTAGGTGCCTGACCACTGGGGCATCAGGTGAATAGAAGGGGGCAGGAAAGGAGAGAAGGACCAGGGCAGGAAATAGGAAACAAGAAATGCCAGTGTGGGCTTCCAGTTTCTTTACCAGCAACATTCTTTCACTCTGTCTTTTTGAACCTTTTCATTTTAAATGATTTCAGCTTGCTACAAACATGAAAAAATTTGAACAAAGAATTTCAATATTCTTCACCCAGTTCCCCTAAATGTTAATACCCTACCTTATGACAGTAATATATCCCAATCTGGAAACCGGCATATAACAACATTATTAACTAATCTATAGATCTTATTTGAATGTTATCAATTGTCACACTAATGTTCTTTTTAAAATTTTTATTTTATGCATACAAGCTGGGGTGCAGGCCAGAGACATGGGGCGGTGAGAGGATTCACCAGAGACAGAGTGGGGAGCAGAACAGGTAGATCGATGGAAATATACTGCTGAGGGGAGCAGCAGGCGAGGCAGCAGAGGTCTGCCGCCCTGTGTGGGAATCTCCCCGGCCGGGTGTTGAACTTGAGTAGCTGCTGCCGACATCTCCACAGTGCTGCGCTTTAACCCGCTGCACCATCAGGGAGGCCCCTAATGTTCCTTTCTTGAGCCAGGTGCGAATCTAGGATCAAGATCCCTTATAGCACTTGCTTGTGTCTCCTTTAATCAAAGAAGCTTTCTCAGTCTGTCTTTGACTTGAACCATCTTGACACTTGAAAAGCACTGGCCAGTTTTATGGTAGAATGCCCCTCATTTAGGTTGGTATGATCTTTATGATTACATTCTGGTTTTGCCTTTTGGGCAGTAATATACACAAGTGTTACATGTTCTCAGGAAGCTGACAATATGTCCCTTTATTGGTGCTAACTTTTTTTCTTTTTCATTTTTGTTGAGATATCATTAATATACAATGCAAAACAATTTTTTGGGTTGATTAAATTTTTGTTTATATTACAAAGCATGTTGTTAAAATGTACAATACGGTAAGTTAGGATATGTATTCATTTGCTGGACACCTTGATCACTTGGTTAAAGTGGTGTCTCTCAGTTTTTCTTTCCACTATAAAGTTGTTATTTTCCCTTTACAACTAGTAAGTGTCTTAGGGTAGAAACTATGCAATAATGTCAAAACAAATTCCCACCCCATACTTTTGTCCACTATCTTTGGTATCTGTGATTTTTGTCTGTGACAGTTATTGTGCTGGCTGCCAAATGCGAGATTTTCCATTCCATCATTCCTGCTCTGTTGACTGCGATTATGGAGTAAGGAAAAACTTCTGTTAAAAAGGAAATGGTGTTACCAAAATGGAGGTAGTTGTGCTAAGCCCACCAAGACTTAATACCTAACCTAATTGCATTTTCAACCTTCCCCAATGAATGTAGTCAGTCTTAGCTGGTCAATATGAAAATTTCTGGCCAGTACCAACAAGGTCATCTTTTCTCTATCCAGTAGGAAGATATTGGGGTATCATTTAATAAGGTTATAAACTAAGCCACCACTCCTTGTCCAGCAGGCACGTTTGAGAGGCTTGTATACCTACCTATAGGGAATAGTTAAGGGAATGGATATGTTGCCAGGGGAATTAGGCCATAGACCCATCACCTTGATCATGAATGTAGAAGTAGGGCAAGGCCACATTTTGTGTCAAAGGTCATTGCCCAATGATGGAGGCTAAGAGTAAAAAATTTGGGAAGGAAGCATCACAAGACCAGAAACTGGCATCTCAAGACCAGAAATTGGAGGTGAGGGTAGAAATGATTAACATAGTTGTTACACAAACTACAGAAAAGCAAAGCTGGAGGCCCAGACCAGAGGTTGGGATGTGGAGATTGGGAGCCATCTTTAAAAAAAAAACCCTTAAGTGTCAATCCTAAAAGTAATTAACAGCAGTTAACAATTCTACAAAGGAATGAATGCTTTCCAAAGAGAAGGCTACTCTATCAGTGCAATCTCTGCACTGGCAACAGGCAGCTCTCCAGCCCACCTGCGGCTATGCAGGTGTTTCTCTTCACCAACCTTCTTTGCAAAGCAGTAGAGGAAACTCTCTTACTGAGGAGTTCTTGACAAGCAGATAGGTACATGGCCCTGGGGGAGAAATAACAAGAGGGAAATACCAGAACATTGCATAGGGAGGACAAACTTGAAACATAGTATCAAAAGCATATTAGGACAAAAGTTCCAAGCCACCAATGAAGAAACTGTAAGACCAATACCATCCCTAGACCCCCCAAGCTCCTACCCTATTAAAAACCCTGATGTGAGGGCTTCCCCAGTGGCCAAAGGGTTAAGTCTCAACAGAAAAGCTAGCAGCAGACTTCTCAAAGTCTCACTGGCTCCTCCCCTCAGCAGTGTGTTTCAGTCAATTTGCCAGTTCTGCTCCCCATTATCCCTCACTCTGGTGAATCCTCTCACCTCTCCCCCCACCCACCTCTGGCCTACACCCCAGCTCTTGTATGCATAAATAAATACATTTTTTTTCAGAATTTTATTTATTTATGTATACAAGCTGGGGTACAGGCCAGAGGTGCGGGGCGGCGAGAGGGTTCACCAGAGACAGAGTGGGGAGCAGAACAGGCAGATCAGAAATACACTGTTGAGGGGAGCAGCGGGCGAGGCAGGAGAGGTCTGCCGCACCATGTGGGAATCTCCCTGGCTGGGCGTCGAACCTGCATCGCTCACGGCCAACAGCTCCACAGCGCAGCGCTCAACCGCTGCGCCACCAGGGAGGCCCCATAAATAAATAAATCTTAAAGAAAAAATATACTCTTTTGCTTTGCTCACTGTTGATGGTGGTGGTGGGTGGTTCATTCTTTGTTCCTCCAGCATGTTCCTGGTTAGATGCCTGTCACTCCCAAGACTGTCTGCCTGTAACTATGCAGGTATCTCTTTTAACAAACCTGTCCCTTTCAGGGGTAGCTCTTTTTAGCCTCCTGCGTCTGTGCAAGTGTCCTTTACTTCCCTTCCCTTTTTATAATTAACCTACCCTTTCGGATATAACTAAATGCTTCTGCCTCTGGGGCAACTCGCCTGCTGCTGAAAGGTGAGCTCTGATGAAACTTCTCAGAGGTAACTTAAGGACCCTCTCTGAAAACAAACCTCTCCAGACATCACCCAAAAGCAGACATCCCAGCAAATACAGTTTATACAGGCCCTGGGGCGCTCAGGACGCTCTGGTTGCTGCATCCCCGCAATCCCCGCTTCCCTCTCCCAGCATTCCTGGCGCTTCCCGCGTTCCCCTGTTCCCGGCATTCCCCACGCCTCCAAGTTCCCAGCGCTCCTCGCGGCCGCGGCCCTCAGCTCGGGGAACCCGCCCGGGCAGAGACGGTTAGCACGGCCTTGGCCTCACCGCTTGGCCCAGCCTGCGCTGCTCGAGCCATTGGACCAGGCGCCCAGAATGCGAACGCCACGCGCCGCTGATTGGCTGCCTTGGCAGCCTGCTCCGAGCTTCCCCCAATGCAGGGGGGCTGCGTGAAGGGATTGGTTGTGCGCATCCAAGGCCCGCCCTCCGCTCCCCGCGCGCGGCAGGCGGGTCCCGCGGACCGGAGAGTGCTTGGGCAGCCTTTCTAGATGGAGGTGGCGATCAGGCGGTGAGGGGCACCCTGCTGTGGTCGAGCTGCGGGCAGCTCGGACAGGCCGCGGGCGCCGGAGGTAGGTGCGGGGCGCGAGGGGCGCCCCGCGGGCCAGGCGGGCGGGCGGGCGCTGCGGCCTCTGTTAGGACGCGCCCTTCCCCTCCCTCCCGGGCCTAGGGCCGCGGGCACGGGCGGCGGCTGGGCGGGTCCGGCCACGCGGAGTCCGGGCCATTGTGAGGCATTATGGCCGCGAGTCTCGGGGAACGCTGGGCTGCGGTCCCCACCGGGGGGCGGGATGTGAAGGGGCAGGCCTCTGGCCCAGACGGCGCGGACACGGGTCGCTTTGCGCTTGGGTAAACGGGCCGAATGTAAAGAAGCTCCTCGTTCTTTGGGCCCCAAGCCGCTTCCGGCGGGAAAGGCGTGAACACGGGCGGCAAACCCCGCTATGTGCAACACAGTTTGGGCAATCTGAGAAGTCACCCAAGTCTTTTTTTCCACCAAATGCTCGTGGATGGAGTGTCACGTAGATATTCGGAATGTGGTCTTGTTGTAACGATAAGTGTGGTAGAAATAAATGGAAGGGGGCGACCTGTTGGCAGTGATACCTGTCAAGTATCTTCCGATGCACTTGGTTTGCTCGCGGTAGGAATTTCTTTTACCTTTTGCATGTTTGCATGTACTTTTGTTACCCGATGCACGCCAATCCAGTCTAGGGCTGTTGACTGAGAGGCCAACCACTAGGGGAGGACCCTCTGTTTCCGGGCTGCAGACTGGATTCCCAGTCTTGGGGTCGCAGACTGACCCACCTGCAGGCAGTCTGTCACTCATCAGAAGGAGCCAGTGACCAGTTGGTGCTGTTGCTTGTGAGTACAGGATGTGAGGTCCTTTGGAGGATGACAGAAGTAATGGATGAGGTCATACTGCTGTGGAATTGGGGGGAGGCTGCAGTATGAGAAGCTTAACCCAAAGGCAGCAGCCACAGCACTGGACCATCACAGCAGTGCCTCAGTGCCAGCCCAACAAGTGGACTTCAGTGAAGGGTGCTGTCCAAGTGTATTGGTTTTACCTCTGTATCAGGGATCCAGGCATCCTGATAGGAGTTTGCTGCTGGCTCACAGTCCAGTTGGCAAGCAAGGCTTGCATTCATGTGTTCAGTCCACTGAAATAGTCGTGAGGCCAGTGGGCTATAGAGCCTTCCCTTGAGCTAGGCACAGTTTAGGGAACACTTCTGAGGGAGTATGTAGTAATTTGTGACCTTGGGGCAGGAAATATGATTCTGACTGTTTTGCCTAGTCTTAGCCTTTCATCATAGTAACTACATTATACTCCGTGGTGATCTCATCCAGCTTCCTGGCTTTGACCACCTCTTCTTGACATCTCTCCATCTTGTCCATCTCCAGCCCCGTTGGAACCTCTGAGCTGCCACTCTTTTGTCTCTATGTGTTACTTAGATAATAAGAAGCCATATCCAAACCAAACCCTGATCTTCACTTAGCCCAAAACCCTCCTAGTGCTATCTTTAGCACCTCAGTTTGATAGCTCTGTCCTTGAGTTTGGAGTTCAGGACCACATCTCACCACCTCTAACTTAATGTCTTGAACCAACAATCTTAATTCTTCTCCTTGCTCTCACCCATGCCTCTTTTCTCATCTGTGATTTTTGTTCTGGAGCAGAGGGGTTCTTTTAAACTGCAAGATAGAGCCTCCTTGGTGGCGTGCAGGGGGTTAAGTCTCAGCACTATGAAACTGTCTGAAGCTGTCTGCAACCACTTCTATCCCCAGCCAGGGAGCTAGCCCACATGGTGCAGCAGACCTCTCCTGTCTAGCTCACTGCTCCCCTCAGCAGTGTATTTCAGTCATATCTGCCTGTTCTGCTCCCCACTCTGTCTTTGGTGAATCCTCTCCCCCCATCCCTACACCTCTGGCCTACACCCCAGCTCTTGTATGCATAAATAAATAAATCTTTAAAATAAAATTAACTGCAGGGCCTCCCTGGTGGCACAGCGGGTTAAGCGCAGCACTGTGAAGCTATCCAGAGCCACTGCAGCACGAGTTCGATACCCACTCAGGGAGCTTCTCACATAGCACTGCAGACCTCTCCTGCCTCGCCTGCTGCTCCCCTCAGTAGTGTACTTCAGTTGATCTGCCTGTTCTGTTCCCCACTCTGTCTCTGGTGAATCCTCTCACTACCCCACACCTGTGGCCTACACCGCAGCTTGTATGCATAAATAAACAAATTAAAAAAACAAACAAACTGCAAAATAGTGTAAGACCAAGGCAGTACAGACGAGCCAGCTTGAGTGGGTGGTAAAGCAGCTCTACCACTTTTTAACTGTGACCTTGAGAAAGTTGCTTAACATTTCAGTGCTGTGCAAGAACTGGTGGGTAAAAATGCACAAAGCCCCTAGAATAGAACCTGACTGAGGGTCGGATGCCATTCTTGTCTTTGGATCATGTGACCTCATTACTTGGTCTCTCCTGTCCAGTGGTCCATCTCTTTGAAGATAGGAACCAAAGTTTCTTACCTGCCACACCAACCTCCTGCCCCAGGGCCTTTGTTCTTTTCTGTGTTGCCTGGGACTCCCACCCGACTCACTCTCCTCTGCCTTCAGACGGGCATTGACTGTGGGGTCTTCATTGGCCACCCTTTCAGAAATTGCTTCCCTTTCCCTAACTCTTTGATTGTTTTCTCTTGAACTTTTCTCATTGGGTAACATAGCACATGGTTTTCTTATTAAACCATCTCTCCTGCTAAAATGTGAGCTGTGGGGTAGAGATTATTTGCTGTCCTGTGCCCTCCGCATCTAGAATGGTGTGTCTGCCACATGGAAGTGGTTCAGCTAACACTTGAAAGGGTAGAAATATCTTACCATTTAGTAGCAACTTACCTGTAGTTGAACTGCTGCTCCCTGAGGCTGAGCACTTTCCCTGGACTCCCAAGGAGAACGTTCTCTGACTACTTCACCTCTTCAGGGCTTCCAGTATCATTATCATCTTTGCTTTGTGCTTCTGTGTTGGCTCTAGCTGAGCCTTTTTTCATAAGGTAGCAGGTGCCCCCACCCTGTACCACCATTTATCTCAGTTCCCCCGTTTTCTATCTTCTTCACTTTAGCTGTTTCAGCCTCCAGAATCACGTAGATTGGCTCTTGCGGGGGTTTCCTCAGACCTGCCAGGTGCTGAGGGGTTTGGTCCTTATCTGATCTGTGTTCTGTAGCACTGGATATGCTGACTTGTCTGTCCTCTGAAATGATCCTTATTGGTTGCCTTACTCCGCATAGTGTTCTTTATGCTTATCTGACAGTAACCTCCTTAGAGTTTATAGCAGTTCTGAGTCCATCATTATCTATTTCCTGTATTTCCTTGATCTTAAGCACCTTCAAAGGACACACCTTTCGAGGAGGTATTGTGTTATTTTCATTAAATTCAGAAATACAAGGACATTATAGAATCTAGGAAATAGAGTGACAGCGCTGTGGTCACTGCCTTTCACCAGCTCTCTCCATATGGTAGGCCAGGACCTTGTTTCTTGTTGATGGTAGCTCCTTCCATAAAGTATTTGATCAGTGAATATTTGTTGAATGAGTGAATGAAATCTAATGTCACTTGTATCTTCTTCAAAGTGCAGCCATCATGCTCTGTCCCTTTACTGTAAACACCATAAACTTCTTAAATGTGTAGTGATTTGTTCTGTCCATGCACGTAGGCTGTTCCATGCAGGTGTATCTGCCTCTGTATGTGTGGCATGTTGACACACGTGTGTCTGCAAGATAAGGGTGTGTGTGCATGTGCTTCTGCTCCAGTGCCAGGCCCTCTGCACACCTCTGGGTTTTTTGATTGCCTCTCTATCCTGCCTTTTTAGCTTCATGCCATCCTTTTGTCATCCTCCTCCTGGAATGAAGCTTCCAAGATTTGCGTTCTCAACCCTCTTCTTGGTGTGTGTTCTCTCTCTGGGTGATTTCTCCCCTGTGGCTTTGGTAACTGACACCTCCCTCATGTATTTTGCCCTCTATCTTTGGACCAATCACAACACTAGAACTGTGGCCTCAGTCTGTTGGACAGACTTTCTTGGAGGTATCCATTCTCCACTGTGGGCTCCTACCTAAATTCTGGGATACGTGTTTTTCTCCAAGGGAAGAACCTCATTTGCCTTCAGTTCCTTCTTGTCTCTGCTCTCCACCTCTACCTGTCAACAGCTCAGTCAGTTCAGTGTCAGTGTTCTTTAGAGCTCCAACCCCCTTACCAGGGCCTCTTTTATACCTTTGTCCTTTGGTCTTGAGGGCTGCCCTGTATACCTCTAGCAGAGGTACTCTTCTTGGCACAGCTGTCGAGTTTCTTCTTCAAATAGAGACTGAATTGTGGCACAAGAGTTCCCCTAGCACGATGGCCCCAAATTGCCCCCAGCATGTGCCTTGATTCTCTCCTATGGTACCCCCTCCCAAAACTCCGGCAGTCTCTTTTCCCTACTGCCCCCTCTACTGGGAACAGAACCATGCCACCTCTGGTGACGTCAGAACGCTCCATCACTGTCCTGTCCACGTGCCACCTTGTGGGCCCAGGAGAGCCCTGGTTCCCATGGGTAGAAGAGCGCCTGGCCGTACCTCTGAGGCTCTAGTGCTGCAGAGTTGAGCTGAGGGTCTCGCGCTCGCCCTCTGACTGACCCAGCCGTAGCAGGTGAGTGGATCATTGTTGCACTGATGGCCGGAGTGAGGCCGCACACCTTATGTCTGTTCTGGAAAGGGCAGCCTTATACTGTGTGCTCACTTACCTAATAAACTGAGTTAGGGGAATGATGTGGTGAAATTTAGTATAGTTTGTTTTTTCTAGTCATTTTTGAGCCTTAAGATAATGTTTTTGTTCTTCTGAAGTAAGGATTATTGTGGACAGTTAATAAAATATTTAACTTTGGCCTTAAATTATAATTTAGGTTCTGAAGAAAGAAAGTAGTTAGTTTTGAAGCCTACATGGTTCTTGTTGGCAGCATTGTTTCAGGTTCTTACTACACTGTTAATAATTCTCTTGGTACCAGAGAAGCACAAGGTTTCTCATTTTGTGATGATGTTTTTAAATCTCTTTGCAGGTGAAAGAAGAAAAGTGCCACTTTGGCATGAAGACAGAGTCGCTTAGTCGTCAGTCATTTAAGCTGAGTGCATTGTGATTTCCAATAATTGAGGCAGTGGTTCTAAAAGCTGTCTACATTAATGAAAAGAGCAATGTGGCCAGCTTGACTAAGCCGCCAGCGTGTGCAGCGCGGGCAGGACGGCACCTGGGTCTCGATGGACTTGTGCATGTTAGCTGTATAGATTTATGTAAGGTTTTTAAAACTCTGGTCTTTTAAAATAGTCTTAACTACTTTTGCTATGGAGACATATGAGAGTCCCTCTCCACTCCCGCGTGAGCCCACAGGAGAAGCGGTGATGGAGAACCGAGCTTGCCCCCTCCAAGCGCTGCCCCGTGAACAGTCTCCACCACCTCCCCTGCAAACGTCCAGTGATGCAGAGGTAATGGACGTTGGCTCTGGTGGTGATGGACAGGCCGAACCCCCTGCTGAGGACCCACTCAACTTCTTCGGAGCTTCTCTTCTCTCCAAAGGATCCTTCTCTAAGGCCCGCCTTCTCATAGACCCGAACTGTAGTGGCCACAGCCCGCGCACCGCCCGGCACGCACCTGCGGTCCGGAAGTTCTCCCCTGACCTTAAGTTGCTTAAGGATGTAAAAATTAGCGTGAGCTTTACCGAGAGCTGCAGGAGTAAGGACAGGAAGGTGCTGTACACAGGAGTGGAGCGTGACACTCGTGCAGAGTGCAGTCTGGCCCTTAGCCCTGTCAGTGGAGACATGCATGCTTGTCCCTTTGGCGGGAGTGTTGGTAACGGGGTAGGCGTAGGGGGTGAGAGTGCTGATAAGAAGGATGAGGAGAATGAGCTGGATCAGGAAAAGAGAGTGGAGTATGCAGTGCTCGATGAGTTAGAAGATTTTACTGACAATTTGGAGCTAGATGAAGAAGGAACAGGCGGGTTCACGGCTAAAGCAATCGTGCAAAGAGACAGAGTGGATGAAGAAGCCTTGAATTTCTCCTATGAGGTATGTTGGCAACCCCTCCTTTGGAGCGCTCTTAGCAAAACCCAAAGAAAAGTGTTTGGGAATTGCAGTATCCTTTGAAAGCTGATGTTACAGGAAAAAAAATAACTACCCACACAAGGTGCGGTAACATTAATGTGGAAAAGGATTTTCCACATTAGTTTCCTGATGAATTTTTTGTACCTTTTGCCCAATGAGTTGGAAGGTGCTGCTGAGAAGCGCTCCCTGGTGTTGTGTGCAACTGTGCCAAGTGTGTTGGTTTCAGTTGTCGATTTCCTCCTGTTGTTTTTCAGATGATCAGGGAACATAGAGCCACTTCTAGGCCCCCCTTCTTGAGAGTGCCTAATTTTGCTGTCTGTTCTCATAATGTTTTTAAGTTTGCCCGTGGTACAGGAACTTGGGGGCCAGGGACCATAGTATCTGAATAGCATGTTTTGTAGGATGAATTTGACAACGATGTTGACGCTCTGCTGGAGGAGGGACTTTGCGCTCCCAAAAAGAGACGGATGGAGGAGAAATATGGAGGCGACAGTGACCACCCATCAGATGGAGAGACAAGTGTACAGCCAATGATGACCAAGATTAAAACAGTGCTCAAAAGTAAGTTGGGGAGTCAGGAAGTAGTGGGTGTTAACAGGGCCTCAGATATGCAGGTGTGAGAGCTGTTAGGGTGCCAGGCAGCAATCCGGGCAGTGAGCACGGTTTGCGGGCAGAATGGTGATGCCTGGTGAAGGGGAATCAAAACAGACACAGGGACACTTCCCCATGCATGGTGACCCAGGTGTAGCTCATGACGTATGCTGTGGAAGCCCCAGAGCAACTGGCATTGTGCAGAGGATGGGGGAAAACTTGATGGGGGTGAGGAGGGGATATTGGTATGTGCTGAGAGATGATGAGATGGCAGCCAATGACTGTGGACATCAAAGCCAGAGGTAGGCACTCAGTGCAATGGCAGGTCCAGGTTCTGGATACTGTACTGAGTGTTGGGAAGCCAGATGTGAAGTGCCCAGAGTTGTGCCTGCAATGTTCCTTCGTTGATGCAGTAAAGGTCTGAGAAGAATCAGTGTTGGTTTCTATCTTTTCTGGTCTGGAGGCCCCTGTGAGTGTCTGGGTGGAGATGTTGGTGCTGACTGGCAGTTGGGCAGAAGAGAACAATTGAAATGCTTTATCTGCTCATGTGAGACTGCTGAAGTCACAGAGCGCACACAAAGCAAACCTTGGGCATGCAAGTGATGTCTCAGGCTGAGAACCAGAGTGCAGAAGGTGGTGATGCACACAGCGTGAGGAGAGGTTCACATGACATGCACTCTCATCTGGTTGCAAAGCAGACATGTCAGTGCTGGGTGCAGTGTATGTCTGTCCATGTTGGTTAGTGGTTGGACAGGATGGATGTTGCTTTTAGCAATAGAGGTGGAGATGAACCTGGTATCTCAGTTTCTGGGGAGGGGTGAGGAATTATGTTTACCTCTGGGAGGCTTGCTCCTGAGCAGCCCACAGGTTAGCAGTACTCCTGGCAGTGCCTGCATTGAGCACTGTGGCTGCTTTCCCAATGCAGCCTGCCTGCTTGGTAACTTGCTTGTGGGGTAACACTGCTTCCCTCCTAGGAGCTACAGTGTGGGATTCACAGTTGCAGACTGGGTGTGAACTGCATGTGGGCTCTTCCGATGGCTAGGCCAACTTTATGGGTGCTCATTATCACAAATGAGTGACCCAGATGAACCCGTGTTGTGCTTGGCTTATAGTTCATTTGTTTCTCCTGATTTAGCTCAGCTGGTGTAAAGCAGCTTCATTTTGGCCTGGCCCACAGGGAAGAGTGTTCTCCAGCATTCCCTCTGGGGGCTCTCTGGCTCCAGGCATCTATCTAGTATCAGCTGTGTGGCCTCGGGGCTGGAGTCAGTGCTGCTGGACTGGGGCCTGGCACCTGGGTGCCATTCCCTTTTCCCTCAGTCATTTATACCACTTTCATTATGTAGATATTTTTTTAGATTTCGCTTGCATTTAAACTTTTATTTCAAAATTTTTAACATGCTCCCAATGCCTGGAAGAAATTTTCAGTTAAGTTTTTATGCTTTTCATAGCAACCAGGGCTGTTGTCAACTGGTCACAGGGAGCAGTGATTAACGGTGCAGTTTTATTAGCAAAGCTTTCCTCTCCATGGCCAAGGCAGAGAATCCACAGTGCTCACCAGTGGTAGAAGCAGGAGGTGAGGTTAGGATTTGTGTTTGGTAATACCTTCTTCTGGGCCCCTTCATGTATCATGTTTAGTCCTAGGCCTGGAGTACAGCAGTGAACAAGGTAGACAGCTTCCTGCTATTTTGGGGGAACTTAAGTTAGGCCGAGATAAAGCACATACGTATCGCCAAGTGGCATGTGGGACTGGGATGGGCTGTGTCTGGTGAAGGACTTGGGGTACTCCTCTACTCCCTTAGTTTTTAGCGGTTCTTTTCAATGTTTGGTTGCCTTTACTGTTTTCATCTGTCATATGACATAGTTGAAAAAAGATTAGTGAAGTAACACTGGTTTATAATATAGACGTTGCAGGTATACATCACTATAAATCAGTATGTATGCATCACATTATAATTCTTAAATCATTGGGTAATGCTAAGTGTTTTTAAAGTGATTGTAGGATGTTTTTGTTTTTTTGTGCAGGTCGTGGCCGTCCACCTACAGAACCGTTACCTGATGGGTGGATCATGACATTCCATAATTCTGGAGTCCCTGTGTACCTACACAGAGAGTCTCGGGTGGTCACCTGGTCCAGGCCGTACTTCTTGGGAACGGGAAGCATTCGGGTAGGGGATGCATTTAGTCTTAAAAGTTTGCAGACTGAACATGTACATCTGCACACGTATCGTAACCAAGCAGAGGCTGGTGAAGGACATGGGATATTCAGACCATTAGGTCCATCCTTATAATCTGTGTTGCAATTTTGCTATCCACAGAAACATGACCCTCCTCTGAGTAGCATCCCCTGCCTGCATTACAAGAAAATGAAGGATAATGAGGAAAGGGAGCAAAACAGTGAGCTCCCCCCCAGTGGGGAGGTGTCCCCTGTCAAGCCCCTGAGCCGATCTGCAGAGCTGGAGTTTCCACTGGAAGAGCCTGACTCCATGGGGGCTGACTCAGGACCTCCAGATGAGAAGGACCCTCTGGGGGCTGAGGTTACCCCAGGAGCCCTGGGACAGGTGAAGGCCAAGGTTGAGGTGTGCAAAGATGAATCGGTGGGTAAGTTTTTGGATTGAACTTTATTTTTTCCTTGCCAGCCAGGACTTACCTGCAGGAATGCTACCACATCCCGTGTCTTCCCTGGTGTTTCCGTCCTGCTGAAGGCCATCAGTTCTTAGTTGTATCTGTGAAAAAGGGACTGTGCTGGAACCGTCTTCCACCTTCGAGTTGTTGGAAGACCCACCTCTGTGATCTTAGGACCTTGCCCAGGTCCTATGCTCCAGGCTCCTACACTTGGTCAGACTTTGCCGGGCCTCAGTGACTGGTGCTATCTTAGAGACAGTTCCTGATAGCGCAGACTGGCCTTTCTCTCCACTTGCTTTTATGATCTGTCTTGAAGCTTGCTTTTTCAGTAGGATGTCCTCCCATGGCATTGTTTTGATATATTCTGATGCCTTCAGAGTGAGTATCTTCAATCCATGCAGTCAGCCCTGGGAAACGTCCACTCTTCTGTGAACAGTTTCCTCTTGATTCCTGGAATTACTTTTCGGACCGTGTGTTGGTGTTTTTCATTGTCTGTTTGGATAGTTCTACCCATTCTTAGTTGTCTCTTCAGTAGTGACAGTAGTGAGTCGACCTGCTGAATTTCTTTCAAAGATGATTTTGAGGTTTCAGGATTTTGAAGGTATTGCTGCCTGACCTCTTTTGAAACTCTTCTGTGTGGGAGGCCCTGGAAGAGCTGGGGATGAGGATGCTGTTGTGAAGAAGAGTTCTGCTTCTGGGGGCAGAGGTGGGGAAAAGCCACATCCTATGCATCAGAAGCAGAGGCCTCTGAGGAGAGGGGCATTTTTGGAGCCTTGGGTGTCTTAGGGAAGGACAGGTTGTTTCTCTGGCTTCCCAGCTTCTCGGATAGCTGGATGCACCATAGTCTTCTCAACTCCTCTGTCTGGCATCGCCTTCCTCCCTCACCCAAGTTGGTCCTCATCAGTGTGGGAACTTTCCTCGGGAATCCAGCCAAAGGGGAGCTTTTCCTTTCTGACTTAATGTTCATTTCTTCATAGCAGCTTTTATGCACATGTGATACCTGAAAGTAGTTCCTGTTTTTCTAAAACACCCTGCCTTCCACTTCTGACTTCACTCCCATGCAAGAGGTGGCTACTAGTATTTGATTCCACACTTAGTTCTCTGCTTTACTGATAAAGAAATATTTAGTTGGGACTTAATAGCTAGGTAGGTGCTAGTGTATTGTTTTGCAACTTCTTTTTTTATCCATACACATCTCAGTCTTATGCATAGACCTTCTGTCCACCTTCCTCTGCTGAACTTACACTGTAGTGGTACAGGACAGGCAGGAAACCAGTGAGGAATCTCTGGGCTGTCCCGTGGTCCTCTGAGGGATAAGAGGGGTATGCTGGTTACAGCGGTAAGAGCAGGAAGCTCCTGAGATTTCACTGAACAGCAGACAAGGTGCCTGAATGAACTGTAGGGCTGGACCAGGAACCTCATGCAGGGCGGCAATGATGAGAGCCTGTGCCACATGGGTGTATTGCTGAGCGTGGAGGTGACCAAGGGTAGCTAGTGGGGTGTATGTGAGGTAGCAAGAGAGGTAGGTAGTGGGCACTGGAATGAGGCTCCTCTCCTGCTGATGGCTGTCAGTGGCCTGTTTTGATATGGGAGAAAGGCCCTGAAAACTTTTTTTTAAAGCTTTTTCTCTTAAAAATTTTATGTTGTTCTAAGTAAACTAAAAGAATATCCCAGAAATTGCTGCATAAGGGACCTGCCAGAATAATTTGAATTGGCAGAGAGAAGAACCTAATTTTCCATTTCCTTTGGTCTTCAAAAGGAACAGGGAAGGGGTGGCAGGGGGGTGGGGTGGCTACTGTCTCACTCTGGTGTGAGTTTGATGGGCAGCACATTGCTGTTTGCTGGCTGGGCAGAAGTATTATTTTACATTGAATATTAGTATTTTGATATATGGTACATTTTGTATAGATCTTGAAGAATTTCGGAACTACTTGGAGAAGCGTTTTGACTTTGAGCAAGTTACTGTGAAGAAATTTAGGACCTGGGCTGAGCGACGGCAGTTCAACCGGGAAATGAAACGGAAACAGGCCGAGTCAGAGAGGCCCATTCTGCCAGCCAATCAGAAACTTATCACGTTATCTGTGCAAGATGCACCCACAAAGAAAGGTGAATTAGAGCTTGTAAATTTTAACATTGGCAGGCTGTTGTATTGTTATTTTCATTTGTTGTTCCCAGAATATATGTTTTAATTCAAAGTTTATATCTACCCTACAAATGTAGAGGTTTACCGCATTCACGGTGGTGAGTCCTTAATGTAGTGAATGACTCGGGAACTTGGAAGGCGCCAAGTCCCAGGTGCTAGTTTGCATCGAGTCCTCACACTGTTGCTGAGATGGTCCTTCTTGTCACAGAGTTTGTCATTAACCCCAATGGGAAATCCGAGGTCTGCATCCTGCACGAATACATGCAGCGTGTCCTCAAGGTCCGCCCTGTTTATAATTTCTTTGAATGTGGTAAGTTTGACCTTCCCCATTTTGGCCCTAAAGAATCACACATGTCACTTTGGTCTGCTGGAGAGGCAGTTGTCCTGACTGCTAGCCCCACTCCGCTGGAATAGAAGTAGAAGGGCAAAGAGAACTGCACTGCAGATAAGCAGTTCATTTTCATGAAAGTGTGCCCATGAAAGAGTGAGAGTGAAACCCTCCGCTTGTTGTTTGTCCACATCCCTGACCTTGTCTTCTTCTTGTGAAGCCCCAGCTGCCTTTTTGTGAGGAAGGCCTGTGACTGTGTCCCCTGATACCTGCAGCGGGGTGAAGGAGCTCAGCCTATACTTCCTATCAGCTGTCTTTTGCAGTCATTGTTATCACATCTTATTTTCCCCTTGGAAGCCAGAACCTTTTTCTTGTTTCTTTGGCTTAGTACATCTGTGCACCCCTGTTCCTCCCCATTCCTCTGTTCATTTTTCACAGATATTGGTCCCTGTCCCTGGCAGCTCTCCCTCAGACCTCATGTTTCCCCTTCAGCATGCTATCCCATTTCCCATGATTTTCCTCAAAGTACTCTTCTGCTAGCTGATCATTCTTCAGCCCTATCACCACACCTCAGGGGAACCCTCAGGTCTCTTCTAACAACAGACACTCTTTGGGGGGCAGTCCTATCTCAGCTTGTCTGTTGGTTGAACAGATTGTATGTGTGTCTGTGTGCATCCTTTTAATGCTTTGGCTAGTGTATTTTAAAACAGTAATTTTAATTTTAAGAGAACCCAAGTGAACCTTTTGGTGCCTCCGTGACCATTGATGGTGTGACCTATGGATCTGGAACTGCAAGCAGCAAAAAACTTGCGAAGAATAAAGCTGGTAATGTGCTTAGTTGGGTGTCAGAGACCCGTACTGTCTACTGGGTCTGCCCCTCCCCTTGGCTAGGGAGGGCTGAGCTAGCTGCAGCCCAGCTGGGAGGGAGGTGGGTGGAGCACATTGATTTTATTTATGTAATCTTCTTAAAAATTATGTGCTCATTGGAACAGATTCAGAGAAAGTAATATGTGAGATATAAAAGTAAAAGGTCCTTTCCCTACACATTGGCAGCTGGGCCAGAATCTCCTGCCCTTATCCTGCCAGTCACTGATGTCACGGTGTACTCCGAACATGTATTCTAGAGTGGGTGTGTGTTTAAATCGAGCAAAATGTGGGCTTACTAGGAGTCAAGAAGCAAGTAGATCAGCATTCTGTTAACTTTCTCATTAAGTGGTTTTGACATTTATGAGGACTATTTCCTGAGCCCTCTACTCTCCAAATTTGGGGCTACCATTCAATGAGCATAGCATAGCAGATTCCTGGGAAAGCATGTTTCTCGGTTAAAATCCATTGCTCTTTTTGACCATGTACTTGCTGTTCACTTCATTTCCAGCACTAGTAGTGGGTATTCTTTCCAAGAAGCCATTTTGGCCCACCATCAGGATTATTTTGACCTCTCTGGAGAGTGGCCCACATTGCAGTGTGGATATTCAGCCCTAGGCCCTGGCATCTGTGGATTGAATCTTAAAGTTCCTGTCATTGCCATTTTGCTTTCTAGAGCAGTTCTGCTCTTTAGAAAGTGAAAAGTGTGTCAGTTTTATCACAGTCTAAGTGGGTTTTGGGATTAGGGAGTATTTTTGTTCACAGGCCTCAGGATTTCCCTTGGTGTTCCTTTCTTGTGATGGTGTATGCTAAGGATTAGAATAATACATTACTATCCTTAGCTCAGTGGGAATTTGCTTATATTCCACCTCAGTCCAGGAAGGCCTGCTGTCCATTATAGAGGGATTCTGCCAAAAGATTTTCAGCTCAACAACTGGATGTTACTGGGATAGGGAGCATCTAACACACAGTGGGGCTTGTGTGGGCATATCTCTGCTGCACTTCTCCCCTCTGCCCAAATAGTAGCTGCTCTCTAGACACCTCAACTCCAATGTGTTGCTCATAGTTCAGCTTCAAGTGGTTTCACATGCAACACCCCTCCTCTCCTGAGATTTCCCGCCCCAGTGGCAAGTAGTTGCCTTGTTCACTGCGCTTGTGCTCATCAAGGAGCCATCTTTGTGCTCTGTCCCTCCTGGGAGCAGCTACTCCCTCCAGAGTATCCATCCAACTGACTGCTTCTCCTTGCCACAGTTTCTGCAGCCTGCTCAGTCCTCCCTCCTTTGTCCAGATCTTACTGCATTGTTTGCTCTCATGCCACCACAGTGATTCCTCTGACACAGCTCTCTCCTCACTGGCCCGCTACAAATAATCTCCAGGCAAAAGCACACATGGTTGGCGTGCTTGTCAGGTGGCCTGCAGCCTGGTGCTTGCTTGATTGTCTCTTCTCGGGATGTGTTTGTTCTTCTGTCCTCTGTTGGCCCTAACTGTTGGTGCTTCCCAGAGCCATTTCTCTGTCCTGAGCCATGGGGACCTATGGAACCTATGTGCAGGGAGTGGGAAAGAGGGCTGGGTCCATGCTCTCACCCTGGGATTTTTTTTTTTTTTCCCATAGCCCGAGCCACGCTGGAAATCCTTATCCCTGACTTTGTTAAACAGACCTCTGAGGAAAAACCCAAAGATAGTGAAGAGCTGGAGGTGAGTGTCAGGAATCCTGCCCTGTTCGGCTGTGCTCAAGTTTTTAAACATCCAAGCTGTAGGGGATTTTGTTCAAGTAAACTTGATCATCTTTGTGTAAGTGGGGGAAAAGTACTTCTTAGAAATTTTTGTTCCCTATATTTTGCAGTGGATAGTAAGAAATTGATTGTGAATGGTAAATGTTATTTGGAAGTGATCAACTCTGCTTACAGTAGACCAGTGGTAAGAATGATCCTTTTGAGACAAAGTTGTATTTTTTATTTATATGATTTCTATGCCAATAGATTTTGTCCTTTTAAACTACATTAAGTGCATCTTTGTATTTTGACTTGTTCAATAATAACAATCTAATCTGAGAATATTTTTATTACTCCTAAAAAGAAACCTTGTACCTGTTAGCAGTCACTCCCAATTTTCCCTGTCCCCCAGTGCCTCAAGCCGTGGCAGTCACTAATTTATTTTCTAGCTCTTTGATTTTGCCAATTCTGGATGTTTCATGTCAATGTATGAAGTCCTTTGTGACTGGCTTCTTTCACTTAGTATCCTGTGTTGACTGTTACAGATGGAAGAAGTTTCCTTCCGTTTCTGGTTTGCTGAGAATTTTTATCAGGAAGAGATGTTGGCTTTTGTCAAATGTTTTTTTCTGCTTCTATTGGGATGATTATGTGGTATTTTGCTATTTACTTTACTAATGCAGTGGTAGATACAACGTTGATTTTAGAATGTTAAACAAACTTTGCATTTCTGGAATAAATTCCACACAGTCACGGTGTAGAAACATTTTTATACACTACTAGGTTTGGCGTGCTAGTATTTGCTAAGAGTTTTTGCAGTTATATTTATGAAGGATACTGATTTTGTAGTATCTTGTGTGTCTGTCTAGTGTTGGTATTTGGGTAATTCTCACCTTGGAAAATGTTCCTTCCTCTTCCATTGTGTGGAATATTTTATGAAGGATTGATAGTAATTTTTTTAATGTTTTATGGATTTTGTCCATGAAACCATCTAGTTTGAGTCTCTTTTTCCCCTCTCAATCATTCCAAGGTCTTTGGAGGGGAGGGGTGCTGGATGTTGACCTAATCACTGATAGTCAGTGATTTAATTAGTCATACCTACATTGTAAAGTCTCCATTAAAAAAAAATCCCTAAAGTGGTTCAGAGAACTTCTGAGTTGATGGAGACATTGAGGTGCTGGGAGGATGGCATACTTAATAGAGGCATGGTGTGGAAGCTTCTTATTTCTTTTCTTGTAATTTGCTCTGTGTCTTTTCCATCTGATTTTTTTCTGAATTGTATCCTCTTATAATAAAACAGTAAACTAATAATAAGTAAACTGTTTACCTGAGTCCTGTGGGCTTTTTTAGCAAATTATTGAACCTAAGGGGCAAGTTGTGGGAGCCTCCAATTTATAGTTGGTTGGCCAGAGTATATGTGATAGCTTGGATTTAAATTGGCATCTGATATGGTAATGACAGTCTTGTGGGACTGAGCCTTTAACTTATGGGGGTCTGCCTTAACTGCTGACACTTAGTATATATCAGAAATATTGAGAGTAGTTAACATTTAATGATAATTTCATTATCGTGATATTGTAATATGTTCTTTTTGTCATAAAATATCTTTATTTCGGGTAACAGTTGTTGTTTTAGAGCCATTTTATCTAATATTAGTATAGAGATTCCTGTTCTCTTTTAATTACTGTTTGTGTGATACATCTTTCTGTTTACTGTCAACCTATTTGTGTTTTTGAATCTAAACTATATTTCTTAGACACAGCATATAATTGAACTTTGTTTTTATCCATTTTGTTAATCTCTGTCTTTTGATGAGAGGGTTTAATCGTTACATTTAATACAATCGCTAGTGAGCTATTATTTATGTTTGCTATTATGCTATTTGTTTTTTTGGCTCCTCAGTTCTTCCATTAGACACTCGGGAGTGCATTAAACTCAATTATCTACTTTGTGCTACTTTCTAATGTACCATTTTAATTCTAATATGTATATTTTATTATTTTCTCAGTGGTTTTCCTGGGGTGTTTTAAATTGAAAACGATTTTGGATTAATACCAGCTAATTTCAGTTGCATGTAAAAAATTTCTGCCTGTATTTTGTTTCCTCCCCATTTTCAGACTGTTAATATTTCAAATTACCTCTATATTTTGTGTGCCCAGCAACATGTATTTATAATTACTGTTCTGTTCAGAAGAAAAAAGGAGTTACATAGAGAAAATACATTTTATTGTTTTTTACTTGCCTGTGTTATTACCCTAACCTTTTGCTGTGCTCTTGTGTGTGAGGATTCAGGTTACTATCTATAGTGTCCTTTTATTTCAGTCTGAAGATTCTTTGGTATTTATTGGGAAGCAGACCTAACAGTAAGGGATTCTCCCAGATTTTGTTTTATCTGAGACTGTCTTAATTTCTCTTCCATTTTTAAAGCATAATTTGCTGCATATAGGATTCTTGATTAGCGTTTTTTTTTTTTTTTAAAGATTTTTAAAAAGATTTGTTTATGTATGCATTTAAGAGCTGGGGTGTAGGCCAGAGGTTGGGGTGGGGGGGAAATGAGAGGACTCACTAGAGACCAGAGTGGGGAGCAGAAAGGGCGGACTGACTAAAATACACTGCTGTGGGGAGCAGTGGGCGGCAGGAGAAGGCTGCTGCATCCTGTGGGTTAGCTCCCTAGCTGGGGATTGAACTTGTGCGCGTTGGCAGCTGATAGTGCTGAGACTTAAACCCTTGCACGACCAGGGAGGCCTGGCATTCTTTTTTTTTTTTTTTTTTCCCCCACATTGGAAATAGGCTGTCTGGTCTCTAACAAATGAGAAGACGGCTGTACCTTACCGTGGTTCACTTGTATTGATGAGTTGCTTTTCTCACTGGTTTCAAGAGTCTCTTTGGCTTTGGCTTTCAAAAGATATGTCTAGGTGTGAATTTCTTTGAGGAATTGGTTGAACTTTTTCGAAATCTATGTTAATGGTGCTCCCCATCCTTGGAAAGTTTAAATAACATCATTTCTTCAAATATTCTTTTTCCCATTATATGTTAATTGACATACTTGATGATATCCTGAGGTCTCTAAGACTGTTCTTTTTTTTCCCTTTGGTTTTTCTTTTGTTTCTCAGATTGGGTAATATCAACTAGCCTATATTTAAATCTGCTGTTTACCTGCAGGAATCAGCTATTGAACTCTTCTAGTGAAAAATTCATGATTTCTATGAAGTTATTCATATTTTCTATTTTTTTTAAGATTTATTTATTTATGCATACAAGAGCTGGGGTGCAGGCCAGAGGTGTGGGGGTGAGAGGATTAACCAGAGACAGAGTGGGTTGCAGAACGGGTGGATCAACTGAAATATACTGCTGAAGGGAGCAGCGGGCGAGACAGGAGAGGTCTGCTGTGCCATGTGGGAAGCTCCCTGGCCGAACTTGTGCTGCAGTGCCTTCGGATTGCTTCATAGGCTGAAACTAAACACCTTGTACCACCAGGGAGGCCCCTGTTTTCTATTTTTTGAGACATTGATCTTATACTCTCCTGTGACCATTTTTTGTTGTTGTTGAACATACATATTTTTTAAGATTTATTTTTTTATTTTTGCATACAAGCTGGGGTGCAGGCCAGAGATATGAGGTGGTGAGCGGGTTCACCAGAGACTGGGGAGCAGAACAGGCAGATCGATGGAAATACACTGCTGAGGGGAGCAGCGGGCGAGGCAGGAGAGGTCTGCCGCGCCATGTGGGATTCTCCCCAGCCAGGCCAGGCATCAAACTCACGCCGCAGCCGACAGCTCCATAGCACTGCGCTAACTCATTGCGCCATCAGGGAGGCCCTGTTGAACATACTTATTATAGCTGATTTAAAGTTTTTGTCTAGTAAGTCCAACTTCCTGTCCTCATAGAAGGTTTGTATTGACTGCTTCCTCCTGCACCTCCATGTATGACTGTGCATTCTGGTTTTTTTATTCTTATAATTTTTATTTGAATTTAGTTATTTTAAGTAACATTATGTGGCTTCTCTGTATTTCAGATTATCTCCCCTTCTGCTGTTTGTTATTTTTGCTATTTGTTACTGTTGTTGTCTGTTTAGTAGCTGTGTTAATTTGCTAGTGCTGCTGGAACAAAGTATCACAAAGTGGGTGGCTTAACCAAAGAAATTTCCTCTCACAATTCTGGAGGCTGGAAGCCTAGAATTGCAAGGTGTCACCAGGCTTAGATTTTTCTGTGTGCTGTGAATGAAGGACCTGTTTCAGGCCTTTCTTTGATTTGACATTCACTGTTTTGCATATTCACATGGCTTTCCCCCTGTACGTTTGTCTCCGGATTTCCTCTCCAGCACCATTTATTAACACATTGTATGCAGGAAACGTATTTATACATTTTACGTTGATTGGTAGTAGAGTGCGGGACACGTGTTAATATGTCTTAGCGTGTTAATATGTCTTAGTTAATATGTCTTATTCTAGTCTTAGCGATAGAATGCGGGTAGCGTATAAGTATGTTTTTTTTTTATACTTAAAAAATGAGCAAAAATGGCCCGTGCCACCTGTTAGTGAGCAATAAAAACTACCCGCAAACAATGTGTTAAAGAGACTGTCTTTTTCCCAATTTATGGTCATGGATTTTTTTTTTTTTAAGATTTATTTATTTATGCATACAAGCTGGGGTGTGGGGTGGTGAGAGGATTCACCAGAGACAGAGTGGGTGACAGAACAGGCAGATCGACTGAAGTACACTGCTGAGGGGAGCAGCAGGCAAGGCAGGAGAGGTCTGCTGCCCCATGTGGGGATCTCCCTGGCCGGGTATCAAACTCATGCAACAGTGGCTCTGGATAGCTTCAAAGTGCTGTGCTTATTAACCTGTTGTGCCACCAGGGAGGCCCGGTCATGGATGTTTTATCATAGATTAGTTAGTTGCTGGTATATGCATGGATTTATTTCTTGGCTTTTGCTTCTGTTCTATTGGTCCTTGTATCTTTCTGTGCCAACACTGTATTGTTTTTAGTATTGTTGCTTTATAGTAAAGTTTGGAGTCAGGTAATAGGATACCTCCACTTCTCTTTTTCTTAGGGTTGTGCTTGTAGTTTGATAAATTTCAGTATTTTTTTGTTAGTTTCTTTGAAAGATTGCTGGAATTTTGATGGGGATTGCATTAAATTTGTATATCATTTTAAGCAAGACAGTAATTTTGATTATATTATTCTCCCCATCCATGAGTACAGGATCTCCTTCATCTATGGATATGTCTATCATTAAGTCCTATATCTTTTACTTACTTTCTTATGTTAATTCCGAGGTATTCAGATTTTTTCGGAGCAATTACAAATGGGGTTATTTTCTTAATATCTTTTGCTTCTTGTTTGCTGTTTGTATATAAAAGATGTATGTATGTGTGGATATTTGTATATTGATTTTGTGGCATACCACTTCACTGTATTCATTTATTGTTTTAATGGCTTTTTGAAAGAGTTTTTAGGCTCTCCAACATATAACATATTATCTATGATAATTTCATTTCTTTTTTCCTATTTGGGTTCCTGTGTTTATTATCTGTGTTTGTCTGATAGCTCTGCTCAAAACCTGTAGTATTAAGTTAAACAGAGATGGTGACAGTGTGCATTCTTGTGCTGTATCTTTTGGGGGAAGCTTTCAATTTTTCACCTTTGAGTATTATATTTGCTGTTGGTTTGTTATACATGGCCTTTATTACATTGAGGTTCTCATCTGCTCGAGTATGTTCCCATCTTGATTAGAGTGTTTATCATAAATGTGTGCTTAGTCTTAATAAATGCTCTATTGGTATTATATTACTTTTACCTTTACTTTTCTTGATAAGGTGTATATCACTAATTGACTTATGTGTATTAAACCATTCTTGTATCCATGGGATGAGTCCCACTCAATTATGGTGCGATAAACTATTGAATTTGATTTGCTAGTATTTTGTTGAAAATTTTTATATTGATGGTCATCTGGGATATTGGTTTATAATTTTCTTGCACTTTGTCTGATTTTCAATATTAAGGTGCTGTTGACATTGTAATAATTAGGTACCATTCCTTATATTCTATTTTTAACACTTTGTGGTCTGCTCACGTATTAGTACGTGTTTTTGTCACTAGTATCAGGTGGCCGCTCACGTATTAACACTTTGTGCCGGTGCCCTTTAAATTTACCAGCCCTTGGGGCCGGCCATTTTCTGTGCCACCACATGAATGGTATAAGCATTCAATAAGACACGCACAACTCCTGAACTACTGGATATTAAAAAAACTGTAATATCTCTCATAAAACACCTTACACGTTCACCAAAACAATGTGTAAAACTTCTAGACTGAGTACGATCAAAGAAATAGCTCCTAATAGTTCCAAATAAATCCACCGTGGCGTGAAAAACCGGAGACTAGATGAACACGTATTAATACGTGAGCAGCCACCTGATACTGGTGACAAAAACACGTACTAATATGTTAGCGGACCACAAAGTGTTAATACGTGTTCATCTAGTCTCCGGTTTTTCACGCCACGGTGGATTTATTTGGAAGTATTAGGAGCGATTTCTTTGATCGTATTCAGTCTAGAAGCTTTAATCTCTATGCATTTAAAATTTCATTAAAATATATCCAGCAGTTCAGGAGTTGTGTGTGTTTTATTGAATTCTTATACCAGTCATGCGGTGGCACAGAAAATGGCCTGCCCCCAAGGGCTGGAAAATTTAAAGGGCACCGGGAACCGGCACACAAAGTGTTAAAGATTTAGGGCCGCCCTGGTGGCACAACTGGTTAAGCACAACACTGTGGATCTGTCTGCAGCCGCGGCATCACGATCATGGCATGGCAGACCTCTCCTGCCTCCCCCGCGGCTCCCTTTAGCAGTGTATTTTGGTAGATCTGACTGTTCTGCTTCCTGCTCTGTCTCTGGTGAACCCTCTCACTGCGCCACACCTATGGCCTGCACCCCAGAGCTTGTATGCATAAATCAATCTTTAAACAAAAAAAAGAAAGAAAGAAAGCAATGTTGTAACATTTAAAAAAAGATTTATTTATTTATGCATACAAGAACTGGGGTGCGGGCCAGAGGGTGTGTGTGTGTGTGTGTGTGTGTGTGTGTGTGTGTGTATGTGTATTTATTTACCAGAGATAGAGTGGGGAGCAGAACAGGCAGATTGACTGAAATACATTGTTGAGGGGAATGTTGTAACATTTAAAAAAAAGATTTATTTATTTATGCATACAAGAACTGGGGTGCGGGCCAGAGGGGTGTGTGTGTGTGTGTGTGTGTGTGTGTGTGTGTGTGTGTGTGTGTGTGTGTGTATGTGTATGTGTATTTATTTACCAGAGATAGAGTGGGGAGCAGAACAGGCAGATTGACTGAAATACATTGCTGAGGGGAGCAGTGGGTGAAGTAGGAGAGATCTGCTGTGCTATGTGGTTCAGCTCCCTGCTGGATAATCGATCTTGTGCTACAGTGGCTGATGATAGCTTCATAGTGCTGAGACTTAACCCCTTGCGCTACCAGGGAAGCCCCACCATTCCTTGTATTTTAAAAACAATTTGAACAAAGGGGGCATTAGTTTTTCTTTAGGCGTTTGATAAAACTTAGTTGTGAAGCCATTAATCCTGAAGGCTTTAATTACTGTTGAAATTTCCATGTTTGTCACTGTTTTGTTCAGTTCCTCTGTTTCTTCTTGAGTTAGTCTTGGTAGATTATGTTGATCTAGAAATTTATCCATTTCTTCAAGGTTATTGAATTTATTGGCACATAGTTGTTCATAGTGATACAGAGCAGCATGGGGTACTAAAATGGGCCAAGGACACTGCCCAGTAGTTGACTGGTCACTGTTTGAGTTCTTCACCCGTGTGCACAATTGCAAGACTACTCAGGCTCAGAAAACTACAACAATGGTATTTATTTAACAAATCAGGGGAAGAAGAGTTACTGAGGCCAGAAATGGCCATTTACCTCACTTGAAGCAGTGTCCAGCCTTTTCAAGTTCTAAACACAAAATAGCATCTAAGATGGTATCTTCCCACCACTGAGGATGCAGAGCTCCTCTCCCAAACTGTAGGCCATGTGCCCAAGATGGCATCTTCCTGCCTGGAGCATGTGGCAGCGAGACTACAGGCTGGCTTCCAACTCACGAAGTCAACGAAGACACAACAGGAGATGCTCACAGAGCCGCTGAGGTGCTTCAGTGCAGAACCACACAAGTGACACTCAAAATGGCAGCTGCCACCTCTAAACAGCTGGACAAATGGCCATACTCACTTAGCTCAGCAAGGCGTCTGGCTCCGGGTCTTCGCCTTCTCTTCTGGGCTGTAACAGCAGCAAAACTTGGAACAGTTTCAGTTGCTTGGCTAATTGTAAAGCCTCTGAACTTTTCCTCTCTGAGGTTGGCTGCTGGAGGCCTCCACCTTCAGAGGCCAACAACAGCCTCTGGAAGATTGGCGCAGTGGGGTCTACTGACTCTGAAGTCGCTGAGGATCCGAAAATGCTGAAAGCTCAAATGCTGAATCCAGAAGACTTAAGGCTGGGAGTGGTCCCCCAGTCCCTTATATTTCTTATCAGAGTCTCCACCCCAAAATGCAATGCTTTTTAGTATTTTCCCCGGGGCTATCTATCCTCATCAGCAACCCCTTCCAGGGCACTCCACCTGTAACAGTTTTTGGCTTCAGCCACCAGTTACAATAGTCTCTTACTATCTTTTGTATTTCTGTGCTATCTGTAGTGATTTCTCCTTTTTCATTTGTGATTTCGTTTATTAATGCTTTCTGTTTTTTTTTTTTTAAAGATTTATTTATTTACACATACAAGCTGGGGTACAGACCAGAGATGTGGTGCGGCGAGAGGGTTCACCAGAGACAGAGCGGGGAGCAGAACAGGCAGATCAGAAATACACTGCTGAGGGGAGCAGTGGGTGAGGCAGGAGAGGTCTGCCGCACCATGTGGGATTCTCCCTGGCCAGGCGTCGAACTTGCATGGCTGCTGCCGACAGCTCCACAGCGCAGTGCTTAACCGCTGCGCCACCAGGGAGGCCCTAATGCTTTCTGTTTATTAGCCTAACTAAAGGTTTATTTTTTATTTATTTATTTTTTCTAAAAATTGATTTTTTTTTAAAGATTTATTTTTTATTTATACATACAAGCTGAGGTACAGGCCAGAGGCGTGGGGCGGCGAGAGGGTTCACCAGAGACAGAGCGGGTAGCAGAACAGGCAGATCAGAAATACACTGCTGAGGGGAGCAGCGGGCGAGGCAGGAGAGGTCTGCCACAGCATGTGGGGTTCTCCCTGGCTGGGCATCGAACTGGCGTCACCGCTGCCGACAGCTCCACAGTGCAGCGCTTAACCGCTGCGCCACCAGGGAGGCCCTAAAGGTTTATTTTTTGTCTTCTCAAAGAACCTGCTCTTCTTAGTTTCAGTGATTTTGTGTGGTCTTTTTGTTCTCTTTCATTTATTTCCTCTTTCATTTATTTCCTCTGTCATTTTCATTATCTCCTTCCACTAACTTAGAGTCTTGTTTGTCTTTTTCAAGTTGTTTCAGATGTAATATTATGTTTTTTATTTGGGATTTTCCTTGCTTTTTATTATGAGTCTGTGTTGCAGATATCTTCTCCCCTTAAGGTCCTTTTTGCTACATTCCATAGATTCTGGTAATTTTTACCATCATTTTCATTTGTCTTAGGATATTTTTAAATATCTGCTTTGATTTTCTCTTTTATCCAATTACTATTAAGCAACATGTTCTTCGATTTCCATGTGTTCATAGTGTTTTTCTTTTCTTATACTTGATTTCTAGTTTTATGCCACTGTGGTTAGAGAAGGTACTGGATATAATTTTGATCTTTGTGGGTTAATTGACAGTTGTCTCGTGTCACAACGTATGGTCTGTTCTTGAAGATGTTCCATGTATACTTGGAAAAAATGTCTGTACTGCAGTTTTGGGGTGTTCTGTTTATGTCTATTAGACCTATTTCGTCTAACTCCTCATTTGAAACTCATTTCCTTGTACTTTGCCTTTTTGATATTGAAATTTCCATGTTTGTCACTGTTTTGTTCAGTTCCTCTTGGTATTAAGGTCCCCTAGTTTATTGTATTGTTACCATTGTCTCTCTTATGTTCTCTTTCTTATTAAGTGTCTTATGTATCTCCACACTGTGATATTTGGTGCATATATGTTTGAGTGTTGTTTCTTGAGTGTTGTTTCTTCTTGTTTTAGACCTTTAATCATAATATGTTGTCCTCAATCTTTTATTACCTTTCTTAATTCAGAATCTATTTTATCAGCTGTAAGAATAGTTGGTCTTGGGGTTTTTTGTTTTGTTTTGTTTGTTTTGGTTGCCATTTGCTTATGTAACTGTGTTCCAACCTTTCAGTCTCTGCCTGTCTTTGTTGATCAAGTAAATTTCTTGTAAAGAGCAGAAGGTTGGGTTCTCTTTTGCTTTTTGCTTTTTTGAAACAAATTACTTTTTTGAAAGCAAATTTGCTTTTTTTTGAAAGCAGTTTTGAGGTCCTCATCATGCTACTCCAGAAGTGCCTCGGGTTGCTTTTAAAAATATTTTCTGATCTTTTATTCAGTGCTGTTATAAAATACAGTAAAATATCCAGAGTATTAAACTACTTTCAAGTTTCTAATGTTTTCTGCACTTTATGTAACTCATTTTATTGTAGATGGGCCACAGATAGATCACAGACCCCACTGATAGTTGCTACAGCCTCAAAAGAACTAACTAGCTGCTCCAAGAAAAGTCACATTTTCAAATTTCTTTCTTTTTTAAAGATTTATTTATTTATGCATACAAGAGCTGGGGTGTAGGCCAGAGGTGTGTGTGTGTATGTGTGTGTGGGGGGGTGGGTGGGTGATGTGAGAGGATTCACCAGAGACAGAGTAGGGAGCAGAACAGGTGGGTTGACTGAAATACACTGCTGAGGGAAGTAGCGGGTGAGGCAGGAGAGGTCTGCTGTTCCGTGGGGGTTAGTTCCCTGGCTAGGGATCAAACTCAGGCTGCAGTAGCTAATGATAGCTTGATAGTGCTGAAACTTAACCCCTTGCACCACCAGGGAGGTCCTCAAATTTATGTCTGAATGACCTAATTTGTGCTCATGTTTGAGAACCCTTTGCCTTGACACCCCCCCTCCCCCCACCTTCAGCCTACCAAAAAACTCTTAGGTTGGGTTGTTGCTGTTATGGTCATGAACTGTGTAGGTTTCATCTCACTGTCCTACCTGAGCTGCAGCCCTGCTTTTCCTTTTATGGGAAGTGGTAGAAACACGGGGAAGTGATTGGGGTTCTGGTGCTGAGGACAGCCTTTCTAGAGCATGGGACTGTGCATTGGTACAGCATTTGGGAACTCAGCTGGCTCTGTCATTGAACCCTGGAGGGAGCTTACCTGTCTAAGCCTGTAAAACTCATGACACGCTTGTTTATGGTAATTCAGGTGAAGTAGGATTGATTTGGTAATTGAAAATTCTCTAGGGTTGGTAGAGCAAGGGTTGGGAGAGCCTGTTTCCAAGGAAACATACAAGGTAATCTGTTAGTACCTGGACCTCAGTGTTACCAGCGTCATGCATTGTCGAAAAGACAATTCAGTTCATTTTTAATCAATCTGAACATCTGTCCTTGCTGTTGCTTTAGTTTCCTTTTGTGTTTGGCATCATTGAGGCTCCCTAAGTAGGGGTAACCCAGCTTTCATGTAGCCAGTACAGGGATTCAGGGCATGTTCTTGGCACTTCCAGAATGTACGTGTTGTAGAGTGGCCCATACTTCCTGCTAGACTGATATCCTGACTTAGTTATAATGTAGCTTCCTGTAACTGAAAGCTCTGGTTCTCTGGTTTATCCCAGCTAGCCTTTGGAGTTGCACCACCTACATATGGCCTCCTTGAGTGTAGTTGAACTGGAGGACACACACCTGGAGGGTAGCATCTTGCCCATTCTGCACCATCAACCCTGTTATTCCCTCACATTTGGTTCTGGGAAACCGCTTTTTAGCTGCCCCAGTCTTTGTTGGCAGTGCACGGTTTTGATGATAACCAGCTGGTCTTTGTTGCTCAGTTGTTCTCTCATTGTCCAGATGTCATTGTGTTCAGCTTCTTCCCTGGAGCCTTCACATCAGGGTCTCTGGTGAGACTTTTGCCGTGATAGAGACTGCAAGTTTCCAGAAGCTGTGCCCATGCTTGAGTACAGCAAAATCACCAGAAAGACCAAATTTAAGATTAAAAGAGAGTGGGAACTTCTAGTCCCCATCATGTGAAATGATGGGGGGTTGGAGATTGGATTATAGAAATTCTAGAGCCAGAGGGGCTCTGAGGTTGGTGAACTCATCCATGTGCCCCTGAGGGTATTCCCAGGGTATACCTAATGTATAGGGATAATGTATAGGAAGCTACATTATAACTAAGTCAGGATATCAGTTTAGCAGGAAGCACGGGCCAGTCTGTAACACACACATCCTGGAGGTGCCAAAGAACGTGCCCTGAATCCCTGTACTGGCCACATGAAAGCTGGGTTACCCCTGCTTAGGGAGCCTCAGTGATGCTACACGGACAGCAAGACAGTGACAGTGCACACAGTGACAGTCTCACTGTGTGCTCTTGGGCTCTTCTGGATAGTAAAGAATCTTTTATGAAATCGCATTAAAAGGTAGCTTGAGTAAGGAGGTTTCCTCAGGTGGAGAACTGTGGAGGAGCAACTGTTTGGGCAACATCAGTGATGCTTGGAAATCCCAGTTAATAGTTCTCTGTACACATGGGCTTTTCGGTTCCCAGCACCATCAGGGAGTCCATAATGGAACACATTCTGACACTTCCTATGTGCAATTGGGTCACAGGCCAGTGTTCCACAGATTGCCCCTGCTTCAGATGCCAGCCACAAGTGGGAAGCCCAGGCTTTGCCCTACCAACTGTTCAGGGGTTTTCACGATCTCCCCTCGGGTTTAATAATTTGCTGTAATGGTTCCCAGAACTCTGTAAAAACACTTCCCTTATGTTTTAATGGTTTATTATAAGAGATACAAACTTATAGCCAAATGAAGAAGTTCTTAGAGTAATTTCTGAGTACGGGAGCCTCTCCATTGCTGTTTAGTGGGGGTACTGGCACATGGATGAGTTCACCAACCTCAGAGCCCCTCTGGCTCTAGAATTTCTATAACCCAATCTCATGGGGACTAGAAGTTCCCACCCTCTTTTGATCTTGAATTTGGTCATTCTGGTGATATTCCTGAAGCAATCCTGGGACTTCACCCTGGGCCATCTCATAGCATAAACTCTGGGTGGTCCTGAGGGATGTTCTGAATAAAATACAGGTACTCCTTTCTCAGGAAATGGTTAGGGTTTCAGGAACTCTTCGCCAGGAACTGCATTGGGTGACCACGTAGGTGTCCAAACATGTATCTGCATGTTCTTGAGAGGTATATTTGTACTTCTAAATTAAGTGTAAAATAGTGTGTTTTCTCATTTTAAAAGCTGTCAGAGGAAAAAGTAGCTTCTCTCTCAAGTTAGAGGCATTAAAGTAGTCCATGTCTGACTGACAGGAAAGGCCTGTCTCTTGCTTCTAAAAAGTTGACCCAAACCTGACTGTATTGGTCTGTCAAGTTTTTGTGAGAGACTGGTGTTGGGTCCTCTTCCCATGGTGCCCACGTGGAAGTGTGGTGACCCTGTTTCTGGGCAGTGTCTCCCCATTTTGGACTCTAGAGGTAAGGACAGGATGCCAAGGTGAGCCAGGTGAGCCCTGATGCTTTTGGGAGCTCTCGCTGTGGGCTGCATTCTATGAGATGCAATTGACATATGAGGTGGCAAGGATGCAGAACACCCAGTACTTGGGAGGTACTGCTGGGAGCAGAGAATCAGGGCAAAGTATGTTTGGTATTGATTCAAAAGGAAAACAAATGACCAAATGACCTGGGTGATTTCTTCTTCATTATTTTACTGCTTTTTAGGTATGTGTGAGTTGGTGTTACGGTTATTTTAGAATTTAGGCATTAGTGACCACATTTCTTTTTTCAATTTACTTTTTATTTTACATAGAATTACTTTTTGATACAGTTGTTAGTTTTGACAAGCGCATGATTTTATCATGTAACCAGTAAGTAGTCTTGCCTGCTGGGCAAGGAGTTTGGGCTTAGTTTTTAACCTTCTTATTCCTGATCTTAGGGGTTAAGTGTCCAGTCAGTATTGAGTAGTTTTTGAGACAGTTTGCGCAGGTTTAGGAAGGTCTCTTTTGTTCCTGTTTGTTGAGTGTTTGTACCATGAAAGGGTGTTGGTCTTTGTCAAGTCTTTTTTGTGTCTAATAACATCATATGGTAGTTCTTTAATTGTTAATATATTGGAGTATGTTGATTTTTGTTTAAATGTTTTCCTAGGGTAAGCCCTACTTGGACATGGTGTGTGTGTGTGTGTGTGTGTGTGTGTGTGTGTGTGTGTGTGTGTGTGTGTATACTCATTCCTCTTGTTAATGGTTTCACTTTGCTAATTACCTGTTTAGAATTTTTGCACCTGTGCTCATGAGGGATATTCTTGTTTTCATGCTTTGTGTTAATATCAGGGTATATATATTGCTGGCACCATAAAGTGGGTTGGCAATTGTCCCTCTTCAGATTTTTTAAGAGTCTCTCTAGAATTGATATCTTTTCTTCTTTTAAGATTTGATAGTTGTTGCCAATAGAGCCATCTCTACCTGGCGTTTTCTTTGTGAGATACTTTTTCCTATAAATTCAATTTCTTGAATAGAGCATTATGATAGCTTTCATTTTTTAGGGAATTAGTCCATTGTCTCTAAATTGTTGAATTATAGGTGTTGAGGCATCTGTCAACTCCCTCCCCATCCTTCACTGACTGTTGGGCTCTGATCACCCAGGCTTCCCCTGTTCTATTGTCAGTGGCCGCTTATACCCTTTGTATGTTTTTAAACTGTAGTTCTCGACTTCTCTGGTGGTTAACTATCAGCAGCATATGGTCTTGGCCAATTGGTGTGGGTATTTCTGGTGTGGGCTTTGCTGGAGATGGTGAGTGTCTTTGGGTTTCTGAGCATGTGTTTTTCAGCTGTGTGTGTCACCTCATCTCTGTCAGGAAAAGTTATAGCATATAGGTTGTTTTCTGGTACTCAGCCCACCTGCAGGTCCACAGCCCAGGTACTGACTGCTGTGTAGATAGGGTCCTCAAAGCTGAATTGAAAGGTCAATGCTGGCTATGGTGCCAGGGTCTGATGCTGTGGTGAGAGCTCTCCTTACAAACACTCTGATTTGCATGCTTGACTGTGGAGGTGTCTGATGGGGATATATTGGAAGAAAGTGGCCAATAGTGTTACCGGAACCAAGTTGCCTTAGCAGTGGGAGCCTGCAGGAGCGGTGGGGCCTCTTACCCCACTGCTCCAGAGCAATTATGGCAGTTGCTCCTGCTCAGTAACTGCCGTTTTGAACAGACCAATCAGGTGCTAAGAAGAAGACTGGATGGGTAGGTCCAATCAGACTTGTGGATGGTACTCTGGGAGAGGATATAAGCCAGGATTGGAGGGACTGGGAAAGAAGGAGAGCGAGAAGGTAGTAAAGGGGGAAAAGAGAAAAACAGTAGAAGACGACGACACCAGCCCCCAGGAAAAGAAAGATGACAGTTCCAGACTCAGAAGAGAGAAGAAAGACTGTTCCTGGCCTCCAAGGAAGAAAGAAGAAGCGTCCAGCAGCCGCCCTCCGAGGAGGAAGAGCCGCCGAAGGACTCTGCAGAGACTGGGCTTCTGGTCCTGTCTCTGATATAGCCTGAAAGGAGCACCAGGGGCCCTGGGCCTGGGGTCTCAAAACCTGTTTGTGGGTCTAACCCAGCACCTCACAAAGAGCTACCATCACCGATGCATTCTGGGTGAGGTGGCCACCACTTGAGGATGCAGTGAGCTCTCTGTTTCCCCCGTTTGTAAAATAAACCCCATGTCTGGTGTTCCTGTAGCCTGAAGTCTCCTTCAATTTTGCGCGTGGGTGAGAACCCACAGACAGTGAGTGACCTGTCCTCCCATCAGGCGCTGTCCTTTCTTGTTTTTGGCCTTTTGGGGCTTTTTGGTGGCTCTTGCCTCAGAGCCTGGGCATTTGTGTCCTGTCTGCCTGTTTCAGTTGGCGACTGCGGCAGAACGGAACATCCCCGTCTGCCCGATTTCAATAGCAGGAGGAGTTCCTGCTCCCCAGAATTGGCAGTCTTCTTCAAACACAGTTTCTTCATTTTTTTAACTGGGATGCATTGAATTGGTCTCATCACTGAAGCAAGCACCCAGACCAGAGCAGCAGTGTTCTTACAAAAAGAGTACAGGGGATAGAGGGAAATGACTGTGAGGATATCGGAGTGGTTTCTGTTGTTTTAAGCCATCCAGTTTGTGGTACTTTGTTGTGGCAGTCCCGGGAGACTAAACACAGCCCTCAGCCAAGAGATGGGCTTTACTTCTGAATTGGCTAGATGTCATCCTTCTTTCATAGGGCTCAAATGAGACCAAAAGCTGGTTGGGGTCATCTTCTCTTCCCTGGTATCAGCCTTTGTCATGCAAAACTACCTCTTTTAACTGGTTTCCTCTTAACCCTTTTTAACCTTTGTGCTCTGTGGTCTCTGTGATTGGTTTCAGAGCCAAAATGACTGTTTAAAACTAGAGCCTGGCCTTTAGGGTTCTGTTTTGGGCTTCAGGGACTTGGCTCTTGTGTCTGGCTTACTTCCTCTCTTCTGGAGTCTCACTTAAAGTGATCTCCAAATTTTTGTCCTAAGGTTGTTGTCTAGATTTCTAATTGAGCAGATTGAAATTCAAAAAAGGCTCCCAGGCTAGCTAGCCATCTAGCTTGGGTCTTTGCTAAGCCAGACTCTCCGAGCTTAGCTTGCTGAGCTCTTAGAAGTGAGCTGGATGTTGAGTTGGGGTGTGGCATGCTCAGTGAGGTAACAAAGAGGACAGGAACCTAGTGGTGGGGTGAGGTGGGTAGTTTCGTGAAGCCAGTTGCCTTGATCCAGCACTTAGGGGTTACTGCTTTGTTTTGTAGTATTTTAACCACATCAGTATCGAGGACTCGCGGGTCTACGAGCTGACCAGCAAGGCTGGACTGTTGTCTCCCTATCAGATCCTTCACGAGTGCCTTAAAAGGTAGGGTGGGGATGGAGAGTGGGAGGCGAGTGTCTCTTCTCTGGGTGCCCAGTCTCCTTAATGACCATTTATTCTGGCTCAAGAGGCAAAGCTGAAGGCTGAGCCATTGTAAGTTTTCCCTGTGCATACAGAGTCCTCTGTGGTCAGGCCCCTGTAGAGCTGGGTGTGCTCAGTGAATCCTCTCCTCTAGCTTCTTTTTCAAGAACCCTTAAAGGACTTCCCAGAAGCAGCCATTACCTCTGCCTCAGCTGATGGCACCTGTTGTCTCTGTTTTCTCTTAAAGAAACCATGGAATGGGTGACACATCTATAAAGTTTGAAGTGGTTCCTGGTAAAAACCAGAAGAGTGAATATGTCATGGCTTGCGGCAAGCACACAGTGCGAGGCTGGTGTAAGGACTCCCTCCCCTCCTCCCTACTACCCACCACACTTTCAAATGGCTGCTAGGAGCTGTTGCCCCTCTGTGTCCCCTCTTGGGAGTTCTGAGCCTCTGTGGCTTGACCTCCAGCCTGCTCTGCTGCATGTGCTCCCCAGTGGCGCTGTGTCTGCTGACCCCTTGCATCGTCCGTGCTCGTGAGCATCTCAGGTGGATGCTGAAACAGCCTGAGGCACCGCTGTCCCCTCACCTCCTAGGCTTAGGCCAGTTGTTTGCCTCATCTGGTGTTATCCTCCTGTCACCACTGTTCCTGCCCCTCCTGGGTCCTCATGGTAGGAGGGGCGTCCTGTTTAAACAGCACTTGGTCCCAGCTGCTGGGCTCTGATGTGCCTGCCCCTCTGCACACTGCTCTGTTTGTGCCACCTGTACTCTGTGCCTAATTTGCTATTTGTTTTTATTTATATATCTGTATACTCACTATTGAAATTAAGAAGCTATTACCAGTTTGCCATATTGGTTTCAGATTTTTTTTAAATTCTTAAATATCTAAAAACAGTTTAGAGCCACTCTTCTGTATCTTTTCCCTAGTTTTCCATCCTCAGACTTCATCACCACCCTGAAGTTGGGGGTGGGGGGTGGAGAGAGAGAAGGAAGGAGAGAGAGAGAGAGAGAGAAAGAGAGAGAGTGTGTGTGTGTGTATGTACATATATATGTATGTATGTATGCATATCATTAATTTGGTATGTGAAGTTACTACTCTTTCAAATACAACTTTAAAAGAAAACTTTGTATAACAACTATTAACACAAAATTGCGCATGTGCACATTAGAAACCTATGCACAAGATGACCCTGGGAAAATTGCATAACCACATTTAGACTCGGTGTGCCCTGTACCCCAGAAGATACTAGTCCCCACTGAGGTGCAATATGAGCCAAATGGGCAGGGCATGGGACAGAGGGATTCTGTAGCTGAGATTAACCACCCCATACCCCCACCTCCAGCCAGAGATCCTGTCTGGAAAGTGTGCTGGCCTTGACCTACCTAGACATCGGTATCTCCTAGCACTTGACCTTCTCCACACCCACACTCTGCCCTGACCCTGCCTTCCCTTGCCTTAGAAATTCCTCAAAAAGCATATACAAACATTCTCTGGAAATTCCTTCCTTGGAGCCCCCCCTGCCCCTCAGAAGCCCCTGACCACATGCTTCATGACTTGTGTTGCTGCTTGTCTGTGTGTGTGTAAATTTGGGGTCTGGTGGGAGGGAGGCAGCTTAAGCTGTGTGATCTTGGCCATGTCCTGCTTCCCAGAGCCTCTGATGAACTCTTTCACAAAACAGGGTCAGGGTGGGTACTGTCTAAGGACCGAGGTTAGTGATAGAATAGACTTAACTTTAGCTGGGTGGAGGAATGGCAGATGTACTCCCCTCTAGGGAAGTGGCTATGTGGATACCTAGGTGTTGTGACCCCCGTCCATATTTCCTCTTCCTCTTCATAGGTAAGAATAAGAGAGTTGGGAAACAGTTAGCCTCTCAGAAAATCCTTCAGCTGCTTCACCCACATGTCAAGAACTGGGGGTCTTTGTTGCGCATGTATGGCCGGGAAAGCAGCAAGATGGTCAAACAGGTAATCAGACCTCCCCCAAGGCCTCAGGCATTCTTCACATTTCCTAACTCCTAACTTGGGAGAACAGAATTGGGGTCTTGCTGTGGGTAGTTCTTCTGGTCCAAATCTTTATGTGTGTGTATGGGTTGGGGGTGGGGGGTCTATTCTTGGTCTCCCTCCCAGAGTGGCCCTTGGCTTTGCCTCTGATTGTGTGGGAAGGGAACTGGGGTTTGAGGCAGAGTCATAGGACGAGGTGGGGGGGTGCAGGTGGTGAGTGCTGCTGGCCCTGATGTGCGGAGAAGGCTGGGGAGCTGGGCCTTCTAGTCCATTCAAAAGAGCAGAGAACCCTTGTACTTTCCAGGAGACCTCAGACAAGAGTGTGATTGAGTTGCAGCAGTATGCCAAGAAGAACAAGCCCAACCTGCATATCCTGAGCAAGCTGCAGGAGGAGATGAAGAGGCTAGCTGAGGAACGGGTGAGTGTGAGAGCATCTGCACTGTGCTGGCCAGAGCTATGGCTATGGCCCCTGCCTGTTCTTTGTCTCCTCTCCTCCCCTGCACCACACTGATAGCTGCAGGGGGAAAGTTGACCCCACTCCTGACATCCTGATACCCTAATAATGCCCAGACCCTTGAAAAGCCCCCCTTTACCGAACCCTCAATACCTAAAGATTACATTTGCTTTTCTTTGAGACTTAGCACTCATGATACTTGTATCAAATCACTTATTTTTAGAGAGCTGGCATTCCTGGCCTGTGATTATAAAGGGCCTGGGTCCTACTCAGCACTGGCCATTTGAGGTCAGGTACAGTGCACCAGTTAGGTTTTGCTCACAAAGGGTCATGACAAACTTCCACTCTGAACCTCTTCCTCTTCAGGTCCTAGGCAGTTATGTGAAGGGGAGAGCATGATTCACAGAATGATTGAATCCTTGGGTACCTAAAAGCCACCCACCCAAGAAGGGGCTTTTAGGGCTGGATCTTTCTCAGCTGTGCTTTATACAACCTGGGTCCTGTACAAAACCCTGAGAAGGTGGCATCTAATATTTGTATCACCTTTCCAGTCCAGTACTGTCCTCACTCCTGCCCTCATGGGTGGTGAGACACACCTGGTTCGTGCCTGTGATCCCCTTATACCCTTCACTTCTAGGTATGTGTCCCCATTCTGAGGGAAGGACCAGGATGTGGTACTCTGTGTTGGTGCCCAAGGACACCCTCTTCCCAGCCCCCCTACCTGGCTTAGTTAGGCCTTGACATCTTCCTTCTGAGTTGCTATCGCTGAGCATGGTGCCCTCCTCCTCCAGAGGCATCAATCTGTAGGATGCAGTTTCCCCCCAGCCCCCATCCAGAGCCTCTTACCCAAGATTGCACCTTGCTGGCATCCCTGACCTTAGTTATTCTTTCAGGAGGAGACTCGAAAGAAGCCCAAGATGTCTATTGTAGCCTCTGCCCAGCCTGGTGGCGAGCCCTTGTGCACTGTGGACGTGTGAGGGGAGCAGCGGTGCTGGGCGCTGCCTGGGAGACCACTATGCCGCTCAGCGCAGCCTTGGGCCTCCCATCTAAGTTCCTCCCCTGTGGCCCTGTGTCTGAGGTTGGGCCAGAGGGGTGGGACTCCGGTGCACAGGAACAGCCAGGACCATTCAGCAGTTCCTGGGGGGTTGCCCATGGGTGCAGGTGGATGTGTTCAAGGATTGACTCAGCCTGGCTGTACAGGTGAAAGCCAAGTTTGGGAGTCAGCTGTGAACCTCTGCTTATATGGACTTGCTTGTAGAATGATTTTATGAAGGTTTTCATGAATTTTAATATGTAACATGAACTGTGACAAGTAATAGTTGGATGACAGATGAAATAAGGATGTGATTGCTGAAGTCCTGTGACTACCCTGTGCCCAGGCTCCATGGTCAGAAGAATCACGCTGGCACCGAACCCTACCCTGTCTCCTGTTTTCCCCTTTTCTCTCGAGAAAGTTATGAAAGTTAGGATCATTTCAGATCTTTTTGGTTTAAAATAAACAATTTTAGCATCAAAACTATTTTTCAGAGATTATAGGCAAACCATCAAGGTGATTATTCGTCAGCTTTGAAACATTGCTAGTGTTGAGTATGAACTCTGCCAGTCTCCTGGCTTGTTGCCCTGGCTCTGGGTTGGACTGTGCGGCCATTTTTCTGACTAATTCTTCAAGCCCTAAAAACATGCCTTCTTAGAAACTGAGGACATTCATCTTCCCTGGCCTCCAGCAACTTTTTACTAAAAACTTTTTGCAGTCAAGTTCATCTGTCCGCCCATCAATTTTTAAAGCTTTTATGATATTTTAGCATTTGGAAAGAAACTTTTGCAGTGAAAGTAGACGATAGATTTGGAATCATGTAGCAGTTATAAATGATTAGTGCATCTTAGCACGTGGACTTACTTGGAAACAACCACCTTCAGTGCAATCTATCCTTGATCGCAAACCTCTTCAGAGCTATTGTGCCAGTGCAGCGCAGCTGTCCTGTTCCTGGGATGGCTTCACTAGATTTCAGGGGCAGTGCCCCATGCAGCCAGGCTCAGTAACCCTCTCCTCTGACCAGCAGTCTTGGCCCCTATGGACAGGTACAGGGGACAGTGTTCCTGCTGAGTCCCAGAGATGTGGGTGTGCTTGGGGACCTGCATTGCTCCCACAGGTGATGGTCAGCACTGGCTCCCTATCCCTGGTGCCATGTGCTCCTGGCACTATCAAACTTCACGGGTCTCCTGTGGATGGTGTTTGTTTCCAGGAAGACAGATTGCCAACCAGGGCATATCCCTTTTTCACCACCTGTGTGACCAAGGTTGGCTTCTGTGTTGACTTTTAGAAAACAAAATCCTCAAATCAAGTTGCTGTAATTAGACACTGCTTCTGTCTTGCCTCCTGTCTGCTGCTATGAATAATCATCTGACCGTGACTGTTTGCCCTTAAAACAGCCAGATGTGCTATCATGAACCAAAGCTTTGTGGATGTGTTACTAGAGACCGGTGGGTCTTGCTAGACACCTGTGTCCTTTTTTCCCTCTAGCCCATGTATGGGTGTGAGTGTTGTATGCACACCGTCACCTTGTGGGGGGAGAGGGCAGGGAGAGCATGGGCTGATACCACCTCTGTGCAACCACAGCCTGTCATGTACTTCCCAGGCGGCAGCCGGGCCAAGGTTGTTAAGGGTGAGCTTTGATTGACACATAAAGCAAAACTGTCTTAAGAGGGAGCAGCACTGGTGTTTTTTCCTTCTGTGGGAGGTAGGGGTAGGGTGGGGCATGGGTTTGACTAACTAGAACTGTTCCAGGTAGCTAGTGTTTGCCTCAACACAGTTGCTTCCACAATAGCTAAGCAAAATCCCAGCATGGCCCTGGCTCCTTCCTTGGTCACCACAGAAGTAGCCTGCCTTCAGGGCTCAGGGTCAGGATAGAAGGAAGTCAGTTGTGAGGGAGGTAGGCAAGGCAGCTCCTTGCCTTGTGGTCTCTACCCCACATGTTGACACCCACACCTCAGACTGGTGTTAACCTGACGTTAAATCACCACCACTTCTGGCTAGAAGGGCTCTGGGAAGAGCCGACGTGACACCCAGCCTAGCTGAGCTGATTCTTGGCTGTTCCCAAAGCCTGAGCAGGGTGTTGACAGGAACCCAGGGTTCAGAGTTGTGCCCACCCCCATGGTGTGCACGAAGCGCCCATCACCCCCAGAGTTGTAGTAGGGGGCAGAGAGAAGCCTATGTACCAGCACTCTGGGCGCTCATCACAAATACAATGATAGTTCAGTAATTGTTTATTCTGGCCTATGTGGCCCAGCTGGTCAAAAAAACCTGGGTGTTGGAGAGGGTCACAGGCTCTAGAAGCCCACAAGGATAAGTTGTCCCTGGACAGGGCTCCTGCTCTCTGAGCATTCTGGGGCCACGCAAGGACTTAGGGAATCCCTTGGCCTGTCCCTGTAATGCAGATCAGGCTTTGCTTTAATGTTCTTCATGCTGTTGGGGGATGGAAGAGGCAGAGGTCGCAGTTTCCTGTAGGGTGCTATGTTGGGGTCCTTTTGGGGGCTGGACTGGAGTTGCCAGGACCCCTACACCATTGGGGTGCTCTGCCCTTTCAAACAAGATGAGCATCTCGCAATGCGGGGTCTGTGGGAACAGATCCACTGCCACAGCTTTGACTGGCTTGAAAGGGGTGCCTTTCACCCGGTTTGAAGGAGCCCTGCAGAGGCTGATGAGATGCAAACATCAAGGTCAGCCACAGGGGTCTAGCCAGGGCCTCCAGTGGGGTACAGGGCTGGAGGCTGGGCCACTGTCCCCCCTAGGCCATCTTGCACTTACTCAACGAAGTTGCCCATAGCTGCCCGGGGGTTACAGGAAACATAGAGCAGCCGCTTGAGGTTCTCAGCTCTGCGGACGGCTAGGATCACTTTGGAATCTGAAGGTGCAGAAATGGACTGGGTCCCCAAGGGTACCATCCAAGAAGGGAGTGGGGCAGGCCTGAGGCCACATAGTCTGGTGTGCCACCCAAGTACCACTGCCCCCCTCTTCCTGCACCACCCCAACAGGAAGCACTCACGCAGGCCAGCACGGGGAGGGTCCAGGATGGCTACAAGCTGCTGAGAAGCCAGTCTGCTCACCAGGGCAGGCACCAGCTCCTCTGCCCTCCCACAGTGGAACTCCACATTACTCAGCTCTAGAGAGGACATGGCAGCCCTGTCAGGACACCAAGTCCCACAGGGCTTGCCCAAGTGCCTGATGTCCTGCAACCCTTGGCCAGAGGCACTTTAAGATGCTATGTGGCTTGCCTGCCCTTCATGTTGGGCAGTCCCAGGCATTATGGGCACTCAGTAGATCCACAGGAGCTATTCCCCTACCCACCCTCAACCTGGGGATTAGGATTCATGTGGTGGCTTCCAGGTGATGCCTTGAGGTATACAGCAGGAATAGCTGCTGCCCCCAGGGTCCCTTGTCTGCTGTGTGGCGCTGGCTCTCACCATTGTTGTGGGCATTGGCCCGGGCATCCTCCACAGCCTCCTGGCACAGCTCAATTCCCACAACACTCTTCACCTTCTGAAGTGACAGAAAGGCACAGACTCATGGCACCCTACCCACCCCTACCCTCAGGAGCTCCTCAGGAAGGGAAGCAACAGAAGTATTGTGGGGAGAGGAAAAGGCTCTGGGCCAGGCCAGGAGTTAACCTTAGTCTTCACACTGGGGGTCACAAGGGTCAAAAGCTGGTAATGATGCAGGGATGGGCGGATGGGGAGAGAGCAACTCATTTAGGGTAGGACTCACCGGGGCCAGGGCCAGGCCAATGGTGCCAGTGCCACAACACACGTCCAGTACTATGCTCCCTGTGTCCAACTGGGCCCAGTCCTGGATGATTGTGTACAGTACCTCGGCTGCTGGCGTGTTCACCTAGAGAACAGACCCCTACACAGGTCACCCCTCCTTTCATCATTCCATATCCTATTCCTGCCCCATGTCTGCATTCCCTGGGCACTCTGCTCAGAGATCTCCACAGCCCAGGCTTCAGCTTCCCGGATCTGCTCCCATTCCTTCAGCCCAGTCTTTGGACTGTCAACCTGTTAAGATTCTAGGTAACCTCACCTTGGCTTTTAACCAAATTGATGCCAACCTTCATGCATATCAAGCCTGTGTGACCTCCCTCAGCAGCAGCACTGCAAATTCTACCAGAGCTCACCCCAAACGCTATCGTCACCCTAACTCCTCCCACATGACTTACCACAAGCTCAAATTAGTGACCTATTTCCTACCACATGGCCATTGAGGGTTCATCCCCCTGCCTGAATGCTGTCCCCTAGATCTCTGCCAGGCTTGTTCCCACCCTAACCCAATGTTCCAGTTACATCCTGACATCATGTCAGGCCTCCTTCCAAGTTACCCTTGTGACCCTCCCTGCCCCCCCCAGAGACACTAGTCTACCTGGAAGAAGGCGTGAGGGGATATCTGGAAGGTTAACCCCAACAGATCCTCGTGGATGTATCGGTCTCCAGCCATGTGCTCTAGGGGCAGGCCTTCCTGGCTGGGAGTCTTTCTGTGGGTAGTAGGTAGGTTTGTCAGTGTCATCAGCCCACAAAGGGACCCACTCCACCCCCACCTGGGTGCCTCACCGCTGTCCCTCCTCCACATAATAGAGGCAGGTCACCCCACTGGCCTTGCCTGGCCCTGTCACAAAGTATTGTACTAAGGAAGCTTTCAGCTGTGCCAATTCCTCAGAGCTCAGTTTCTGGAGTAAATAGTGGAAAAGATGCTGTTAGGCTATGCTTAGGCCCACTCACAGCTAGACACCCTCCCTCAGCAGGACCACCCCTGTATGAGACCTGGGGGTGGAAATAGGCAATAGCCATGGCTTGCCCTCGGCGGCTGGTGCGCACAGTCAGCTGCTTCCAGTGGCCTGAATATGTCTCTGGGTCATAAGCCGAGTATGGAGTGGACCTGTGGGAACCATGATTGAGCAGAACCTTCTAACCAGGACTGGGCAAGCAGTCTCCCTCCCCTCCCCTCTGACATAACCACCTGACCACCAACAGAGAACCCTCACTCCTGCATTCCCCCATCCCCACCCCCACCCCACCTCAAGACTTCTAGGGGGCTCCAAGCCTATCCTTACCGGATGAATTCCTGGAAGGCCTTCACCACATGCTTGGTGGTCTTTGGGATGTGCATGGTGTCAAAAGGGGGTGCCACAGCACATGTGCCACCTTTGTACTTGCCGAGCCGGCAGCCAACAGTGTTGTCTTCTCCGTCCACCCCAACACCGACCAGAAACTCACACTTATTACGATATTCAGTCTGCAGGGAGAGTGGAGGAATACAGACACACACCTGACCTTACTCTGGCCATCCAGTACTCATGCGTGGTGGGAACGCCCCAGTGAGTAAGAAATGGTGATTGAGTGAGAAGCCCCACTGCCTCATAGGGATGAAAAATTCAAGGGATGAGACTGCTAACTGATAGGTGATGGGAACCAGAAATAACAGCAAAACAGGAAAGGAAAGGAGAAAGATGAAAGAAGCTTTGTAAAACAGGATGAAACTTGACCTGCTGGGGTGATGGTCTGACCCCTTCCAGTGGGCAGCAGGCCTTGTTGTGCTTGTGTCTCTGCGAGAGCAGCCAAGGCAACAGGGCGCGGTTAGTGTTCCCAATTTCCCTGCAGGGCAAGGAACTTGAACTCAGCCTGCTGGCTCCCACCCATCCCCAGCCACTTTCCAAATGTCCAGGTCCTATCTTGGGAACTTACAATCTGACAACTCTGACGTCTTCCTTGCCTAGCTCAGTGTACTGTACAACACACAGGGCAGGCTGAGCTAACATGGAGCAGAGCAGAGCTCTGGCACCAAGGGATACCTGTCCCCACACTCACTTGGCAAGCTTCTGCAGCACCTGCTCACACTCCAGTCGCTTCCGTTCAAGTTGCTCGGAGTAGGGCACAGTCCAAAGCGGGGTCACTACATCGGCAATGCATGTAGCTGATGGCTCACCCTCATCTTCAAGCCGCCTTTTCTTGGCCATTGGGTCAGCTTTGGGCCTAGCCAGGCGCACACTGAGTGGCTGGCCCTTCCAGAGGGCACCGTGCAGCACACGAAGGGCTTTGTCCCTTTCAGCAGCATTGCGGAATGTCACAAAAGCACAGGGGGGTTGCCCAAAGAGCTTGGTTTTATGGGGCTGCAGGCCAAAGCGGCTCAGAAAGCGGCGTACATCACTGAAGCTGGCGTGGCGGGGCACATTCTGCAGTTCTAGTTTGAAGATTTCTGACGTGAACAGGTCATCTCTGATGTAGCTGTAGAGACCAGCCTGAGGCCCTAACTCGGCAGCTGCCCTGTGCCCCTCTTCTTCTTTCTCTTCCTGGGGTGCTGGCAATGCAGGGCTGCCCAGGGCACTTCTATTGTCCTGGTCACGGCCTTCCACTGGACCCTGGCCCTGTGTGGAGAGGGGCAGGGGCTGGGTTGAGTTCTGGACCTTGGATCTGAACAACCCAGGCTTCCTCACCCTCATCTAGATCTCCCTCCATCAGCGCATCTAAGACCCATCTGCACTCCTTTCTGTCCTCATTCCCTCTCCCATCTCATGCCCCATCCCCGTGTTTTCTCCTAGGGAATAGAGCCAGTCCCCTCCACCCCATTCCCCTCTCCGTCCGAAATCTCCCACCGAGATCTCCCTTCCCTTTACTTCGTTGTCGAGATTATCACTCATCGTCCGGTCCTTCTGCAGCCTTGTCTCGGACACCTCGAGAGCCACCTCGGCCGCCTCACCTCCGCCACCTCGTCCTGGGTCTGGCACACGGGAGGGACTCAGAGAGCGGGTGCGATGCGGCAAGACTGATCCCTCCTACCAATACCCCCCCCCAACACTCCCGCCACCCCGGCTCAGCCACTGCGTGGGGCAGGACTCGAACCCTCTGTGATCAGATCCAGGTCTTGGACATAAGCTGCACCGCCCGCCCACTAGGGGCCCGCGCCAGTCGCTTGCCTCGCCGACAGCTTTCACGTCGGCGAGAGCGTGCAGCTGAGGGCGTGCGTCTCTCTGATTTGGCTTCCGGTGACGTCATAGCCACGCGCCCACTCCGATCCCCAACCCCATTTGCGAGTTCGAGGGGCGTGAGCAGCCGCGGAGCGGAAGTGTGCGCAAGGGCCGCCGGGAGAGCTCGCTCCTCGGGCTTCGGGGCGGGCCGGGCATGCGCCGCGGGCATTTTGGCGGGAAGCGCGGGGCAGGCTGGACAATGAGAGTGTCCGCCGCTTGAACTAATAAAGCTGCACAGGTTTTGAATCGCGGCGCGTTTCCCGCCGCCGGGGTCAGGGGTCGTGGTTCGGGTCGCGGGGCGGAGGGAAGAGCAGGCGGGCGGAGGCACCGGCGCCAGACGCGGAGGAAGGGAACTACGACTAGCCGCCGAGAGGCCGCGGAGCCAGCGACGACCGAGCCACCTGAGTCGCCGCCGCTGCCGCGCCCCCATGGCGGCCGCCAAGGTGCGGCCGGGCCCGGACGGGTACAGGGCATGGAGCCGGAGGGGCCGAGCCGGCTATCGGTGGCCACGTGGGCGGCCCGTGCCACCGCCACCAACTCCCGCTGGCCTTGTGGGCTCGACACCTATGGGGCTTCGGTAGTGAGGAATCGGGGCTTGTGGGGAGCGCGGCCTGGGGGATCGAGGCCTTCGGGCCCTTGGCCCGTGGGGTAGGGGGGCTTGGGCTTGGGCCGGGGGCTGCAGTGCGCCGGTGTGACCTTGGGGCCTCCCCGGTGGGTCCAAAAGGGAGCTACATCGCGTGGACCTGCCACTCGAGCTTCTTAGTTTCGCGCTAACTTCACTGCTCGCTTGGGCCCCTCGGTCAGTTTCCTCCGGCTCTGCTCACTTGCCGGTTTCCTACCCAGACGGCGCTACCCCGCTTTCGTTGTCTACACAGCACTTCATTCATGCTGTACTCGGGACTCGAACCACCACAGGCCCCAGAGGTAGAAACCCGGCAGACGGGTCTTGTACTCGCCGATCCGGGGTGGGAGCGGGTTTGTTGGCTGGAGATGTCTGCTGGGGTGAGCTGGCTGATCCGCATTGCTGTTCAACAGAGTAAAACAGCGTAGAACGTATATTTTCTTTTTCGAGTTGAGTCGTAGTGAAGTCTGTTCCTTCTGGATTTGAAATCACCAAGCCACGTGTTCTGTAAAACCTGGAACTAAAATGTGATCCTTTGTGTTCTCTATTTCTCTGACTTGGATCAGAATTTTTAGCTCCTATTTGTATTTCTTTTGGCAGCTTAAACTTCGCTTCACTGTAAAAAATCGCCGATAGAACTGAATACCGTGTAAATAGCAGAGCAACCAGTACAAACTCACAGGGTTGCTTTTCGCTTTAAGAATAACATTCTTCTTGAGACCCTCTTCCATCTGTCATTGTGTCCTTTAATCTTCATGTGCAGTATCATCATCCACGTTTTAACATAGAAGGAAACTGGGGCTCAAAGAGCTGAGGCAGTTCCTCTTAGACCACTACAATCTCTTCGGTGACCAGTTTTTAAGAGCTCCAGTTTGTCTGTTAAGATGTGATTGATGTGCCTACTTCTGCTGGAGGGTGCTGAGGTCCAGTGCCTCAATATAAGCCGATACTTTGGAGTTGACTTTGGAGCACTTTTCCTGATGTCAAAGGCTAAAGGCTTAATACTTGCTTTGGGTGAGACTTTGCTTTGGGGCTGGACTCAATGACCAGCGGTCACCCCTCCACACCTCTCTCCATAGGACACCCATGAGGATCATGACACCTCCACTGAGAATGCAGATGAGTCCAACCACGACCCCCAGTTTGAGCCTATAGTTTCTCTTCCTGAGCAAGAAATTAAAACACTGGAGGAAGATGAAGAGGAGCTATTTAAAATGTAAGTAAACTGACGTTGCTCCACAAATGGGTATCATTTTGAAGTTACTATGGCTTTTATGGATTCTGAGTGTTCCTGATCTTTAATTGGACCAAGGCTATGTGAAGAAGTGGCCTGGGATTGTGTGAGGACTGCTCCCACATGGAAATCAAGGCTGCTGTTAGAATCTGCATAGTCCATGGCATTTTTCCTAAATGCCCCTGCTACCCTGTAAATGGGCATGCACTCCCTTGTCCTGTCACTATTGCTCTGTCTACAAGTGCACATTTCCCCAACTCCTCGGCCCTCTTGCCTCTAAGACTTCCACAGCCCCTTTTGGTTGATCAGGGAGTCTCGGCCACTTAAGTTTTACTTTTGCACTGTGGACTTTTTGGCAGCCTTATGCGTCTTTGATTGAGGGGGTGCATAGCATTGTAAATGAAAACAGGTGGTATTATAGCTTTCATGCTTTTTAAAAATTACGTTTCTTGACCATCTTCAGTGAGATGCTGCAGTGGGGGTGTCACTTTGAAGCAGTGCCTACACAAGCCATGTGTCCAAATATCTCTGAAAAAAAATTACAGTAACCCCAAGACTGTGGCCTATTGTCTACACTCAGAGTCACAGGAAGTGCCAGATTCAGTTATCCATCAATGGATAGGTTGTAACATTTTCCCTGTCCAAGCTCATGCACTTCCCCCTGCCCCCTTCAAATTCTACTCAAAATGCCAGGTTAAAATTTGAGTGCTTCCTGGCAGGGATGTTAGTGAGTCGAGATAATCATCAATGCTGTGACTTTCCCTTTAAGGCAGCCTAGGAAAGAAGAGTCACATGTGCCCTTTGTTTCCAAGATTGATGGGCATTGCCCTAAAGACACTAGTTTTCCAGGTCTCTGTGCAATAATGATGCTGCAGCTAGGGGGATGGGCGTCTCCTGCAGTGAGAATTGCTCATGTGGCTATTGTCACCTCCCTGGGCACATGGACTGGAAGTGGTCTATGTGTCCTAGACACAGGCCCTTCCTCAGGGAACAGAGGCTGGCAGGTCCTTCAGGCACCAGATCATAGTCTCCTTTCATAGATTTGAATTTAGAAGTGACAGCAGGAAGAGGGCTAGCAGAATGGGCTCCTGTAGAGAATCAACAGGCAGGTATGGTTGTTGGGGAAGACAGAGCATACCTGCGCTGACAAGACTGTGAGGCTCACTGGTGGTGGTTCCTTGGTTTCCTCAGGCCTGGCCTGAGCTCATTGTGGGGTACTGTTCTGGGCTGGAAGGTATGCTGTGGGGCCAGCGTCTGGTGGCCTTGGCAAAGGCCTGCAGTCTGCTGTTTGGGTGGGCGGCAATAGGGGTGGGTTGCAGTTTACAGCTGAGGGAGGGGCTGTCCTTTTCTCCCTGTGGTGACTGGAGTGCACAAGTTGTACTCTTGTGGGCTTTTTTAATAAGAGGTCAGGTCTTTTTGTTGGGGAAAATGTTGCAAGTACGGAAATCTTTTTTTTTTTTGGTCATTGGGAAGTAAACACTTGGGATTTATTGGGTTATTTGGTTATTTTGCTCTCTTAGTGGTATTTTGACTTGTTTGTAATATACAGAAAATAGGCATTCTTTTTAAACAGGTGTTTAATTTGCTTCTTTTTCTGTGTGTTGTCTAAATGCTCTCTTAATGGCTTTTCTTGAAGGCGGGCAAAGCTATTCCGATTTGCGTCGGAGAACGATCTCCCAGAGTGGAAGGAGCGAGGTACTGGTGACGTCAAGCTCCTGAAGCATAAGGAGAAAGGGACCATCCGCCTCCTCATGAGGAGGGACAAGACTCTGAAGATATGCGCCAATCATTACAGTAGGTGACCTGTCAGGTGTGGCTTTCTCTTGAGTCCCAGAACTCTGCACCAGGATAGCATAGTCCTTTGGGCAGATTGATTGCAGGGCTGCATAGATGCCAGGGAGTATGTTCTACCCCAGAGCACTTATATATTTTAATTTAAAACAGGTGAGGTTTTCCATCATGCTACTCAGAACAGTTTTGCAGCAGCACATGTGGAGTGGCATCCAGTGAGACCGGAGCTGGGGGGAATGGATACAGAGCCCTAGTGTGGGTTGGTAGCAGTGGATGTCTGCTCCAGAGCAGGGCAGTTTTGGGAGGGCATGTGTGAGCAACCTTGGTGTTGTGTGTGTTTATAAAATACCTGGGTGGTGTCTTTCTCATACTTGGGTGCATTCAATTCCCACAGGGTGCCCCCTGGGGAGGACATTGGAGGGAGTGAGGTGGAGATGGTGGCTACATCAACTGTAGGTGCCTCTGAAATTGCAAATGGGGTGGTGAAGGGTACGGGCCCTGGGCTGATGTGATTCTCTAGGCCTGGGCTCATCCTGCAATGCAGTGACAATAAGTTCCTTGCCACGTTGATATCTTGGCTTCTGGGTTGTCTGCAGTGCTTTGAGTATGTCTTTGGAAGTGAAGGTATCTTGGGCTCCTTTCCTGACCTGTATTTCTGAATGGGCAGGGCAGGGCACCAGAGTGGAATGACCCTTGAGGGTAGTGTGGAAGGAAAGGTGGTTTGCATAGGTTCTGACATGGGGAAGGGGCCCAGTGCACTAGTCTCCATGTGCCAGCCTAATTTCCTTCCTTAGGAGCTGCTTCAGCAGTCCTCCCCTCCATCAACCTGGCCTAATCTTCCTCCTCTAGGCCGATTTGAATCTTCTCATCAGGATTATTCCTCAACACCCTTTGTTTCTCCCAGAGCCCCCTCAAGAAGCTGGGTTGTTTCTGTGTTGGTTGTAAATGTACACATAGTCCTTGATGGACAGGGTGAGTGGTAGTGGGAAGAGGTTGTGTCACTTTTTGTACCGTAGTAACAGCATTTGGGCTTGCCAAGTGGGACTGAGGTGACTACTCCCATTTGATGCTGATGTGTGCCCATGACGAGGCTTTGAAGACTGTCCATGTCTTCAAAGACCTCTGCCAGGAATTCAGGTGTACACTGTTGGACCTGGCACTGGGGCTGCTCCTGTTTTTCAGGGATCACTTGTTCCCATGGAGTCTGAGAAGATGGGTGTGGGTAGTTGCGCTTATTCCAGATCATGGTGCCTCTCTGGTGAGCTGATCCCCCATGGTCTCTGGACGGTGCAAGGCTGAGAGTGGTTATCCTCGTCTGACCCTCATATCACCCCATTTTCCTGTTTCTGCCTCTGCTGCCTTCACCTTCTGACGGCCAGTTCCCTAGTGGGACCAAATATCTGACACAAATATGTCTGTGGTACCTTTCATAGGAAGGGTTGGGAGGCCTCCCTGGTGACCTAGGGGTTAAGTCTCAGTGCTATCACCATTATGGCCTGAGTTCAATCCCCACCCAGGGAGCTTCCCACACGGCGCAGCAGACCTCTCCTGTCTCTCCTGCTGTTCCCCTCAGCAGTGTGTTTCAGTTGATCTGCCTGTTCTGGTCCTTACTTTGTCTCTGGTGAATCCTCTCACCACCCCACACCTCTGGCCTGCACCCCAATTGTATGTAATAAATAAATAAGTAAATAAATGGAGAGTTGGGTCCACTTGGCATTGGAACACCTGTTGGAGTTGGGATTGGAGCCCTCTCTGGGGTGTTCTTGCGGTCAGGAAGCAGGCTACTTGTTCCCAGGTTCAGGATTTCTTGGATTTAAATGATGTGGGGCATTTTCAAAGAGATTTAGATAAAATCCAGGTTCCTGAGGTCTCGAGATTTAGCCCCGGTGGGTAAACTCCACCCCACATCCGTCTTCTCTAAAGTGATAACCTTGGGTCTGTGACCAGGATATGGACTAGCTAGTGGCAATTGCGCCACATTTACAGGGCTTTTCTCCTCCAGTCACACCAATGATGGAGCTGAAGCCGAATGCGGGCAGTGACCGAGCCTGGGTCTGGAACACCCATGCTGATTTTGCCGACGAGTGCCCCAAGCCGGAGCTGCTGGCCATCCGCTTCCTCAATGCTGAAAGTAAGCAGAGGGCTGTGGCCCCCTCATTTGCATTGTCATGGTATAACTGCAGACAGAAATGCCATTCCTTTTTGGAGAGAACAGACAGTGACCTGGTAGTGGTAAAGAGTGTTGAGGTAGGGGTTCAAGTGCAGTGGAGCCATGTGCCCTTAGTGGCCACATCCAGACTTTGAAACCATGAACAGAACATTTCATTTGTCACCTTAAAGGGGACTCTGTTAGCCTCTCTCTCAGGGTGGGTCCTGTCACTTGAATGCCAGAAGGGGCTGTGCTGTACAGAGCACACTGACCTTTTCTCCTACTTGGACCTCATTCCAGTCAGGAACATCAAAAGCTATACTGGGTAGGCTCTGGAGGAGCTGGGTGGGTGCCAGGGCCCAGCACCCAAGCATAGTTAGGTGCTAAGTGGTCCTTTGCTCTGGAAAAGGGCCTATGGAGTGACTTCTTCCTTTACAAGTGGAGTACAGAGTGCTGCCTGCTTGGTTGCCTAGGGAGGCTGCTGCTTTGCCCAAATTGTTACAAAGTTACATGGAGGGAAGAGCCTGCATAGCTGCTATCCTTAACATTATATAACTGTAACATTTAATGTAACATTCATATAACCCATAATCTCATTTGGGGGGACAAGGGGTCATTTAATTTATTCTTTATATCAAGTTCATGCTGTATTACAATTGCCCCTGTTGTACTGTCAAGGCGCACAGGCCAAACTTGGGAAAGTAGTAATCACATGAGCAAATCCAGGTCTCTGTCAAATGACATAGCTCCTCCTGAGGTCAGAAATGGCCATGGAATGGTTCTTTTGTGAGCCCTCTCCAGACCTGCCGGGACACTTCATCTACAATGCTTGGGACTCCTAATTCTCTTTTTTTCCCCCTGCAGATGCACAGAAATTCAAAACAAAATTTGAAGAATGCAGGAAAGAGATCGAAGAGAGAGAAAAGAAAGGTGATGTGGCACCTCTGGTAGGGACTTTCTTGCAGACTCACTCTGTACCCGGCTGCAGCCCCAGGCGGGTGCTTTTTTCGTCTGCTACAGAAACATTTCTGGGCGCTGTGACCAACTTGACTTCTGTCAAGGGTGATGTAGTTGCCTGGGACACAGGATGCTTTCTGGGGAGTGAACCTGCAGTTGGAGCCCCAAACGTGTGCTGATTGGTCTTGTGGTCAAGTCACAAGGTCTTAACTAGAATACCCCTGAGGCTGAAAGGGCCTTTGGAGGTCCTTGTGATCACCTGTTTGCTCAGGGCCCACCGAGGGTTGCCTTAGCAAGTGACTTGGCATGCTGAACAACCTTACTGATTGAGTCCTGGGTGTGAGCACATTTACTTGGTGACCCCAGAGGTGAACTGTCCTGTGGCGGTCATGGGGTTACACAGCGGGGAGAGGAAGGGGAGTGAATTTGCTGCAGTGTGACTGAAGAGGCACCGTTTTTCTGTGTTCTTACTGAGTCCCTGGTGTTCACGCAGGATTGGGCAGAAACGATAATGCCGAGAAAGTAGCAGAAAAGCTGAAAGCTCTTTCTGTGAAGGAAGGGAGCAAGGAGTCAGAAGATGAGGACACCAAGGAGAAAGCTGAGGAAAAGCAATAAGTTGTCTTCCCTTGTTTTCTTTCCTCTTCTTTCTTTTCCCTCCTTTTTAAAAATTTTTTGCCTTGCCCCTCTTTGGTTTGTTTTTATTCTGTTTTGTTTTTACAAGGGACTTTATATAAAGAACTGAATTCCAACATTCAAGTTGTTTTTCTAAGTTTTTGCCCTCTTAAAGATGACTACAGAAAATCCATTCCCCAGTCATGGAAATGTACTGTGCTAATTTCCTTTTCCATAGTGGAATCATTTATAGTCATCAAAATTAATGAATAAACAACACATTTTAAACCTGCGTGGAGGGCAGGCCCATGTGTGTGCTGACCCTATCTCAGGAGCAGTGTGGATTTCTGCTGACTGCAGGGGTGTTACAGCTAAATACCTCGTGCGTGGGTCTGTTGTAGGTTGGTGCTCCAGGTTAAACCTTGCCATCACACTGGGTCTGCAGTTTGGGATTCTGTGTACTCTCCTGCTGTGGACTCGGGGCTCCTGTTGACCCCTCCGGCCATGGTGTCTAGGCTGGGAGTGAGATCTGAGGGTTGGCGGGGGGCAGCACTGGGTGCTCTACCCTCTTCTGGATGCCTAAACTGGTGCTGCTTTGTCCTGCAGGAAGTACACAGGCTTGTTCATTTCCTTTTTTGTTTTGCTCTTTGAGGGAGAGAAAGGTAGACCACCAGGGTACCTTGGCTTTGGCTCAGGGCTGGATGGCCTCCAGCCCCAACAGAGGAAAAGGACAACCCCGTAACAAGCACGTCCAATATGGTCACTTGCACGGGCTGGCTTGACAGCCTTCCTGGCATACCCTGCCAGCACCAGTTGCTGACTCCATCTGGGTGTAGAGACCTATAGTAGCTTTAATTAAAGGGATGTTTTCAAGAATAAAGATGGGTTAGTGTCATTTGTGAGTTTTCTTGTAAAATGGAGTTTGTCCTAAGTGAGAGAGAGGTGCTGAAAACAAAGTGTATCAGCAGGCTTTTTTAAAAATACGTGGTCCTGCCCTGCCCTCCGGTAGGGGAGGAGCCAGTTAGGACTGATCCTGGAGTGGACATGCTCTCTTCTCTGACACCTTTACAGTGTGATCCAAATCTCTGTTAGGCCCTCTTCTGTTCGACCTATGACTTGTGTCCACTTTAAGCTCTGTGTCCTTCACTCCTATGGTGGGTGCACTTCCAAAGGAAGCTCTTGTTTTAAAAGCCAAACTGTAGACAGGGGTCTCCTGTAGTGCTCTCGACAAGTCAGTGATGGTGCAGCAATCCTTCCCACCCCTGGAGGGATGTAGAAGCTTGTATACCACAAGCACCTTGCTGAATTGGAACTGTGATGCCCTAAATGGCAGATGTTGCACCCTGTGCTATGTACCAGGCCAGTGGGCATCTAGTGTCTGTTAGATGTGCATAGAAAGGCTGTGTCCTAGGAGCTTGGTCCTCTAGTGAAAGGCATGCACACCCCTCAGTGTAGAGTAATTCTTTGCTTTGGGCTCTAATACAAGATAATTCCACTTAATGTAAAACCCAGACTGATAGACTTCCTCTCCAGAAGGAGATGTTTCAAAGGCGGAAAACCCTGACAGCAGTGAAGGCCCCTCAGAATGGTTGGGGACAGAGCTGTGCTGTGACCACAATGCATGTAAGACATGACTGCAGGCTGTGCTGCAGGAAGAGACCCCCGCCACTACATTTGTATGTGGGCTCTCTGTGGCACAGAATTGAGGTACTATTGGTATTGGGGATAGAGTGGGAAATAAATCATGGCCTTTTCATTACAATCAAACCTTCCATTCAGCTGGGCTGAAATCTGGAAAAACTTTCTGCTGTGTTTTTCTTGCCCGCTCCTGGACTGTGGGCTCAGCAGCAAGAAGCAACCTTGGCAACGAGGCTGCATGGCCTCACTTCTCTGCCCTACGTAGACCCACTCTGCCCTGGCAGAGGGACATCAAGGAGGCACCATTGTCCTTTCTTCCTAGGACCTGGATGATTCTGCAGCTGAGATGTCCTAGCACCCTACAGAGCTCAGGCTTGGAGTCCTAGCACCCTACAGAGCTCAGGCTTGGAGTTAGATGCAGCCTGAGGGCTTGCTGCACTGGGGTTGACTGCCCGGCAAAGCCTTTCCTGAAATTGGGCCTATAGTCAGGCAGTGTGACCAGGTACTTCTGGGGACTTGGGGCATCTGTACTGGGCATGGCAGGAGCAAGAGTGAGGCTGGGGTGCGGTGCCATTTCTCTGACTTCATCTTCAGTCCCTGGGGCCCTTTTGTGAGAATCCTGGACCTTGTGTCCCCCACCTGAGGGCTGTAGCAGCTTGGGTGGGTGTCTGCTCCAGGTGGAGTCTGCTCTTTGTTCACCTTTGTGCTGAGTCCTCTGGCATCAAACAACTCCCAACCCCCTCATTGCTATGGCTCCTAGAGTGGGTACCCGGAAGCATGGAGGTTACACTTGAGGTATTGTGGGAGAAAACCACTCACCATGTCTGCTGTTGGTCACAGGGCCCATGTCTAAGCAAGGAGGGGCCTCCAGGCCAACAATCCCTAATGCCTGTGGCAGTGAGGCCATTGGAGGGTATAGATTCTTTGCTCGGCAGCTGATGCCTAGGGTCAGGAAGGACTCTCTAGAGGGTCCCTGTAGGAGAGGGGTCTAGTGGGTCTACGTTTTAGAGCAGAGAGCCTTGAGCATGTTGGGGTAGACAGGGTCAGAAACCTCTCCTGCCCTTACAGAGGCCAGCACCTCTACCTAGGCCAGGCTGCAGCACAGCAAGGCTGCTAGTCCACCTTAAGTGGCAGAGGCTGCTCCACAGATGGGTGGGATTTCCTGCAGGAGGTGCCTGCTCACCAGCCTATCCCAGGCAGGGGCAGGTTGCCCAGCACTTCTCCAGGGACACTCCACCCTTCCTCTGAAAAGTTGAGGGGCTTGCCTGGCATCCTTAATTCTCCCAAGCACACACACTCCCCCAAGTCTGCAGCTTGGGCCAGACCACGGATGTACCAGTGTCCTCTCCATTCCCCTTGCTCTGCTTATTAGTTGGCTCGGTCCAGCTGGGTGTCCTGGGGCCTTGAGGTGTAGGTGCTAGCCACGGTGTCCCTGTAGTTTCACAAATCTCCACATTCCTGAATGCCGGAGGTGGATGTGGGAGGTATGGGACAGAGCCCAGAGACTTTAGAGAAGATCTTTAATGCGAAGGTCTTTAGGGAAATGTTCGGGTAAACAGGGCCTGGAAACGACCAGCACTTTCGCCGGGGCCTGCGGGCTGGGAACTGGGGACCTGGCCTTCCCCGTGATGCCCACCTGGTGGGCAGGTCGCGGGCACGCGCGTGACCCATCCGCGAGTACAGAGTGCGCCACAGGAGAAGCCCACGGTGCCCTGCGGCGCGTTCCGGGACCCACACCAGGACACGCGCCCAGTGTCTCGGCAAGAAGCGGGGGCGGGGCGGGCGCATGCGTGGTTCGCGGGCGGGTAGGGCCTGGTGCGTGGGCCCGGAGACCTGGGTCCCGCGCCCCTTGTATCCCGGTCCACCTTAAGGGGCGCTCTGACATCAGCGCGCCGCCGCCGCCCGTGGGGTGGGATTTCCTCTGCCGCCACTGCCGCGGGTCCTGCGCTGCGTTTAGCCCGCCCTGCCCGCCCCGGCCCGACCCCGGCCGGCCCCGCCTGCCCGGCCTCGGGGAGGGATGCGGCGGCGCGGCGCCCAGGATGCCCCGCAGCCCCGGGACGCGCCTCAAACCCGCCAAGTACATCCCGGTGGCTACGGCCGCTGCGCTGCTGGTGGGCTCCAGCACCCTGTTCTTCGTGTTCACGTGAGTCCGCCACTCGCTGGGGGCCCTGGCGTCCCAAAAGGGGCCTGGATTAGGGGTGGTTCAGCCAGAGGGACTGAGGTGCAGGGACCCGCAGGCAGGGGAGGGCGGGACTGGCACCAGGGCTGTGGACCACATGAGTCACCACCGTGAGGCCGAAGCCCTGAGCGTGCCCACCCTTAGGCACCAGACACAGGTGAATCCTTCGTGGGGGACACTAGTTCCTGGCAGGCTCTCTTGAATGTCCCTGAGTGTGGCTGGCTTGGGCAAGGGAGTGTGAGTGCCCAGGGTGTGGCTGCAGCCTCCCTCTTCTCAGACTGTGAGGGAACTGGGCTGCTCAGAGCCACCAATACTGCCTGCAAGGAACCATGAGGCCTGCCCTTGGGTCCCCTCCAGGCAATCTGGCTTTGGTCCAGAGTCCAGTTGTTCTTCTGTAGCTGTGGCTTGGTTTGGCTACCATGTGCCTACCCACAGCTGCCTGCTATGTCTGCCTAGCAGTCCCGTTGACCATACCTCTCAGGAAGGTGGGTTGGTTGCAGCTGGAGGGCCCCAGTGGGGTCACCAGCCACGGCGAGCTCTGGGACCCTTCAAGTGGAGGGCAAGACGGGCTCTAGGCCCATGCATCCTGAGCTTCCCCTGTGACACCAGCTGGCTCACAGACCTGAGTGGTGAGTGGCCTGGCATGCTGAGGACACAGCTCCTTGTCTGTGGTCCTGCCTCCACCCCCAGGGCTCCATCAGGCATGAAGAAGGGTTGGGAGCTCCAGGCTTCAGCCATGCAGATATGCAGTCACTTTCTACAATTCTGAGACACAGTCTAGGTGACCACAGCATGACCACTCAAGCCTTTCTGGAGACCTAAGGTCTGGGGTGACTGTCGCCTTTCAGGGCCTCTGTTCCCAGGCAGTCAGCCTGAGTTTGAGTGAACTTGGAGCAGGTATGGGCACCAGCCAGCTTGGCACCCTGTCACCTTAGCAAGAGTGAGGGTGGCGGCTGTGTGGACGTTGAGTCTGCATTGGGCGCCTGTGGAGGCTGGGGAGAGGTGGATGCCACAGGCTGCCAAGAACATGTTTAAAAAAGGCCTGTGTGGATGGGCTTATTTCTGGCTTTGGTGAGCAGGCGTGTTATTGTCACTCAGATGTTGCGGACTGTGGGGCAGAAAGGAGAGGGGCAGGTGGGCAGTGGATTCAGGCTGAGAAGGACATGTCTTGCTGGGTCTTCAGTCCTATCTCTGGGCTGGGGTGGGGGCTGAGGGTGCGGTTGGGGTGTACTGGTCTGGGCTCTACAATGTGGCCTCCACTTGCCCTTCTCAGTTTTTCACTGCCCAACTTTTCTTCAGTTTTTTCTCCTTATTTTAAAAGTGCATATTCTTTATTGAGAACTTGTAAAATGCAGGGAAAAAACATTTTAAAGAAATCATTTTTTTTTAAGATTTTTATTTTATTTTTGCATCCAAGCTGGAGTGCAGGCTGAGGGGTGGGGGGTTGAGAGGATTCACCAGAGACAGTGTGGGGAGCAGAACAGGTGTATCGACTGAAATACACTGCTGAGGGGAGCAGCGGGCCAGGCAGGAGAGGTCTTCCACGCCAGATGGGATTCTCCCTGGCCAGCCATTGAACTTGCGCCGCGTGCCGCAGCCGCCCAACATCTCCACAGCGCTGTGCTTAACCCGTTGTGCCACCATGGAGGCCCTAAAGAAATCGTTTTTAAAAATCAGCTCCACCCTAAAGAGCTGGGCTGTCTGCGCTCCTCCTGGAGTTACCTGGCCCCACCATAGCCTGATTGTCACGAGCCCTTCCTGTGAGTTCAGTTTCCTTACACAGCTGTCCTGTGAACTTGACCTGCCACCCAGAAGCGGTGGGTGCTGAGACTGCTCTACTCTGCTGGGGTGGCTGGGGTGGGTGGGTTGGCTGGGTTGGCTGGGGTGGGAGGGCAGCTCTTTGTTCCTCTGTTCTCACAGCTGGGTTTTGGGTTCAGGGACTCTAGCACTATGAGATCCAGGTTCTCCTGAGGCAACACAGGCCTTCCCCTGCGTATGATCCACTCAGCCTAAGAGAAGATGCCTTATGTTCCCTGTGACAGCACAGGGGACCAGTATAACCACCATCTAGCCAGGTGAGCCTTGCATCCCCTGGGGATGTGGTTCCCCCACACCTTAAGACCATGTTCCCTGGGCTCTGGCTTGCTCCCCACCTCAGCTCCACTGGGTTCCTGACAAGGGCTCTGTGAAATGGGCCAGGCCCATAAGGGCCCCCACGGCTTGCTAACTGAGGAAAGAAGGGACTAGACAGTCCCCTCTATGAACAGGGCTCTTGTCACCCACACTTCCACCGTGTTTCTAGGCTCAGGCCCACTGCAGATTGACATGTGCCCAGGAGGGAGCAGCTTGCTCCTGTGCCCTCCTGTCCCACCCTCGTGGCGCCCACGGGTCTCCCCTCTTATCTGTCTCTACACCTTAGGTGTCTTGGACCCTGAGTGGCTCAGACTCCCTCACTGTAAACTCCAATTGCCCCCTTGAGGACAAGTCCTCACAGGGTGCAGATCCGGAGGCCTAGAGGACTAAAGAGCCTCCCTTAGGTCAGCACTGAGAGTTTGGAACCAGCAGGACATTCAGACATGTGACCCTTAAAAGCTGGAGCATAGGAAGGATCCCTGGAGGTGAGAATGGTGTGTCACCATAGGGCAAGTTCCCAGTGGTCTTCTTCCTCCAGGAAACTTTCTTGAGTTCCTGATGAAGTAATGTCCCCCTGTGCCACAGAAGCCCTTCATGCTATGGTTCAATGCCAGGTACAGGGGTCCAAGGGTCACCAGGGCAGTCCTCCACCCCTTCCCTTTTCTCTGCTCAGAACCACTTTGCAGAATGATGGGGACCCTGAGAACATCAGAAAGCCAGGATGCTTGGTTGATTGCAGTGCCTGGGGCTAGGCTGGGCCATTTTGTCTCTGTCCCAGTTCCTGTAGGCAGACTTCTGGGATGGCATACCTGGTCTTCAAGATGGACCTGAACACTCCCAAGGCACAGCCTGGGACAGCAGGAAGTACATATAGCCTGTGGCAGGCCCAGGGAGATAGAGCCACTGGCAGTGGCTGCATAGAGAGGGACCTCCAGGACTTGCTGCATGTGGCCTGGGGGCGTGTCTGGTCCTTTAAGCCTCAGTTTTCTCTTCTGTTCAGGTATCTGCAGGAATCGGATGGTGGTGGTGGTGGGGATAGGCTTCTTGTGGCCAGAGCCCTTACCCAACCTGACTAGGGCAGAGTGGCTCTGCAGCTAGTAGTTCCAGATACCTCTGCTGGTGAGCACCACTCTCAAATTCAAAACAGTGCTAGTGAAGAACCCAATTTAAATGAAAGCTGCTGAGTTAAATCTTCCTGTCCACATTTAGCTGTGGTGAGCATGTTGCCCCTACAGAACATTTAGCCCCACTGTGTGATGTCTCCCTGCCAACTCAAGTGGGCCTCAGGGAAGAGGGCTTGGAACCTAAGATTTGGGCACCCCCCTCCCTCATTTTCCCCCCTCCCCCTTCTAGACCCGCACATCCAGCAGGAAGTGACCCGCCCCTGCCTGGTAAAGATAGTCTGGAGCGCACCAACCCTTGGGCAGGAGTAGGGTGTCATCCCTGTTTGTTGAGGGTCCCTTCCAGAGCCTTGGACAGACAAGGTGAACTAGGCCAGTGCTGCCTGCCAGACCCTGCCCATGAAACTTGCTGTCTTCACATGTTCTCACACTGCTCAGCCCACAGCCTCCCTCCTTCAGGAAATTTTTCTGCGTTCCTGGTGAGGTCATTTCCCCCTGTGCCCCAGAAGACCAGAGGGGTTAAGGGACATCCCAGTGATAGTCTGGGTTGGACAGGGCTGAGTTAGTGGAGGAGGGGTGTGCGTGTGTGCATATATCTGTGTTTGCACATGAGTAAGGTGCAGGTGTGCCTGTTTGTGTGTGCTACCATGTGCTTGAGTGTGCATGCCCGTACACCAAATGCTCCAGCCTGCTCTATGTTGATGTGTGTTCATGCACACCTGCCTTGTGTGTTACTTTGCATGAACATGTGACTGTATGTTTGCATGCTTGTGTGGTGTGTACACACGTCTCAGCATGTTTGTGTGTGTACTCTGTATATGCATGCGTGCATGTGTCCCTGCATGCTCACTTGGATATGTGCGTGTGTCTGTGTACATGCCTGTGTGTGCTTTTTCATCATTCCTCCCATGTAGCCCATATAATTTCCCCGGGCATCTGAGTTCTAGTCCTGGCAGCATTAGCCAGTGAGCCAGTCCTCATTAGGTAGGACCCAGGCTTTTATGGCACCTCCTGGGGTTGGAGACCACTGGAAAGGGCTTCAGAGGAGAATGTCTGGAGTGCCTGATCCTGGCTCTGAGCCAGCCCAGGTGGCTGGAGATAGTGAGCGAGTCAGTGGCTCAGGTCCCAGTCAGAGAATCTACTCCCCTCTTCAACCTTCCCCAAACTGGGTAATCTCCACCCTGCCCTCCCCTGCCTGCAGTCCCGGCAGGTGGGTTGATGATATCCACCCTGAGGCCCCCCAGTACCGCAGAGCATGTGTTGCTTCCTATGGTGCAGATTTCCAAATATGCCCTGTTGTGGTGCAGCTGCTGTCCCCCAGTCTCGGGTATCTCACTGAGGGTCAGCTCATGGGCCCTGGGGGGACAGCTTAGGGAGGGCAAAGCCACGCAGGCTGCCCTTACTGTTGGAATCTTTGGTCATTGTGGGGGTAGGGTGGCCTATGGGGTTCAGTCCCCTTCTGCCTGGTAATGGTTCACACCCCAGCACAGATGCAGACTCTCCCAAGGCCTCTGATCTTCACTCCTTGTCTGTATAATGAGTTGGGGGGTGGACAGGACACCCCATGGTGACTGGGAGGGTGGCATTTGTGGGTCAGGGTAGGTGGGCAGTAGGCTATATCTGTATGGCAGTGATGAAAGGGACGCACGCGCTGGCCTCCACCACGGGTCTCGCCTGCCCCCACCATGTGCCCACCCGTCTGTTGCAGCCCATGTCTACCATGTTTGCCTGTCCTCAGCCAGCCCCAGAACACCCAGCCAGTTCGCGTCCTTTTCCAGAGCGACTGCATTGGTGTGAGACAGTGCAAGTGTCTGAGGGCCCTGCTCTTATGATCTGTTGCTGTTGTTGCCATTTTGGGATTCTTAATAATTTTTTAACAATGGGCCTGCATTTTTATCTTGCACAGATTATGACATAGCTAACCCTTCCCAGAAGGTGCCTTGGAGAGTGGGCTTGTACCACCTGAGTGGGATTGTGGCCCCAACCCTTCCGGGTTTCTGGGTATGCCTGGTTCTCTCAGGCAGGCAGCTCTCACCTTCCTGGGAGCGCTCCCCTGGCATTTGGGCCAGTGTCCCTGACCTTACTGGACAGACCCTGCCTCAGGCCCGCTGTTATCTTGCTCAATGACATTGGGTTTGAGTCTACAGACACACATTGAGCACAGGCTGTATACCAGGCTTCAGCATACAGGGGTGGGGAATGAGGAAGGCTTTTGCTGGGCAAAAGGCTTCCTGGGCAGGAGAGTGGTGAGGAAGGTCCTTCTGGCAGAGGGAACCTGTAACCCCAGGCTGTGTACCCGTTCCTTGGTTGGTTCTGGAGAAGAGGAAGGGGTAGCTTGCAGCTCCCAGCCCACTGAGTGTGCTGCCGTGGGAAGTGGAATCTTTAAATAGCCTCTTGCTTTCCACTAAAAATAGCGAAGTTCTGCTGCCATGGAGGTAGTTGCTGGGGTGGCGGGGCTGGCTCCCAGCCAAAGCAGGCATGGATAGCCGGCATAGCCAGTGTATGCTGGGGCGGCGGGCAGGGCCGTGGACACTTGCTCACCCTGCTGGCAGCCACGATCACCCTGTCCTCATGGTCCAGGCTGCTGTGGGGGAAGGAAATACCTTGGGCACTCCCTGCCATGGAGCCAGGGGAAATACAGGGAGCTTGAGGCCAGAGGGACCTTGTGGGAGCTGAGCGGGTGATTCAGGGAATAACTGCAGGGTCAGGGCAGGAGGCCTCATGTTATGAGCCCAAATACTGGTGGGTCTCCACAGAGGGGTCAATAGCCAAGTCACTTGAGGCCTGAGGAGGACAAGGGTTGTAACAGAACAACAACCAGGGTGGTGTGCAAGGTCTTTACAGGGAGCCAGGAGTCTGAAAGGGGTGGCAAGTGTTAAGGGGTGGTGGATGGCAAGGGAGTGTGTGGGATTGTGGCGGGGGTGTCCTGCTTTTCTAGGATCTTTAAGTGTTCTGTACTGCCACACTGACTGTGAGTTGACAATCTAAAAAGAAGGGACTCTCTGGGTGGGATGTATCCTTTAGGGGAGAGCAGGAATGATACCGTGCCACATATTTATTGACTGAGAAATAAGGCTCCCTCAAACCTCAGAATCTCCCTAGTGAGGGACCCCCATTCCACTGACTGGTGACTGGTCTAGGTGAGGTCTGGGGCCAGTCCTAGCTGCCTGATGGGTCATGGGCCTCTCCCATCATAGCCCATAGACAGAACGGGTTTGTTGTCCATCCTGGGCTTCTGCCTTCAGTCTGTATCCTACAAGGGCAGGAGAGACCTGAAAGATGCTGGGCTGGGGTGGGAGGATATAGCTTGGCTCTGGCCCACTCCTAAATAGTGTAGCCCCAGGGCATCTCTGAGCCTTGGTTTCCTCACCTGGGGGGTTGCCAGGGTCAGAGTTGGCACACAGAAAGCTAAGCACATACAGCTCCTGCTGGTTGAGCAAAGGAGGGTGGGCTTTGCACAAAATTCAGCAGCCAGCCTGCTTCCCTGACTGCCACAGCGAGCGCTGAAGGTGGCCTTGAAGGCCCACACTGCACATGCATGGCCATGTCTAGTTCTTTGCATCCGTGTCTCCTTCCCACTCATCTGTTACAATCCTAGACCCAGTTCCACCCTTCTGTCTACCACAGGTGTCCATGGTTGACACGAGCTGTGTCCCCAGCTGTTCCTGTCTACAATGGTATCATCTTCCTCTTTGTCCTGGCCAACTTCAGCATGGCCACCTTCATGGACCCTGGCGTCTTCCCCCGAGGTAGGACCTTGTGCTGAGGCTACTCATCTGCTCACTCTTGCTAGAGTGTGAGTGGCTGACATGGGAGAGCCTTGGGGCAGGGAGGGGGAAGGTTCTGATAGATGGACTAGAAGAGATTAGGAAGGAGCTTCTCTGCCAGAGAAGTCACTCTCCTGCTGCCTCCCCTCATCACCTCCACAGCGGATGAGGATGAAGATAAGGAGGATGACTTCCGGGCCCCACTCTACAAGAACGTGGACGTACGGGGCATCCAGGTCCGTATGAAGTGGTGTGCCACCTGCCACTTCTACCGCCCGCCACGCTGCTCCCACTGCAGTGTCTGTGACAACTGCGTAGAGGTGACTGCCCTGCCACCTTTCTCCCTGCATCTCCCCTCCCTGTCCTTCCTCTCCTTCCCCCTCCCCCCTACCATGTGCACCCTGACACATTACTTCTGGCCAGGACTTTGACCACCACTGCCCCTGGGTCAACAACTGCATTGGGCGTCGCAACTACCGTTATTTCTTCCTGTTCCTGCTGTCACTCAGTGCACACATGGTAGGCGTTGTCGCCTTTGGCCTGGTCTACGTGCTGAACCACGCCGAGGGCCTGGGAGCCGCCCACACCACCATCACGTATCCTTGGCCCAACCACAGAGGCAGTGGGGCCAGGGACACGTTTCACAGGGGAAATGGAGGTTTGGAGGGGTGGGGCCAGCTCGTGGGAGTGCCCTGGGGGAGGATTGCTATCCCCAGGTAGGCGGTATGTGGGGGGTACCTTCCTGGGACCTTCTTCCAGGCACCTTCTTCATATCCTCGCCCACGGCCATTGGCCTTAACGGGCCAGCATGGCTGTTATGTGTGTGGCTGGCCTCTTCTTCATTCCCGTCATTGGCCTCACCGGCTTCCACGTGGTACTGGTCACCAGGGGGCGCACCACCAACGAGCAGGTGCTGACTCTGAATAGGGGCCTCATAGTGATGGGGGTGGGGGTCCCCATGGGCTGAGAAGGCTATACACTATATAGGAACTGAGGGGGTTGAGGCAGGGCTGGGGGACCTCAACCAAGGTGGTTTATACAGTTGTAGTGGGCGGGGCTTCTGGTCCTGGAGATGGCTGGTGGGACTTGGGGTATGGGGCCATGTATGATCCCTGGCTCATTCTCTTCTGGGGATACTTTAGCTGCCAGTGACTCAGAACCCAGAAATTCCATAGCTCCCTGTAGTGACAGACCTAAGTGGGGGACAGCCCTGTGCTCACCCACCCCCTGAGGAGCTCCACTCTCCCTGCCTTGTCCCCCTGTCTGTCTTGGCCTGGACCCTGGATCACCAGGCCGGATAAGGTGTCCTGTGTCCACAGGTGACAGGGAAATTCCGAGGAGGTGTGAACCCCTTCACCCGAGGCTGCTATGGGAATGTGGAGCATGTGCTGTGCAGCCCCCTGGCTCCCCGGTGAGGCCTGGGCTGGTGGTGTGGGAGCCTCTCCCTGGTTCGGTGTGGGCAGCCACAGATCCTCAACCTGGTCTACCTCTGCTCTTGGCAGGTGGGACCAGCCCTGTGCTTGGTGTGTGTTCAGGCCAGGTTCCTCTGGCCACTGATCCCTCTGCCGTTGTTGCAGGTATGTGGTGGAGTCACCTAGGCTGTCCCTTGCCACGCGCCTGAAACCACCCTTCCTTAGGCCGGAGCTTCTGGAGCGATCCGCACCTCTTAAGGTCAAACTTAGTGACAACGGGCTAAAGGCCAGCCTGGGCCACAGCAAGGTGGGAACCCTGTGGTGGGGTAGGGGAAGGAATGAAGGTCAGACCCTTGGAGGTGGGGAGGAGCCTATTTAGTGGAAGGGGGAGGAGGGGCTCTAGGTCCCATGGTCCCAGGACCAAGTCCTCAGTGGAGCCATGTCCCAAGCTTGCGCCTTCCCCACTACTGACCACTCCCCCTCTCAGTCTAAGGGCAGCCTTGATCGGCTAGACGAGAAACCATTGGACTTGGGGCCACCGCTGCCCCCCAAGGCAGAGGTTAGCACATTTATCAGCGACCGGCAGACATCACGGCCTGGCAGTGCTGGTGAGATGGGGGCAGCCAGGTCGGGGGAGGGGCACTGATTGTCCCTTGTCTGACCTTGGTTCATCTTCCCAGAGAGTGCCCTGTCAGCACAGAGGACCAACCCTCCAACACCGGCCATGTACAAATTCCGACCCACCTTTCCCACGGGTCCCAAGGCACCCTTCTGCGGACCTGGTGAGCAGGTGAGGAGGCCCAGCCCCACCCCACCCCCAGGGGCCCCAGCCTAGGAAGCTCTGACCCCCTGACACCCTGCCCCCTACCTGGACCACAGAAGGCCCTGTAGGGCCTGGCAGGACCTCAGCCTTTGGGTATCCCAGCTGGAGATGATGGACAGGAGCCAGGCAGAGTGTCCTGGGAGGCAGTCCTAGCCAACCCTTCTCTTGGCTGGCATTGCCTGAGGTCTGGTAGGCGGCTGCTCGCAGAGGCATCTGTGCCAGGATGCCTGGAATTCCATCATTAGGCACTCTATAACGCCCATGGAGAAGCTTCAAAAGAATTTGATATTGTTTGAGAAAGGACATTTATTTTCCCTGAAACATACAAGCATTCTGTATTTCATTGTGGAGCAATCAACAGCCCTAAACTTTCTCAGAACTGCCACCCACCTTCAAAGCTACCAGAGGCAGCAGGACTGTGGTCTGTCCCAGGACCACAGGCCAGCCCCACCCCTCCTTACCAATGTTCTGACCTCTCTTTTCTGTGTCTTGGTAGGCAGTGTCTCTGGCCTCCCTGGCCAACATGTGGTGGCCCTGCCCCAAAAAGGAGTGTCAACCCTTCTTGGGAATGGTGGTGCTTTAGATACCCTCACCCATTTTGCCTCCTTCCAGGGCTTGTTCTGAATTTTACAGAGGTTTCTGGCCTAATTGGCCAAGTGCCCTAAAGCCACATTTGTCCCCACCCCCCCACACCCACTCTGGGTTTTTGAGTTACTGCAGGGTGCAGTTTATGCTCTGAATCATGGAGACTCAAGAGGCCCCTCCTCTCTATTGCTGTGGCTGCCCCTGGGCTGGATGTGCTCCTGGAGCGCTGTCCGGGGCATCTGCAACAATCAAATCTGACCTTGGGCAGTACTCCTGACTCTCAGCTGGGCAGTGTCTGGACAAGGACCACTGATCACTGTGTAGTTATTATATTCCCTCCTGGCTCAGCCATGACCCCAGTGACCCCTGATGAGTATGGACCAGGGCAGCATTCCCTGGGGAGGTGCAGGGTCTGTCTCTGCTCTCACATCCCTACTTCTGTGGAGGGCAAGGAAAAGATGGCGTGTCAGGAGATAGAGGGTTTGTAACTTGTGCCGGTGCCACTTCTGTCACTAGGTTTGTAGCTTCCCAGTGGGCAGTAAGGGCATGGCGCATGGTCGTGGAGCACATGTGCCCTCTCTCCCCGCAGGTCCCTGACTCCCTGACGCTAGGGGAAGAAAGCATCCACAGCCTGGACTTTGTGTCTGAGCCCAGCCTGGACCTCCCTGACTACCCGCCTGGCAACCTGCACGTGGCCTACCCACCATCCCCTCCACTCAGTGCTGCTGGCACTTTCTCTGGTGCCTTGCGCTCTCTGAGCCTCAAGGCTACAGGCCAGCGGGGCAGGGACCATGTGGCCCTGCAGCCCCTGCATTCTGAGGGTGGGCTCCCCACACCTCACCGTAGCATCTTTGCTCCCCATGCACTGCCCAACCGCAATGGCAGTCTGTCCTATGATAGCCTTCTTAACCCTGGCTCTCCTGGTGGCCACATGTGCCCAGCCCACCCCTCAGCTGGTATGGCCAGCTATCATTCACCCTACCTGCATCCAGGGGCAGTGGGGGACCTGCCACGGCCCCCAACATGTAGCTTCAGCCCTGTGCTGGGGCCCCGTCCCCGGGAACCCTCACCTGTGCGCTATGACAACCTTTCCAGGACCATTATGGCTTCCATCCAGGAGCGCAAGGACAGGGAGGAGCGTGAGCGGCTGCTGCGCTCTCAGGCCGACTCTCTCTTTGGTGATTCGGGCATCTATGATGCACCTAGTTCCTACAGCCTGCAGCAGGCCAACATGCTGTCGGAGGGGCCCCGTGGCCCTGTGCTGCGCTACGGCTCCAGAGAAGACCTGGTGGCTGGACCTGGTTTTGGAGGCGCCCGCAACCCGGCCCTGCAGACATCACTGTCTTCCCTGTCTAGTGTTGTGAGCCGAGCGCCTCGGACCTCCTCTTCCTCCCTGCAGGCTGACCTAGCCAACAACAATGCCTCAGGGCCTCGGCCCAGCAGTGGCTCCCACAGGTCACCGGCACACCAGGGCCCACCCTCCCCGCCTGGCACTCCCTGCTCACCCTCCTATGCAGGCTCCAAAGCCGTTGCCTTCATCCATACGGACCTCCCAGAACCACCACCCTTGCTGGCTGTGCAGAGGTGGGTGCCAGGGGTACAGTGGGCTTCCCAGCACAGGAGAGGTGTCCAGACACCTGGGGTCCCCCTTGGCCAAGCTTGTGTGAATTGTCCAGGCCTGTGGCTGTCTGTGGGGGTGAGCCTCAGCAGCTCCTGACTTTGTGAAGGTAGCCCAGCTCCAAGGATGTCCTGGTAGGTCCTGTGGACCTCCCTGACTGCCCGCCTGGCAACCTGCCCAGGGCTTCTTCCTCTGGAGACAGTGTCGCTGTCCCTGTCCAGGAGGCTGAGGCTGGGAGATATTGCCCTGCAACAGAACATGCCATCTGGGGCACCATGGGCCTGGTTTTGGTGAGCATATAGCCCTGGGAAACAGGAGCTTCCTTGTGCGTAGATGGGGAAACATCAAGACCTTTGGGCAGGGTGGTCTCAGGTCCCCAAATAGATGGGTCACTGAGGATGCCAGACTGACCGCCTGTTGGACCATATCCAAGAACAAGAGCTAAGCAGCTGGGTGCATTGGCATCCTGGGGCCCTCACCCCAGCCACCTTGAGCACAGCTCAGCCAGTGAGGAGGTTACTGTTGTGGGTGTGACAGGCCAGCAGGTCGCAGCTGTTGGCGAGGCAGAGTACAGCCGCTGAGAGTGGGGGCTCTTGCCCTCTTGAATGTTTGGACAGTGAGGTCAGAAACACTACTAGTCAGTGCTGGGCAGCAGCGGGGCAGCCCCTCCTCTTCCTAGGAAGGAGCAAGAAAGGGACCAATTACTGACCAGCTTGGGCCACTGGGATGGGATAGGACCCCGGGGCTTCAAGTCTGTGCCCCTGGGAGGGACCAAGGGACCTGAGAGGGGGTTGACAGCAATTCTGACACCTGTTTGTCCTGTGACGGCACAGCCCCTACCCTCGGGAGGCTCTGTACTATTTTACTTTCCAGGAGGGGCCTTATGAGCTCAGAGGGCAGGGGCTGTCCAGGGCTCCATCTATATCTGTGTCATCTGTTCTGTTGCCTCCTCTGGCCTCTGTCCACCTGTGGTCCCATGTTTACTGTGTGCATGCATGTATGTGCTTGTTTTGATGCAGGGAACACCCTCAGCTGAAGACCCCCCCAAGTAAACTTAACGGGCAGTCTCCTGGCCTGGCCCGCCTGGGACCTGCCGCTGGCTCCCCAGGGCCCTCCGCCAACCCTGCCCGGCACACGCTTGTTAAGAAAGTGTCCGGTGTGGGTGGGACCACGTACGAAATCTCGGTGTGAGGACTGACACTGGCACTACTGGGACCAGGAACCCCCATCGGCTGCCCCCCCCAACTTCACTGCCCTGGGAAAGGAGAAGGCCCAGGCCTGGTGTGTGGATCCATCAGCAGGAGAGAGCCACGCCTCCACAAGCCAGCCCCTCGCCCTCCATTCCTTCGTCCACCCACCTGCTTGTGAGGGCATGACTGGGCCAAGGATGGCAGCATTGGCCTTGTCCCCCTGCTCTGTGAACTGGGGCAGCCTGGGGCCACAGTTTGCATCTGCACGGACTGTTTCCATGTCCCTGAGGTTGCTGCCAGGCCAGTTGCTACCACCCACTACCCTTACAGATGGGTCCCTGTGGCTTAGAATCAGACAGACAGATAGGCCTGGCCTATGGTCTTCCTCCCAGACCAGGGGCTGTGCTGCCCAGCTGCTTTTAGCTGTTGCCTTTCAGGGGCCCTGTGGGATCTTGTAACTTGACAAGAACAGCTCTTCTGTTGGGAGCCCAGCCCTGGCCCACAGGCACCTAGCCTGCTCTGGGTTCTGGCAGACAGGTAGATGGACGGACAGCCAGCCAACTGTGGGTGGGATCTGGCTCCATATGTCCCGTCTCACCCAGCTGGTGGGCACGTCCCTGTGTCTGTGCTCTGAGCTGCCCTACCATGTCCCATGTGCTAATGCTTGGGCCCCCGCTGCCCCCACCGCTTTCATTGAAGCCTTAACCTCTACTTTATGCTCTTGTGGGAGGCGATGGGGGTAGGCAGGAGCAGGCATGGGGCTGGACGCTGCCACAGGGACCTGGTGAGACCAGAAGTCCCCTCCCTGGAAAACTGGAGATTCCCCACCCCATGTCATGCAGCCCCGTTGGAGCTGTGGTGCCCACGTGGGATACACATTGGGGAGGGGAGTCAGTTCCTCCTGGCGCCAGGGACCTGAGAGTAAGCACACAGCAGCGTCCGCTTGCATTGTGTCTGTTTTATGTTTTTATATCTACATCTATATATCTATAATTTTATTAAAAAAAGAAAAAGTGTCATTTTGATCCTTTTGATCCAATAACGTTTTGATCCAATAACAGCAAAAGAAAACAGTAATTTTGATCCAGTAACAGCGAGAACAGGCTTGTTATTGCCAACCTGGGGGTAGGGGGCAGAGCAAGTCAGGCTCCAGGAGAAGTGATGACTGGCAGCTTGGCCGTCAGAGTTTTCTCCTGGGCATGTCCATGGACTTAAGCTGAGTTGGAGATCTGGGGCCTAGGGCTGGCCGATAGGTCTTTGACAAGTATGAGGGTCCCCTGGGTCTGCATCATCCCTGGCAGTAACAGGGTGTTTGGAGAAAGACTGAGGCTGCGGCCACCCCAGGGCGTCCCTAGTAACCAAAGGCTGGGGGTAGATGAAATGGGAGTTACGTAAAGGGGCTCACACTGATTAGAACCCTGTGTGGGTGACCCTGCCACTGGACTTGCTGGAAATCAGCCTACATTTCCAGCCAACCTGCTAAATGTTGGGGGTGGTAGTGTGTTGGTAACCCACAGCTTCTCATGGCTAAGGCAGCCTGGACAGATATTGGGGTGCTGGGGCAAGGGTTGGCCCAGTGTGGGAAATGAGCTGTACTCAGTCCCTGCACTGGGCTGCCCTGTCCCATGCTGACGTCCACCTTTCTACTTCTCTCTCATGGGACGCTGCGGCCCGCAGGGGGCGGATCAGTACCTGCAGTCATGGATGGGGGCTGCGTGGCCATCCCAGAGTAACCCCCAGCCTGCACCTGTGCCATCTTGGTCTCCCCGAGGACCGCCTGTCTCTGCGGGTCCCCTGGAGCCCGGCTGCGGGGGTGCCTCCACATGGGGCTATGTGCCACCTGCACTCAGCTGCCTCCCGCCTTTTCCCCGGCCTCTTGGGGCCTGAACCAGATGCCAAGTAGGTGGCTACGGGGCCTGGGAAGCCAGGCTACCATGGACCCAGGGGGTCCCTCTACCAGCTGCACCTTGACTGACTCCCAGCTCACCAGGGCCTGTGACCCTGTGCCCACCCACCTCAGGAAGTCCTCACCTGCTGCAGGGGGTGTGAAACTCCCAAGTAGGGGCCCTGGGGTTGCTAGGACCAGCACGACCTTCCCGGGGTAATGTGTCATCACCCTATATCTTCCCCAACCAAGCACTTTAGATGCTACTTCCTCCCCAGGGAGCCCAGGCCTCTGTGGGTTGGGCTGGGGTGGGGGGGGTCTCAGGTTATCCCTGCAGTCACTGTAATCCTTCCTCCACCCCTAGCCCAGAAACAGATGCCTTAACCTCCTGGAGCTGTTGATTCGGGATGGGGAGGAGACGCTGACCCCCCAGTGCAGTTCCCATTGATGGCTCTGCCCTGGCCTTGTTTGATAGTGTTCATTCTGAAATGTCATACCTGAAGGGCTCAGAGGGCCCTGCTAGACCACAGCCCTGCAAGCCCCTGAGCCCACTGGGCCCAGATGCCCCCAGGGGCAAGGTGGGACCCCCTCCCCCACTCTCTCCTGCCACCTGCCCTTTTCTTGCCTGGGCAGCTGCAAACCACATAGGTCTTCTCTGTTGTTCTAAAAGGTATTCCCCAGCCCCAATTTAATGCCCTCAATAAAATCTTTGATGTTTACCTCCATGAGTCTGTCACCAATGTGGTCCCCCTGTCCTCTGAGCCTTGAGGCAGTGCTAAGAGGCTGGACTGGGGTTGGGACAGGAGTGGGGGCAGGGTGGGGTGGTCAGCCAGGTGGGGCCAAGGTTATGAGAGGGGTGTGAGGCCAGTGAATCAGATTCAGAGTTAAGGCCTGATCCCATGGACAAGGCCTGAGGATACATGGGCCTCACTTTCAGTGGACACCCTTGGTTTAGAGCCTTCCCCATGACTGGGGCCATGTCGGGGCTTCCTGAGGAGGTCCTGTTGTCCAGTGGGTGATGGGGCATGGGGCCCCAGGGGGTGTGCCACAGGGACCCCCACTGTGAGATGGGTTTCAGGAGACCTCAAGCCTCCTCTGCCTCCATTTCCACGGAAACAAACTCACTCTCAGTGTACGTCAGGACGATATGTCTAGCAGCAGGCCCAGCCCTCAGGACAGACCCCGCCTCCACCCTTCTCCACGGCTCCTGGCGGGAACGGTGCACAGCAGTGCCATGGGCGAGGGCCGGTGTGGCCGCTGGGCACCTGGGGCAGCACCGGCTGCCTGGCGTCCTCCTCGCTGGGGCCGCTGGGCCTCCGGCCTAGAAGGGCAGGAAGTCGTCCACCTCGAGGTGCAGGAATGGGCCCAGCAGGGCCCGGAGCTTCCAGACTGCGGCGCGGCTCAGCAGGGGCGGCACCAGCCCCTCGAAGGGCGCAGGGTCCACCACGTACACATAGGCGGCGGTGCAGGCCAGCAGGGCACCCAGCAGCAGCCTCAGGGCCAGCAGCCTGCGGGCGGCGGTGGTCAGGGGGTGGGGGGCGCCCATGGAGATGGTCCTAAGGGACTGGGCTTTGCCTGTGTGCACAGCCACTTACCACAGCTGGCCTTTGAGGCTCTCAGGACATCCCGGCTTTGGCCTTGCCTTCTGCAGGGGAGGTGCAGGGTCAGAGCCTTCTCCCCGGGGTCTCAGTGTTAATTGCCTGCTTTCTCTTCCCCCTCCCCAGCACAGGCACCTTCAGAATGACTCTGGTCCCCTGACTACAGGTGGGGGTGCTACCTCTTCCACTCAAGCCACCTTTGCCCCTCCCTGAATGAGGCCTTCATGGTGGGAGTTAGGGGGCTTACCACTATGCATGCCATCTGCTCCTTCCTGGCCTGGGTACGGCACTGGGCACGCTCCCTGGGTAGGGGGCATACAGTCAGGGCCATGGGTGCCCCCTGCCCCAGCCTGACACCACCTCCCGGTATGGTGCTTTGGAACTGGGGAGGGATCAAGGATTGGCCCACCCCACCTGGGACATTCGCCCTGGTCCTGGCTCAGCCAGGCTCTCCAGGCCCCTGATCCCACACATCACCCCAAAATCTCCAGCTGAATGTCCTCCATCTGGTCTAGCACTCCCCGGATGTCTTTCTTGAGGTTCTGGGGGGCAGAGGTTAAGTGGGTCCTCTACCCCTTAACTTCCCTCCCTGCAGCCTCCCTTTGCTGCTCACAATCCCCTCCTCTCCTCCCTGTTCCCTCGGGCCCCCTCCTCCATGCCCTTCAGGGACCTACCAGGAGACCTGTGGCCTGGTTGTTCAGGGCCATGTGTACCTCCGCCACACCATCCCACACCTGGTGGGAGGGGGGAGGCTGGGTCACGCATGCCCCAAGGAGAAGGACCTGTGGATGTGCCCAACCAGGTATAGCCCCCATCTTCCCCTCCCACTTGGCCAAGAAGGCACCTCAGTGATGGCCATCTTCTTCCTTTCAAAGGACAACCGGATCTGCTGCAGTTCGTTCTGGGGGAGGGGTACAGAAGAGGCATGGGCAGGGACAGCGCCATCTTTCTCTGCCCACCCAGGTCTTCTGGGCTAGGACCCTCCCTGGCATAGCTCTCGGGCCCACCTGGGACTGCTGCACGAATGACTCCTCCTCCCCCCGGCACAGCTCCCTCCGCAGCAGTTGAAAAGGCACTCTGTCCTCCAGGGGCTGGGTGCTGGTCGGCCCGGGGGACTGTGAAAAAGCCTGGGGTCAGCCCAGGGCCATGGCAGCGTCAGTGGTCCTTGGACTGCTTGGAAGTGGGGGTGGGGATGGGGTGTGTGCTGTCATAGGGCCATTCCTGCTGGCTACAAGACATGCCTGCGTTGGGCCTCTGCCACACACTTACCCAGGCCAGTGCTGTGCAGCTCGAGTGCTCTGGGCACAGGGGCAGGAACTGCTGCCCTGGTCCCAGGAGGGCCCCCAGCTGCTCCCGCAGGTCCTGGTTTTGCCTTTTCTGGGGTTGAGGCAAAGAGATGGGACCATCTGTCATGGTCACTTCTTGGACAGCAGAGGGGCTGTGGAAGAGGCTGCAGGCCAGAGGGAGGGTTTGGGGCCTTGGAGGGCCTCCAAGGCTGTGAGCCCTTAAAGATGGGCTCAGCATAATAATTAAAACAGCGTGGTACTGGAACAAAAACAGACAGAAAGACCAATGGAACCGAATAGAATACCCAGAATTAAAGCCACATATCTATGAACAACTAATCTTTGACAAAGGAGCAAAGAAAATGCAGTGGAACAAGAACAGTCTATTCAATAAATGGTGCTGGGAAAACTGGACAACCACATGCAAAAAAATGAAGCTAGACTACTACCTCACACCCCGCACAAAAGTCAACTCAAAATGGATAAAAGACCTGGATGTAAGACCTGAAACCATAAAATGTATAGAAGAAAATATAGGCAAAACTCTACACGACACACATCTCAGCAAAATCTTGAAAGACACATCCCTCAAAGCGAAGGAAGTGAAAGGCAAGATAAACAGATGGGATTACATCAAAATAAAAAGCTTCTGTACAGCAAAAGAGACATTAACCAAAACTAACAGACACCCTACCAACTGGGAAAAGAGCTTTGCACGCAATACACCTGAAAAAGGACTGATAACAAAAATTTGCAAGGAACTCACACAACTCAACAAAAACAAAGCCAATAATCCAGTCAAAAAATGGGCAGAAGAGCTCAAAAGGCACTTCTCCAAAGAAGAAAAGCAAATGGCCAACAGATACATGAAAAAATGCTCAACATCACTTGTAATCAAGGAAATGCAAATCAAAACCACTATGAGATACCACCTCACACCTGAGAGGATGGCATACATTAAAAATACAGGCAACAACAAATGCTAGAAAGGATGTGGAGAGAAAGGAAGTCTACACTGCTGGTGGGAATGTGAACTGGTCCAACCACTATGGAAAGCTGTATGGCGATTCCTCAAACTGCTAAACATGGAGCTCCCATGCGACCCAGCAATCCCACTTTTGGGAATTTACCCAAAGGACACAAAAACACTAATCCGAAAGGATACATGCACCCGTATGTTCATTGCAGCACTGTTCACAATAGCAAAGGTATGGAAGCAACTCAGATGTCCAAAAATAGATGATTGGATCAAGAAGATGTGGTACATATACACAATGGAATACTATTCAGCATGGAAAGAAGATAAACACATGCAATTTGCAGCGACATGGATGGAATTAGAGGGGCTCATACTCAGTGAAATAAGCCAGAAAGAAAAAGAAAAATATCGAATGGTTTCACTTATAACAGGACTATAGGGAAACCAAATAGGAGAGAGACACTCAGCAGGAGGGGAGGATAAGGGCACAAAATGGAGTAGAAAAGAACACAAGGGACCATGGAGATGGATCACAGGTGAATTGGTGGTGGGTTACC
>PVIJ01001314.1:0-111655 GCA_004024925.1 Scalopus aquaticus
CTCCCCCCCCACTGATTGTCTCTCTCCCACCCGGCCTCCCTATAGTCCTGTTATAAGTGACCTATTTGAAAGTGAGTTGAAGACAGCCAAGTATATTTAACCTGCATCTCTTATTAAGGACATAGCACTACATAACAAATCTTTTCACACCTAAGAAAACTAATAATAATAGCTCAGTAACATCAACTAATATATCCTCTATATTTAAATTTTCATAACTGTTCCAAAGTATCTTTCATAGCTCTATTTTTTTTTTTTGTTTTTTACTTAAGAACCAATTTGGAGTCATGTCTAGCATTTGAATGTTTCGTCTGTCATCTCTTTTAAGAAAAGTTTCTCTGGTTTTTCTTTTTCATGTTATGTTTTTGGAAAGGTCAGGTCACTTGTCATTCAGAATGTCCCAAATTCTGTATTTATTTGAATGTTTTCACATAATTGGATCTGAGTTAAACTATTTTTGGCAAGAATAGTATAGAGGTGAATGTTAGGTTGCTCCACTATTGGTAATATTAGGCTTGATTGCTCAGTTAAAATGGTGCTAGATTTTTCCATTGTAAAGATAAGCATCCCCTTTTTTAATTACTAAGCTCTTTGTGCAGTAATACTTGAGAGCAAGGTTTTAGCATCTATTGATGCTACTTGCCTAAATTAGTTACTACACTGAGGTGGCTACAAAGCTCTTGTCTCTCTGTGCTGCATGACTGCAAGCAGACCAGGACTTTTCAACTGCTAAAGCTTTATTTCCAGAACTCTGACACCACTGTCTTGTATATTCCCTGTGGACAAGGACCATGAGTGATGGAAGGAGAAAGAAGTGAGCCATGGCATCAAATAGCAGCTAGGGTGCTCGCTGTGTTACAGAAACGCCAGTGGGGCACTTATAATATATAATAAAGAAAAAGGGCGACTTTGGTAACTAAAAGTTTCAGTTCTGTAATTTTGGGTGGTTGAAGTTTATGTTTTTACACAATTTGGACAACTTCAAAATAGGGTTTGTTTTTGAGAGGAAGAAGAATTAAGGCAACATACTTGATTTTTAAATCTATTTTTAACCCTCTTTACTATTTTTTCTATCTCTTTGCCTTCTCTTTCAACTCCCTTTTTTATTTCCTTCTCTCTAGATATCTAGATTTGTCTAGAAATCTTTTAAAATATTTTCTTGAAATTTCTTTCTGGATTTTCTATTTTCTCCACGTATCTCTTCTATTTTTTCTTCTTCTGGTTATTCAGTCTGCTCTTGGAGGCAGAGTGAGGGTTTCAGAAATCATATGGCAGCTTTTTATTATGACATAGGATGCCTTCAGTTTAGCTTTTGATGTAATAAAGTACCTGATTTTAGAGGATCTTAACTTAATAATATATTTCAATATATTTTCAAGCAACCATTAATGAACTTATTTTTCTCAAGGGAACTCTGGGTATTTTAAAATACATTGGTTTTGGACCACACCCTTTCTCCTTCGATAAAGTTGAGAAATAGGAAGCTTTTTTTCTTTCGTTTTTTCTTGGTAGTTTCTAATCACATTTTGAACTGTGGTTTCATGTAAGCAGTTGTTGATAATCAACTGATAAGTGCTGTTATGTACAGAAGTCATGCACATAAAGTTTTGGAAGAAATGGCACAACATTTGAGAAAGCATATTTAACTCTCCAACCTCAAGTTCCTATGGTAAGAAAGAAAAAATGGGTTTTCTTTGATGTGCTCCTCTGTCCCACAACAGCCTTGCTTATTCAAAGACTATTGCCATGATCCATTTTGTAATTTAAAATAAAGATGAGGAGTCTCTCTGGTGGCGCAAGGGATTAAGTCTCAGCACTATGAAGCTATGTACAGCCACTGCAGCATGAGTTCGATCCCCGGCCAGGGAGCTTCCCACATGGCACAGCAGACCTCTCCTGCCTTGCCGGCTGCTCTCTGAGCAGTGTATTTCAGTCCATCTGCCTGTTCTCCTTCCTGCTCCATCTCTGGTGAATCCTCTCACCAACCTCCACACCTCTGGCCTACACCCCAGTTCTTGTATGCATAAATAAATAAATATTTAAAAAAATAAAATAAAGATGAACTTATTTTTTTTTGCCTCAATGTACTTTAATTATCAATTTAAAAATATCCCAGAGGTTATAGAAATTATCTGATGAATAATTTACAACTCAAAATAATAATAGTACTATAGTGTATAGCAGAATATTAAATCAGTAAGTGGTTTTTTTTTTGTTTTTTTTTTAGTGATTTGATTTCAGTTGAATTCTCTTATCAAAGTTAGGCACTAAGATCCTACACAGGAGGGGAGAAGATCTTCTGTCCTGGAAGTGCTGGAACCTGCCTGTTGACTTCTTTCAGTAGTTTGAAAAGAAAGAGCTGGAGACTTTTGCTCTGCCCCAGGGACATCCTTGCTCCTGCACCTACCACACAGTTTTTCCAGAAGTGGAATGCTATTTTCTTAGAAATGTTAACCCAATCCTACATGAACCTTCTGAGGATAGAAATTGGGGCAAATAGAATAAATTATGTCTCGGAAGAGTAAATTATCTGATGACCAGTCTTGAAACCTATTTAGTATTAACCAAGAGTTTCCTAAACTTAGTTGACCCTAGAAATTATCCTTACTGAGTAAATCAAAACAACACAAAATGTGTGTGTGTGTGTGTGTGTGTGTGTGTGTGTGTGTTTTAATGTGACACTTGAGTTCTATAAAATTCACTTGGAAATTAAAATTTAATGACTCACTGTTGGTAAGTGAAGGCCTAAACCAGATAGCTTTTGAAGGTTTCTTCAATTCTTTTAACAATAAAATTCCAGTGTAATGTGTTAACAAGATCTCATTTTCAACCTGTTTAACAAACTACTACACATTTTATAAATCTATAAAAACAAATGAGTAAAGTGAAAAAAGTAAATGTGATATTGATGTAAAAACAAATTGAAGGGGAATTAGAATGGTGAGTTTCAGTTTCATGGCATTTTGTTGTATGGTTAACAATGACATCATTTTCAATGGAAAGACAGTATTTTATCCTAATCTCAATATAAATTGGAATAACGACTCAGATGTTTTCGTTATAATTTTAAAAGCATTCTCTTGTCTTTTGAAATAAAAAACCAAGTAAAGGTCAAAACCTGGCAATGAAAATTCCTGTGTCTAGGACTTTATCTTTGAAACCGGTGGTATCATTCATATGAAAGTGTAACAAATGATTTTGTGACCGTTTTTTTTGTTTGTTTGTTTCCGTAACAAAACTCTAAAATGGTTTCACTTTGCATTCAAAATATTCAAGAAGTGGTAAGGTCACAAGGTAGGTGAAAATACATAAAAATTTTAATACATTGTTTCTTAGAATGACAGGATCTTTTTTCATCAATCCTATCCCTGGGTTACACCAACAAAAAATGAAATGACAATTACAGTCACAAAACAGGTATCCTGTTTGATCCTCCTTTCTCCTCTGTAGAAGTCCATTCCTCATATATTTGCCTCAGATAAATTCTGGGCATCCCTAGGAAGTGGCCTCACTTGTGTTTGGAACTTGGTCCTTCTGACTGTTGTGTGGGCTACTCTATTTTCTCCCCCTTGGGCTCATTGTGGTGATGGCACCAAAAGTGGCAATAATGTCACTTCTACTCATAAAGCCACTGGTAATGAAATTGTCTCATGCTCTTTTGGTTTGGTTTGTATCATGCTCACATTGTTCAATGAGGGTAACTCATGGCTACATCGTTCTGCTGTTGCCGAAACTACCAACAGTGATGATGGGCTTGACCAGCATTCTGAGTGATACATGTAGACCTTGGTAGATGAAGTGCCTCTTTACCCTGTGAGGAACTTCACAGAACTGCATGGGGCTGAACTTGAGGAAAATTGTAGGTGACCACTATTATCTGATCAGCTTTGATTTCCCCAGTCCTTGGGATGAATTCCTTTCCTGAAGGCTTCTCACCTCTTAAATCAATATTCCTCTAGAATTCTGGTTCCACAAATTCTCCAGGAATACTCATATATGCCTAAAGCATCTTCTTCTTCTCTATCGCCCCCCCCCCAATTCTGTCTCTGTCTCTATCTCTCATCTCTCTATCCATCTAAATGTGGGTGTATAAACCCTAGATTGTAAACACTTTTGAGAGCAAATACTATAAGTCCTAACAATCATTGTGGTCACTTGTTTTTGATATAGTGAGAAACGTGTGAAAAATATAGGACAAGACACATTTAGGGAAGATTAGTAAAGGAAAAGGAACTAGCTGACTCCATAAAGCTAATATAGTAAGGTTGTGCTGTTGTATGCCAAATTTTAATAACCTCTATGTAGTCATGAACATCTCTATTGATAATATTTTCTCTATGCCTAACATTCAATGTCTCTTGATGACTTTTCATCTCTGACTAGAATATTCAACAATATGGGGGTTATCATATAACACTATTTTGGTGGAATATATTTCTGAAGTCATTTTTAGCATTATGAAGCATTTCCTGTGGAGTCTCCTAGGTGAGTATATCAGAGAACATATTTTTGAAGATTAATTGCAAGAGCTGCCAAAGATGCTAGTACTTTTTTTTTTTTTTTGAAAGTTACAGAAACCTATGGACTATAAAAAAACTTTGGAAAGGGCAAGATGGGTTTGAGATTTGACAGCAGGTACTAGGGACTCAAATGTGATCACAAATCCATGTTTTTTATTTCTTCTACATTTTGGTTTTCATCTCTCACTAGTGAATGTGTGCTAATAGTTCCTGAATTTACATATGATCCCTTTAGTCATCTGGGATATCTCAGTTGTATTTTGAAAAAATTCTCAAAAAGGACTCTTTTTGATCCATTGTGTTTCCGAGAATTAAGACCCACTGTAGATAGAATTATATCCCCACATGAAACATTGAGGTCCTTGTGCCCAACCCTATGAATATGCCCTTACTTGGAAATAGGGTCTTTCCTGAAAGGCAAGTTAAGATGAGCTCATCTAGTTGGATTCAAGTCCAATATGACCATTGTCTTCATAAAAACAAGAAATTTGGGCACTGAGACAAATAAGAAGAATGCCATGTGAACATGAAGGCAGAAATGAGGTAATGTAACTATAAGCCAAGGAATGCCAAAGATTCCCAGCAAACCACCAATAGTTAGGAGGGAGGTATACAACAGATTATTCCTCAAAACCCTCAAATGGGATCCACCCTGCTTATACTTCTAGACTGTGAGGTATTACATTTCTGCTGCTTAAGCTACCCAATTGGTGATACTTTGCTACAGCCGCTCCAGAGCATTAATACAGGACTGCTCAATGGTGGTTTGGAGATGTAATCATGTGGCACTACAGTAACCATGTGGGCAGTTAGAGGTTGATTCTCAGAAATTGGTAGTGGGAAGACAATCTCATAGATTTGTATTCCAGACCCCTTAAAGAAGTTTATAATTTGAGACTCAATTTGGATCAACGTACTGGAATATTTTGACTGTGAAAATTTCCATTGAATGAATTAGTTTGACTAAATATTGGGTAGGTTATTAGAAAACAACCTAAAAATAATTTGCAGATTATTTTATATAATTGGTATCTATTTCTCAGTTTACAAGTCACCCTGAATGTGGGGAAAGTAACAAACTTGTTTTATCTAGAGCAGGTCATTTTCTGTAGAGAATGCTATTTATGGAAGAGAACCAACAATGTTTAAAAGCCTACTGATGAAAGATGGTGTTGAACAGAACAGTGGTTTCCTGCTTTGAAGTGATAACCACTTTGATTCTTTAATGACATAGGTCCTTTGTTGTTTATTTATGATAGGTTCCAATAGAAACACAACCTTGTAACCACAGTTACATATTACCTTTTCACACCTCATTCTTCCCTCTAAGTATTGAAATTCACTAGGTTGGACTATCAATAAATAATTTGCACCAGCATGAGCAGACCATATTCTTCTGCTTATGTTTTCCAAACTGGGAAGATGGTACCTAAAATTCTAGCTCGGGCATTGGACAGACTACAACCCTCCAGCCAAATCCAGCCTACCATCTGGTTTTGGAAATACAGTTTTATTGGAACACAGCACACCCATTCATTACTTATTGTCTATGGTTGTTTTCACGCTACCACAGCAGAGCTGAACAGTTGCGACAGACACTATATGCACACAAAGGCTAACATATTTATTATCTGGCCTTTTACAGCAATGATCTTCCAATCCCTGAACTAGATGACTGTGTGAGGGGGGAGTAAGCTTGTTTTTAAGATTTTTTTTTTAATTAAGTCTACCAGAGACAGACTTTTTGATTTTTAGGGTAAAACATAATTCCCACATTACTAATGAGCAAGACTCCACATTTCTGAAATGGAACACATGGTTTAAAATGCTTCATTAAACTCAATTTTTCTTATTTACAGTTGCTTGTAATTAGTCGTTATTTTGCTCTTATAATTACTTTTTTCTATTGCAAATAACTAGTTACAGAACTGGAAATGGAAGGGTTGTCCAAAGGCATCATGTGTTTTGGACTTAATGTTTCTTGAAGTCAAAAAGATGTCTGTGTTCACCATCAGTGGCTTGCTTTCTTGAGAGGAAATCATCTAGGTTACATAATAGGAAACTCAGTATATTCTTATTACTTCAATTTTTAGTTGATTGGTTTGAAAGAACAGAAATAATGAATAAAGAGATTTCTATTTGGAAATGAATTAAAACAAACATATATAATAATGTGATCTAAGAAAGTTACCTAGTCTTTCTGAGCTTCAGTGAGTTTCTCTGTAAAATGGAGATAATTATAATACACATCCCATAGGTTTACAAAGATTAAATGAGATGGTCCATTGAAAGTGTTTGACAAAATCTTCTGCATATAATTAAGGCATAGTACATTTAACTCTGGTTATTGTTATTGATATTTCTCTAGCTTCATATCTTAGTTCTCCTGCCATGGGTAACTACACCATAGGATCATTAATCCATTTGTAACAGGGTGGTCCCCAGGAGAAAGGGTGTGTCCCAGGTTCCCTGTCCCACCCAAGGTAGGGTGGAACTGAGCAGGATATAAGAAGCTGAGAAGAGAGACAGGACACACACAGAGAAGACAGGAGGAGACGGAAGAAGGATGGAGAGCCAGAAGAGGCCCAAGGAGCAGAGAGACTTGTAAAGAAGCTGCACTGGCCTAGACTGACTGAAATAGATATGGGTGAGAGACACGTGGGGAAGGTAACGATGGCTGCATTGATTTTGGTTTTGATTATCTTCTGTTCTGCTCAGAATTGTCTGACTGTTTCTGACCCTTTTGTATGGGTCCCTGCCGAAAGGTATTTTGATTCCTCCCAGAATTGTCTGGCTGTTTCTGACCCTTGTGTGTGGGTCCCTGCCAAAAGCTGTTCTAGACTTGTGGCAGGCTTTCGAAACTTGCTTTGGGCCAATCCGTTTGGGTGGACTTGTACCCACGAGGAGTTGGTTAACATTGGGTGCTTGACTTAGAAAATATATTCTTTTTCTTCTCTGTCTTTTCTAATTGTATTAAAGTCTGTTTCCACAAAAGATCCTATATGTTTTGTATTGATGAGGCGGATGGCAGAACCCATTTAGACCAGGGCAGGTCTGGGGTTTCGGGGGTGCCCCTCTCCCTGCCCTGTAACACATTCACTTTGATTTCTTACTATATTTCTTCTCAATCCTCTAGACAAAAAGAACAAATAGGATGCACATACATACACACTTATGCAAGTAAGCTCACGTGTATATCACACATTTATTTATTATAAGAAATTGACTTACACATTTATGGAGACTCAGAAGTTCCAGGGTCCGCAGGCAGCAAGAGGGAGATCAAAGAGAAATGATGGGGTAGTTTCAGTCCATGTCCAAAGGCCTGGGAACCATGACAACTGATAGTATGAGTTCATATCTCAGTGCAGGAGGTGAGTGATGTCTCAGCTCCAAGAGAGTGAGGCAGAGAGCAAGTTCTTAATTCCACCTTTTCGTATGGTGATTGGAAGTAAAGAACCTACAGGCCAAGGAGATGGATGAATATCCACAAGACTCGTGAAGTTTTCAAGAATGACGACAAGAGTAGGGATGGAGAGAGAATTCATGAGTCTTGTGCTAAATATTCCACAAAGTTCTCATTCTTCTGAGAATGTGCCATGGGTTTATTGTTCCTGAGACTTGCATGTACTGTTTCTGTTTGGAATAATCTTTCTCCTCTTCTCTGCCTGGAAAATTCCATTCATTCTTCCAGTTTATTTGCCACTTTCTTGTAATGATTTCCCCTATATAGATTGCTTTTCCCTTGTGACCACATGGCACTCAGTAGCTACTTCTAGCATGAATCTTAACCAATAGAGGGAATTTTGTTTATAAGTGTCCCTTTCACATATGCTGTGATGTCCTAGAATACAGAGATTATATCTTATGCCTCTTTGCATATATTCAATAAACATTTGTCAAGTGAAACCTTTCCTATAAGAATATGAGCAAATTATTAGCATTATTATATATGTTGTGATATATCGCAATGTACAGCAGTAGTAGAGTTCCAATAAATAGTCATTAAACAAGTTCTATTATCATTTTTTTAATGAAAAAAAAGTCAAGATTCATTGGCAATCATTATTTTCAAATTTTCACAGCAATCAAATAGTAGTTAGCATGGGCAATCCAGTTAACATTTGACTACAATAAAATATGGATCATATCTGAGCTTTCTTATCCATAAATGTTTAAACCATACCAACTGAATAAAACAAGGCAAATGAAAAGTTGAACTAAAGTGAACACTTCAGTTAAACTTTAGGAGAGACTTGAAGGGATTTAGATTCAAAGGTTGGGTCAGTTTGCATTGGAAATATGCTTGGAATTTATCGCAGCTGCTGAAAGTGGGATAGCCTGGAGGTGTACAGATTGTGGAACACAGCTGTTTTGTGGAGCAATGAAATTGAGATAACTCTTCTTAGTGCTCAAATTCCCCTTATCAGAGAGCACTTTTTAGTTTTTAGCTATATGCAATATCCTAACTAATTCCTCTCAAAGAAAACCCACCAAAGAGCTATTTATGCATTGCTTATATCTGAATTCTCAATCTCACTTGTGCATTAAACTCATTTGTGGAGGTAAGATTTTTTTTACAGACAAAGAAGCCCAGAGCTGCACCTTCAGAGGTTCTGATTCAGCAAGTGTTTTAATAAAGTGCTGCAGATGATTTGAGGAATGGCCCAGAGGAAGGACTACTGGTCCCAGGAAGGACTTGATGTGAATAATTTCTTCTCCAAAGTCCAACATTAATTGAAATCATTTAAATTTATTAAATTATTTTGAAAGTGCATATTAAACAAGGGTCAAATACTTTTGTGGGACGATTCCTATTTTGTTCTGATTCATACCTTAGAAAGAAACATTATGTTTTCTGTAATGCTATGCAGGTCAACCATGTTCATTTATTTGGACAATTTCTTGAGTTTTAGTTCTTGAACTTCATGACTCAGCTGTGAGTTGATGATGGTCTGACTGGGGTAAATGTTGAAGAACAACAAGTCTATTGAGGTAGGGAAGAAAAACATAGCATTTGGCACTTGGAAAAAAAATTATGCCCAATTTCTAAACAATGTGAAAAATATAAAATTTCAGGTTTATAACATTCTATCATTTAATATTTTTTAACTTCAAGAAGTACTCCTAAAGTTACCAGAGAATATGAGAAAATTTTGGATTCTGTGTTAATACGAAATAGTTTATAAACAATGTCATGCCACCCACAATGCATCTTTCTTTATTTTAAGCATCTGTTTTATACCTGTTTAGCTTATATTTTATTTTACCTTAAAAATTTCCTATTTCTATATATGCTTTTATTCTTTAAAGATAGCAATGTCCTTTCCTAACTTGTCCTTCTTTCTCCCTTTTGCTTTCACGGGGACACTTTGTAGCAGGTTCTTTTCCAGTTTTCATTATGTATTTTAAAAGAACCATAACCTTTGCAAAAGACCAAATTTAGAGTAGAAGACTCAGGTTGAATCCAGATTCTGTCATCTACTCTGTGATCTTTCTCAGTCTTTGAGATACTGAATCTCATCTCTTCTACATTGGTTAGCATTGTTACCTGCTACTCTCCAGTGTAAACCTCCTGCTCCTGTGGTTTGCAAGACTCATCAGTGTCCTACTGCCCTCTGGCAGATGTCTAACTCTACGATTTTATCTAATGCCACAGGTGGAATCCAGACTTTTCCTCTTCCACTTCTACACATTTTTGGAACACCTGAAGGTATAGCATTGTAACATTCCAGCTCTTCTAAGGACACTTTCTTTTCACACCAAAAAGACCTTAATGGTTTTTCTTACATTCTAACTTAGTGAATGTCTGATGCTTTTCCCCTTATTTAAGGGACTATGTCTTATTTTTTTGCCTGTCTTATTTTGAGGGATTTTAAGTCATTTCTGTGAAACTTTGGCCACAGCAATGAGTTTGTGGATCTTTTAAGAGCAGGACACATGTTTTTAAGATAGACGATGAAGTTTGGGTTTCAGCTTTGCAACTTACTAGCTATGACTCTGGGAAAATTACTTAAGCTCTTTTTTTTTTTTGCCTGGTTTTATATTTAATTTCTCAAATGAGAGTGATAATATTAGATATGAACTATTACTATGTATGAAAAACACAGTTGGTCCGAGAATTGCATGGTTTCATTCATCGTTGTTCACTTAAAATGGATGAGAAAAAATGATCTTGGCCAACGTTGAATGAAACATTTATTCCTGGACCTGCTTTCATTACATTTTGTTTCACTTAGAGTCACATTTCCAAGAACCAGTGGACAATGTTAAGTGAGGACTTACTATAAATGATAACTGATACACACTTAAACCATCTTAGTTTTATTTCTTTCTATCTGCCAAAGTGCTAGCACAATGACAACCTCTGATAGGGCTAACTAGAACTCAAAGAATCGGATTGGAGTAACATTGGTATCTTTGATACAATAACAGCCACATGTTCAGTTATAAATAATCGTTCTTAGTATGTAATCATTAATTTTATTGGAGGGACACAGAAGAGTGAATATTAGACGTTTAAAAATTCACTGAAGCATTCATAATAATATGGTGTCCTCCCATCGGTATTATGTTATGAAGCTGTCATTTGGGTCTCGACTAGTCTAACATAGTAATTGCTCATTTGAACTGGTAATGGCAAGTTTGAATTCCTTTGGCTACCTGTGCAACAATTGGAAGAGTGAAGGTGAAAAGGGGTCATTAACTTTCATGACCTTTCCCACTGTGTGAGCTAGCTGTTTATATAAAGAATCACTGCAAACTAATAAACTTTTCAAATATATCTACAAGGAGAAAGTTGTAGGAAGTCAGATTAAATCCTAGGTGATGCTTTCAATGGAATCCCAGTTTTTGATCATGTCACCAACACTTTAATTTTTTTAAAGATTTATTTATTTATGCATACAAGCTGGGGTGTAGGCCAGAGGTGTGGAGGGGGGTGAGAGGAGCAGAATAGGCAGTTTGACTGAAATACACTGCTGAGGAGAGCAGTGGGCCAGACAGGAGGGGTCTGCTGTGCCATGTTGGAAGCTCCCTGGCCGGGGATCGAACTTCTGCTGCAGTGGCTCTGGATAGCATCATAGTGCTGTGACTTACCTCGTTGCACCACCAGGGAAGCCCAACACTTTAATTTTCAAAGTATGACATGATGATTAGAGTGTTCTAAGATCTTGGTGCCAGGCACAAACAGAGCTGAAAGCTGCTATGAAGTCTGCAAGTCGGCTCCTTAGCTGGAATATCATTCTCTGTGGCACTAATTAGAAAGAAATAGAATGTTACAAAAAAAAGTAGAAACTCAAATTTAAGATCTAGATTTAATAGAGAGCCCATATCTGACTCTAAGTAGTTTTCTAATTCCCCATGCCATACTTAATGTTAAATAAAAATATTTAGCATTGATATTTGAAAATTCCATTGGTATGCCAGAGTTAAAGAGTTTTGTTGTTGTTGTTCTTTTTACTGATCATGTGGTAAATCAACATGAACAGTGGTTAGATTTAAAATAGGTAGGATCAAAATGATGTCATAAGACCAACGATGACATAATATAAATTACAATCAGAGCTGTACTCAGCAACAACTTAAAGCAGAAGCTATGTGCTCCTTCTGGTGTCTCTTGGTGCCCAGCAATCATCCACTGCAGTACTCTGGCACCTCAGTTGTCCAAGAGCCAAACAGACTTGCTCAGTATCTCCATTTTCCTGGGGGGCCACTAAGTGAGTAATTCCTAGACTCTAAAATGGACTAATGGATGGATTAATGTATATTTTACTGCCCTCTTTCCTTCTTATTACTTGTTTGACAAATTGTTATTGGGTGGTCAAGAGCAATATAAACCTAAGCGACAGAGAAGACAGTCGCCATACTTACAGGTGCACAAATTGCAGTGTGCATGAGACCCTTGTGTTGACAGGGTTTTGTTGATACCTGAATTTTAGAAGAAGATGAGTTATCAAGTTATCAAACAGAGATTCAGAAAAGGAGGCTGTGTTCTAAAACACAAGTATATACTTGTGTTATAATATACTTGCTTACTTGCTTTCTATGTAAGTATAAAATTTACACTTCTAAAGAACATAGAAACTGCTGCAAATGTTTTAAACTGCCTTTATCTCTGATACACTAGATAGAAAGTAAATTACAATTTTTATCCTTTTTCCATATGTTCTTCAAAGTTTAAACTTTATATTATCTATGTGTAAGTAATTCTCTTAAACTTTACTTACCAAAGAAAAATCTATTAGGCAACTCCATTCATTTTCCCTTTTAATTTCATAAACATGAGGAAAGATATTGCATGTAGCAGACTGTCATAAGTAAGGAACAATGTCAAAGCAATGATGTCATAGCTACCGCATTTAGGGAAAAAAAGTTGCTTCCCAAGAGTTAATTATTGAACTTATAAGACTTAAAGTGATTGCCTTTCAAAACCAAACTTCAAAAGAGAAAATGAGTCTTGTTATTTTAAATATTATTTGGAGAGATTTAGCATTAGAAATATTTTGTACCTGATACATGTCATGAATAGTTTACTTCAACTTCCTGTCTGAGGGCAAGTACTGCCCTGCTGCATAAGTAGGTCTTGTGGGAAAATTCATTCTTCCTTGAGGTTAAACAATCTGATATACATTTTTAATGTAAGAATAATTTAAGGCAATTTGAAAGCTAAGCCATGTTAGTTTGTAACATGCCACCCCTAAAATAACAAAGTTTTTCTCATTCATAGTGTTTAAAAGTCTTGTTAAGTTTGGGCACCACAATTTATGGACTATACAGGAAAGCTAGAAAATGTGTTAATAAGACTAACACTTTTTCAAGAGTTAAAAAGCAGACATTAGCTAAAAATGGGATAAAATTGCTATATAGGAAAGAATGTTAGGTCTAAATTCTAAAAAAGGAAACATGAAAATAAAAGGCAGGAGACAGTGATTACCAGCTCCTTTCCTAATTCATTAAGGATGGAAAAGGAAATGGTTTGCAATTGCAGTAAGAGAGATTTAGGTTAGATACCAGGGAGAATTTCCCAAGAGTTGCTGAGCTCTGAATGAAGCTATATCAAATTCTTAAAAATTCCTTGATGACATTTAAGAATGGATGTAAACCTTTCCCAGAATGTTTTAAAAGCAATCCCATCCAGTCTAGTAAGAGAGGTAAGATCGTATTATGAAGTCATTCTTTAGGTTCATCAATGAAACTTGGTCGTGTGTGTGTGTGTGTGTTTAAAGGTAAATAGATGTAACTTATGATCACAAAATAGAGCAATGGATTGCATAGTGCAGTGAGAAAATTAGGTGGCCTTGTAAAACTCAGATCCTTTGTAAAGATGCAGAATGATAAAGTCAGAAATTGAAATTTATGGAAACTAAATACTGACCTTGAGGTTATTTTAAATGGAGCAATAGATTGATAGAACCAGCTGTTTCTGTGAAAATCAGAAGTTCCTGTCTGAATCTCTTCTTTGCCCTACCTTGAAAAAAGCATCATTAAAAACTGTAAATTTATAAACAAAATAGAAAATTATAGAAATTCTTAAGTGCAGAGCATCATATCATTTAGAACTCAGCTCTTGCACGCCCCTGCCTTCCAGATGAGGAAACAAAGACTGAGGATGACTCAATGGGTTGTTCAGTTTCACTTGCTAGTGGAAAAGCCAGAGGGCTGGGGTAAATGAAGACGCTCGAGTTTTTACACTGCTTCATGGCTATCACCTGCGGCTTTGAATGCAGGAGGCGCTTGGGAGCGTGGGCTCTGGGCACACGTGCCTGATGGTGGCCACCTGGAGCACGGTGTGGGCATGTGTGAGTGTGCACACCTGGACCTAGAGGCTGAGGCTATACGGGCGGTGTCCCACAGAAATGGCTGCAGCAGAAACGGCTATGAGAGGAAGAGACCACAAAACGACTCCAGAGAGCCCAAAGAGAGCAAAGATTCACTGGGAGCTGGGACGCCTGCCAGACTCCCAGCCCCCACCCCTGGCCTTCCTGCTTTGCCAGCCTGTGGGCTTGCCTCACACAATTGGCATAAAAAGAGCATTCAAGTGTGAAAAAGCCACTGAGTGGGGCTCACCTTTCCCCTCTGAATCAGTGGAGAACATGCCCGTGCCTTGCTGGCACTACACCAGGGAGAGAACCTAGTGGCTGCTGAGGCACACTGCTCATATGCCTCAAACCCCTCCCCTCCATCACCCTCACTTTTATGTCTGAGACTTACTCTGCCTGTGGTCAGCTGGGACTGTTGGCGGCTGAGACAGAAAAATCTGTATCCTCCTCAGGAAATCTTTTCTCTGGGATACTCTCCTCTGCCAAAGAGAGTGCCTCACCCGTCTGTCTTGTCCCTAGGGACAGCCTGTTTTCAGTGACTGTTTTGAGGCCAAGGGAATTCAAAAGATAAGGCATTTTGCTTTGATTCAGAACTCTGAAGGGCCATTCAAGCTCTTTTGCTTCCCCCCTGGGGTCAGCTGAGGCCTTGTTTCAATTGTATCGCAGTTCAATTTCTCCACCTGACCAGCCCTGGTGCGCTTACTACCTCACAGGCGCATCGAGTGAGCATTCCTCCCCAAGCTTCCTGCGTGCAGTCTGCAGCTGAGTCTGTTTCTCAGTGACCTGAATCTAAGGTATGTTGTGCCAGTGGTGTGAAGATTACCCTAAGAGGGGATTTTGGAGCTAAATCATTCATTGGCCGTCTGGGAATGAGAAACCTGAAAGTCTTTGGCAAGCTTTATTAGTGCAATTATTAAGTTACGCTGCTGGTGACTAGGAAGGAATACAGTTGAAAGGTAATGCACTGAGTCCGGAAGAAGTAATCATCATAAAGTCAATGAACTCAGTTCCTCCTGAGAGTTATCCGTGCTCTGGAAGTATAGGATCCCCCCTCAAGTGAGGAAATGGATTCTCCCCTAGAGCCTCCATCCAGAAGGAACAGTTCTGCTGACCCTTGAGTTTAGCCTGGTGAGACCATTGTTTTCTGACCTACGGAATTGTACTGTAAGTTTGTGTTGCTTAATTCGCTAAATATGCGGCCATGTGTTATAGAGCAATAGCAAACCAATACAGTAATGCTGTTCATCTCCCTTGTGGGATCATTATGTGATGTGATGTCTAGGAAATGCACCATGTATCGTAAAGCACTGTGCTCATTCTCATCATTATCAACCACACTCTCTGTATATTCAGGCTCCATCTTGCTTTTGAATTGTCAACTTCTAAATGCCCAACTTAGAAAATAATAGCTGACACGTACTGTGCAAGCGTCAACACGTGTTAGGTAATTTCATCTGTCCCATGACACTAGGAGACAGAAAGCATTCTTCCTTTTTGTACATGTGAGACCCAACAAGAAATGGGACCTTGTTGGATTTTATAAGATTTACATTTTTAAGTGTTTTTCTGCCTTTGGGAAAATAGTTAGGACAGGAAAAGTTTAAAAATTTAGAAAGAAATAGTCCCAGTGACAATTTACTAGGAGAAAATGATTGTTTGTTTGCTCTTTTTTGATCACTAAAGAAGAAAATTAAGACAGTCATTATTAAGGGGAAAGAGCTGCAGTAGTTGAAGTGATTAGATGTAAGCCATTATTCAGAGAGACATTCATGAAAATGTGCACGATTTACCTTTGGCTCTTGGTACAGAAGGTCTCTCCCGCTGAACTGTGAGTTGTGATGAGACACAGGTCTCCAGGAAATGTCTATGCTGCATGCACCCTGTGATGGGAGAAATTAATGAAGAAGGCTCAATTTGAAAATGAGGCTTAAGGTACTTTGCTTTGCGTCCTGAAATTCGAAACAATCTCTATAGAAGATAATGTTCTTTGAAAATGAACTGAAGATGTTCAGCCCCACGCTTAAAGATATTCTTCCAAGCCGCTGCAGACTTCAGTTATGTTCTTTCATGGAATCAGAGAAAAAAAAAACTTTGTTTTTGGCAGAAAGAATGCTAGAAATGGCAGGTCATAGAATGGGAAGCAACTAGGGAAGGTAAGTAAATATCCTGGATTACTTCCTAAATTTGATGCTGCTCCCCACATTTAAAGGATGTCTGTGGGTTACATGCATTGAAATTTCTAGTAATCAGGTTGTGCTCTTGTCCCACAACTCTCTTTCTGATTTAAGATGTAAGTCAGGGGATGTAGACTGTGGCCTTGGGAAAAATTCTTGACAGGAATTACAACCATACACTCGTGGCTTTAGTTCCAGACCGGTCCGAGAGAAACCTGTGAATTAGGCAGATTTTTTCCCTAAGATCTTATACTTCCCTATTTTCTGTCCTTTCCTCCATCTCAACATTTCCTACTCCTAAACCCTCCCAACTCTCCAAATACTGTTATGTTACCCTCATCCTTTAAATATTCAACAAACTGATTTTCCCTTCTATGTCATGGACATACCAAAAAATTGCATTTTAGTGGAGACCTTGGTAGATATGGTTATTCAAAGGAAGGGATTTCTAACAGTAGGTAATACTGCAGATTTATGTGTAAATAAGTCTTGGAACTTCTCAAACAGCATCAGTTAGTAACAGTTGCCTATTTCACCTCAATATCTTTCTCTTCTCAGTTCAGCAGCACTATGTGAGTAGAGCTAAGTTTCTTGGATGTTAGTTGCTAGTTGTTGAATAGACTCCACCAATATCTAGGTATTTTAGTTATAACCAACACCACATTAAGGTTATGGATAAAAGAATACAATTCATGTTCATTAAGCATTTGAGTCCATATTCATAGTGCCACAAAGTTTATACTATTATAAGTAATATAGCAAAAATATTCTATCAGGACCATCCTGCAAAATGTGGGTTTTAACTACCCATCAATTTGTACTGATTGCAATGCTGAAACAACTGTAAATAAACTTAGTTTGTTGAATAGACTATGCCTTAAACAACTGGGCTTTGTACTTTGGCATTAGACACATGGTGGGGAGTGGTTGTCAGGGAAATGGTGCCAATTTATTTCATCAATGACTATTAGTGGTTGATGGAAGACTCTATGAGACATGACTTTCTTTTTCTGTTCTGTACTAGAGGCAGTGTTTATTTGAGGGTCGAATGTTTTTTCTCACAATTTAGCTTCCCATCAGTTCTAGATAATCACTTTCTTATAGGTCTGAGTTACTTTTGGATTCCATATGTTCTTCTGCTGCTTTGGAAGGGCTCTCACTGTACTCTAGAGAAAACTGTAGAAGAGGGATTGATTTGTCAGAGGCCTTCTGTCTTCCCATCTTGGGTAAATCCACAATTGCTTGCTTTTCCTGGGAAAGAATTAAACTCATATTACCATCGATGAGACAGAAATTTAGGATCTTATTTTAGATCCACAAATATTTAATTGCATATGCACTCCAATGCCAATGCAATAGAAATAAAATAAATCAATTATAGAAATCGATATTTGGACTTTTTAGCCAGAGTACATTTAAAATGATATTCAGACTACATAGCAATTCATGCTAAGAATACCAAAATGATGACAAGTACTCCATGCAGCAGTCAAAACCATGAGTCTCATGGTCCCTGGATAATTCATCACTTAATCTCTACTTATTACTTATTTTTGCTTTTATTATGACACATTTTCAGACAAAGAAAAATTGCAAAAATTGTAAGGGCTCCCATATATCCTTCATCCAAATTCCCCAAATATTAATATTTCATAATTTTTGTCTTTTCCCCCCATCTCTTAGGTATTTTCTTTTTTAAAAATAGATTGATTTATTTACGCATACAAGCTGGGCTGTAGGCCAGAGGTGTGAAGGGTAAGAGGATTCATGAGAGACAGTGGGGAGCAGAACAGGCAAATCGACTGAAATACACTGGTGAGGGAAGCAGTGGGCGAGGCAGGAGAGGTCAGCTGTGCATTATGGGAAGCTCTCTGGCCAGGGATCGAACTTGTGCTGCAATGGCACTGGAAAGCTTCATAGTGCTGCCACTTATTCCCTTGTGCTACCAGGGAGGCCCCTCTTAGGTATTTTCTTCCTGGACTGTCAGAGATCAGACCTGAGACATCTTTCTCCCCATATATTTCCTTGGGTAATTTTCTGAAAGTGAAGCCTCTTTAGTACAAACTACAGTAGAAGAATCAAAATGAAGAATTTACCATTGCTAGAATACTGTCCTCTGATTTATAGGCTCTAACTCAGATTTACAAACCTACTTCAAATTTCATCAGTTGTCTTTGCAGCTGGAGAAAACCCCATATCACACTCTGTGTCCACTTGTCAAATATCTTTAGCCTCCTTTCAGCACATTTCCTCAGTCTTTCTTTCTCTTTAAAGACACTGACATTTCTGACGTGGCCAGGCCAACTCTTTTGTAGATTGCGCCTCAGTTGGCATGAGTCTGGCAATTCTTCATGATGAGATCCAGGCAAAAGTTTCAGGAGGAATACCAGGAAGCCAGGTTATGTTCTCAGGGAATCACATAGGGAGACACATGATGTTCGTTTTTTCCATTACTGCAAACGTCAACTCAATCACTTAGTCAAGTGAAGTCTGCTAGTTTCTCTCCTGCAAAATGACTATTTTTCCCCTGTAATTAATAAGTGCCTTCCATGGAGGCCCCATCATTTCCATCAGGGTGACCTGGTAGCTCTATGTTGGATATCTTAGCTGTCATAACCCCACTCTCACCTTTTCCTTCCTGCTTTGTGACTTACAAGATTGACCTGCATCGGCTATGCCAACCTGGTTCTCTGGTTTACAATTGGGTCTGGTCAATGGGGCATCCACCTGAAAAAGGTGAATGATGAGGTCTAGGCACCTAATTCTCTGGTGTCTTCTCCATAAATTTCCTCCTTGGGAGGGGGGTGGTGTTCACTTGAAGACTAGGGCATCTCTCAGGCTGTAGTTCTGGCTTTTCTACTTTTTCTTTTTTAAAAGATTTATTTATTTTTGCATACAAGCTGGGGTGCAGGCCAGAGGCATGGGGTGGTGAGAGGGTTCACCAGAGACAGAATGGGGAGCAGAATAGGCAGATAAACCAAAATACACTGCTGAGGGGAGCAGCGGGCGAGGCAGGAGAGGTCTGCCGCACCATGTGGGATTCTCCCCCGCCGGGCATTGAATTCGAGTTGCCGCTGCCGACAGCTCCACAGCGCAGTGCTTAACCGCTGAGCCACCAGGGAGGCACAGTTCTGGCTTTTCTAATTGCCTTTCCCAGATTATCTCAAGCTTAGGGATGTAGCTCACACCCCTGCCATTTCCCTATATTTCCTCCCTTCTTCCCACACCTTTGTGAAATCGTTTCACAAATTCTAATGGTGCCATCCATTTCCTGCAAGGACCCTGTGATGCAGGCTCTCTGCCATTGTTACCTCCTTCCTTTCCCGTTTTCTCTCAGTTGCAGATACCGTGGGTCTTCGGTAGTCTCCATCCTGTCTTATTCGTATGCCAGTCCTCACCCAGGCAGAAAGTACACTTGATGCAAAAGGCGCCCGTGAATTGGATCTAGGATGGACTGTCCTGCAGCCTCCAGCATGCCTGAGTACTTCTCCTGACTCCCACACCTCTGGTAGAACTTCTGCCTGCAGACTTCTGCCTGGGTTTCTGAAGCACCCTGAGTTACTATCGGGGTGGAGTCCTCCTCTGACCTTTTCTTTTTGACAAGAACTCTAATATTTTGCTTCACCCTGCTGGACCCTTAACTTAGTTCCTACTTACTTTCTGGGATCCTGTTTGGAATATTACTTTCCTAGGTATACCGTCATTTTTCTGTCTTCCCTGCCAGACACCTCTCCACCTATTTCTATATTGTTTCTCTTTCCCTTGGTCCTACTGACCTATATGAACCTACCAGTCTTTGCCTTCTGCCTTCCTGCTGGGTTTGGCCAATGGGAGGTTGGTCAGGAGATCCCAGGGAACAATTAAGTGACTTAGGGGAATTTATATTACCAGCTTCTTCTCTCTGGGGCCCAGCTGCTTCCACAGAAGGTCAGAACTCTTCTCTAGGGGGTCCTCTGCTTCAGACTGCAGGACCCATTCCCACTTCTCATCCCACAGCCTAGGGATGGTTTCTGACTAGCTGGGTATTCTGGGCTTAGTCTGACACCTTTACAATATTCCATTTATTGAACTTTCTTGAGCTATCATAACCTGAGTGTGATGAATTCTACTTTCTGGGCCTGATTGAGCATCTCTGTTGACTGTTGCATCTCTCTTGGTGGATCAACCAGTGCCTGAAACTCCCTTTGGCCAGACTTTACCAGTTCAGTGGATCACAGATACTGACGCCTGCTTCGACCAAGCTCGACGATCGTTGTGCCCTTTGGGGATAGTCATTTGACTATAGACTGCCTCCTTGGGCACGTGTCCTGTAGCAAGGTCAGTTTTGCCCCTGCCCAGCCCTGCCTTCATTCCCCTCACCACATTGCTGAAGTATCAGTAAATCCTGTAGCAGAAGCGACACTTGCCCAAGTGAAAACATGAGTCTCTTTCTCTAAGCTACATGAGACAGACTTCCAGTCTGGACTTGCCCTAATGATGGTAGGATAAACCCCAGAAAGGCAATCTAATTCAGTTTTCCTGTGCATACAAAGTTGTGTCTGAAATATGTATGTATAAACTGCCAAGGACATGCTTTTCAATATGATCATGTAATATTATTTTCTGATTTAAATTTGTGACTGTTTTGGGTACTGGAAAATGAGTATCAGTGAGCTTCGTTCTGTTAGGATTTGCTGTTAAAGCAAATCCTGTACCTATTTTATAACCCTATGAACATCTCCACTTATGGCGATATTTAAAAGCATTTTAAAAATTGAACCAGTAGATAATTAGTTATAATATTTTCAGCTTACTGCTTTTTGGATAAACCATTTTTACATAACCCAAAAATGTATCCCTGTGGGTATCTTAAGTTGTGCTAGATACACAGGATAATATGTAGTGAATAGTCCTAACTGCAATATGTTACTTTGAGGTATTTTTGGTTCATATTATGTCATGAGGTCATTGTAATGAGAGTTTTCCAGCATGTTATTTTAGTAGTCTATTGACTTGTTGGTACTGTGTAACTGTAAACCTTGAATGGGATCTCACCTACTATTACTTTTTGGAATTGCTCTTTGCACTCCTGGAGGGTCAGGACTTGACAGGTGTTGCTATTTGTCATGTTAAATGACTGATGGTTTTAGTCCAATTCCTAATGGGCTTGAGTTTATTTCTGTTGAGGTTGGCATTAATAGGTATTCTCAGCAAAGATGCCAAGGACTGACCTGGAATAGACTCTAAATTAATTTTCATCTAGAAGATGTTCCTTCTAGGTCAGGATTGAGGCCAACTAGCAGCACAAATCACTGGAACGAAATTGTTATTGCATTAGTTCTCCTAGCCTGGATTGGAGGGGCTGTGAAAACTAGTCAAAGACATTCAATACACTCATAGTCAAAGACAAGCAATATTCAGGATTGCATTTGGAATGCTTTAAGGGCCAACCTACTTATAGCAAAGCTAGGATTTTCAATAGATTTCTCTAGTAATTGTGTAGATTCCTAATTATAACTAGCCTTTTAATATTGAGAGTTTAGTTGTATTGTCTTTTCCCAATTTTATTGAATAATTGACAAATGTAATTGTATATATTTAAAGTATAAAGTGTGATGATTTGATATTTGTATTATCAAATCATATATATGTGTATATATATATATACACACACACATTTATGTGTGTCTATGTATACACACACACACACACACACACACACACACTTAGTGTAATGGCTACCAACATCAGGATAATTAACACATCTATCACCTCACATAATTACGTTTTTTCTGTGTATATTGAGAATGCTTAAGATCAACTCTCAGCAACTTTCAAGCATACAATACCACATGGTTAATTATAACCATCATGCTCTAACTTGGATCCACAGAACTAATTTTTCTTATAATTAAAACTTCATATCCTTTGACCTAACAGGCCTTTTGTCTACGTAGTCTTTTTGACCCTTTGCTATTTGTGTAGTTGCCAAAGGATAAATCGGCATAAGAGAAAATGTTTAAGAGAAGATCCAGAAAAAAATTGATACTGTTAGGTTTCAGTGTTACCAGTTACATTCTATTCAGGTGTGTTGATTTTATCTCAATTCAAGAGCTATCTGCATCTCTTTGTAGAAGCAGAATCATAGAATGTTAGTATGTGGAGGAATCTTAGAAATGCTTGGTTTACTTTGATTTATAGATTAGGAAAGTGCTGGGACAAGTCACGATGTCACTGGACCTTAATTTCCAAATACCATTATTCTATTAAAAAGTAACTGTGATAAAATGATGTAATATTTCTGCTTGCAGATTTTTTTTTAATTGCTGGAAGAATGGCAGTGTAATATTTTATTAATTGCTTTACTTGAACAGATCATGGTAATAAAGTAGGTGATAATTTTACAAATATCAGGAGCACAAAAGAGGTACAACTAATTAAAACATTTTCTCTTCCACCTCTGCTCCTTCACTTTTATTAAAAATTCTGATTCCTCACAACTTCAATTCTTGTAGAGTTAGTATAGCTATTTGCTAGTCCTTGACTTGGGAATCTTTGCTATTTAACTTTGTTATGCTATGCAATATAGAAGGCAAGTGGAAAAATAAAAAGGAGCTTTCTGGTAAATGAGATTTGGATTCCCCCAACCTCCCACTTTAGCTTTCTGGTAAATGAGATTTGGATTCCCCCAGCCTCCCACTTTATCTAGTGGCGCAATGCAACCTGATAATGGAAACACAAAGATATGTGCCCATATCTTCGCTTCCAGATATAATGTATCTGTGAAGTGGCAGGGGAAGGGAAAAGTACCACTTCATTTATAGAAACTTTTTTGCTGTTTTGAATCTGATAATTGAAAGCTGAAATTGTAAGCACTGGCTGTCATGTGCTGACGTTCATGCAGGTTCCATTCTATCCTCTTGTTCTCACAGCCTTGTACTCCTTTATCCACCAAAGATGGGACAAGCATAAGATGATACCACGACCTAGAAATTAATTTCTGCCCTGAAGAACCAAACAGACTCTTCTCCAAAGAAGACATCCAGATTGCAAACAGGTACATGAAAAAATGTTCAACATCACTTATTTATTATTAGAGAAATAAAAATCAAGAGCACAATCAGATACCAACTCAGACCTATAAGAATGACCCATCTGGAAAAGACCAGAAACAATAAGTTCCTGTGAGGATATGGAGAAAAGGAACCTTCCTACATTGCTGGTGGGAATACAGTCTGATCTAGCCCTCAGAGAAAGCAGTAAGGTGGTATCTCAACATATTAGATTGATCTGCCATTTGACCCAGTAATTCCACTGCTAGGCATCTACTCCAAAATTCAAAAACTCTAATTTGTTTTTTTTTTTTAAAGATTTATTTATCTATACACACAAGCTTGGGTACAGGCCAGAAGCATGGGGCGGCGAGAGGGTTCACCAGAGACAAGGTGGGGAGCAGAACAGGCAGATCAGAAATACACTGCTGAGGGGAGCAGCGGGCGAGGCAGGAGAGATCTGCTGCACCATGTGGGACTCTCCCTGACTGGGCGTTGAACCTGCATCGCGCGCTGCCAACAGCTCCACAGCGCAGCACTCAACAGGGAGGCCCCACAAAAACTCTAATTTGAAAGGAACTTGCACTCCCATGTTTACTGCAGTGCTATTTACTATAACTAAATTGTAGAAACAACCTAAGTGTCCCCAAACAGATCAAGAGATCAAGAAGAAGATGTGGTATATATACAAAATGGAATACTGCTCAGAAATCAAAAAAGATAAATTCATGTCATTTGTGGCAACGTGGATAGAGCTGGAAGGGATAATGCTAAGTGAAATAATTCAGAGGAGAAAGATAAATATGGGATGGTGTTATTTATATGCAGAATATAAAGTAACTAAACTATGAGTCATATAAAGATAAGCTTAAAAATTAGCCCTTGATAGATGACTATAGAACTGAATCGACAGGGCAGGAGGGGCTGGAGGAGGGGAAACAACAAAAGGAAGGAAACACAATGGACTGTGGGTGCACGAGGATGTTAATACCCAACCGGGCGGGGGGGGCATCAAATATTACCTTAATTGAAAATAAATAAAATTATTAGAAAAAATAAAATGTTCCAAGCTAAAAGAACAAAAAAGAAGAAGAAAAAGAAGGGAATTTCTGCCCTGATTAGATAGCTAAATGACAATATATTCTTTCTTGGACTAGGTACATAGGGGACCTTTTTGATAACTGAATTGAACAATTACATTACTAACTAATTTGGTCACTTCTAAAGTAGGCTTATAGTTTACTTTAAGGCTCAAGTCTATTTAAATAAACATGAGTACCAGCTGGAAATGCCTCCCAACTCCTAACAATGACTTGACTTGGCTGGAAGTGGCTGAGCCCTAGGTGTTGATATGAGTCTCATTTTTCTTATCAACCAGCCTCCAGGCTTCTAACACATGACCATTGAAACACTGTGATATTGAGGTCAGAGGAAAACTGGGCCCCTGCTAAAGCTGAGTATCATGGCAAGCTGCTGACACCCCCCCGAGGCACCCACTGACTGACCCCAGCTTTAAAAAACATTGAATAATTTTCCAGTCAAAGGATAGAACACATGGTTTGGGCCTTTGAACTTGATGTTTTTATGTCAAATTTAGCTTTGGGATATATGTGAGCTGACATAACTAATTGCCTTAGTTCTAAAAATGTGACTTTAAAGCAAGAGAATAAAATACTCAAGTATTACTAATATTTGCATTTACAAAATGCTTTCACATGCATTGTCTATTCTGATGCTCCTTATAATCCAGCAGGACAGGCCAGAAGATATTTTTATCCTATTTTGCAGATGAAAAAACTGAGACTCAGAAAGGCTGAGAGATTTCCCCAGGGACACTGTAGAACTGTTATCTTGATCTTTTGGCTCTCTCCAGTGTCCTTTCCATTGTGATATACTGGCCTGTCTGAGAGAGATAGACCTTCAATCAGCCAGTCTGCCCGTCAGCTAAAATGAGCTGAGCACATACAGCATCCAGAACAATGTACTCGTAATTGTATCCAAGGTATATTGTTTTTCTCTTTGTAAATCTAAAATGACTAAGTAAATAATTGCATTTATTTGGTAATCATGTTGATGAAAAAGTATGCAATATAGCAAATGAGTCAATTGATTATCCCGAAAAATATGGATAAAATTACAGTCCATATAGTGCAGGGACATATTATAATTTTAAAATATCTTTGTTAGGATTTTCAGTGGCATTATTATTTTAATTGCTTTTAGAGGCATAAATAACTCATTTACTTTGGACTCCCTGGAAGACTGTGAATACAGGCATACGCTACTTTATTGTGCGTTGCTGTTTGCACTTTGTAGATATTGTGGTTTTTTTTGTATAAATTGAAGGTTTGTGGCAGCCCTGTGTTGAGTCAGTTTTTTGCATCTTTTTTTTAAAATATTTATTTATGCATACAGGATCTGGGGTGTAGGCCAGAGTTGTGAGGAAGGCGGGTGAGAGGATTCACCAGAGAAAGAGTGGGGAGCAGAACAGGCAGATCTATTGAAATACACTGCTGAGGGGAGCAGTGGGTAAGACAGGAGAGGTCTGCTGCGCCATGTGGGAAGCTCCCTGGCCAGGGATCAAAGTCATGCTGCAGTGGCTGCTGATAGCTTCATAGTGCTGTGACTTAACCCCTGAGCCATAGAGAGGCCCCTAATTCTATTGTTAACCATACAATTTACTCCTTTTAGCTGATTTTTCCATTGCCTTACCCTAATTCCAGGTTTTCTTTTTTTTTTTAAAGATTTATTTATTTATACGTACAAGTTGGGGTACAGGCCAGAGGCGTGGGACGGCGAGAGGGTTCACCAGAGACGGTGGGGAGCAGAACAGGCAGGTCAGAAATACACTGCTGAGGTGAGCAGAGGGTGAGGCAGGAGAGGTCTGCCACGCCATGTGGGATTCTCCCCAGCTGGGTGTCGAACTCGCATCGCGCACCCTGCCGACAGCTCCACAGCACAGCGCTCAACCGCTGCGCCACCGGGAAGGAAGGCCCAATTCCAGATTTTCTTTAAACTCAAACACCTTCCAATGAAATATATAATCTATCAAATCATATATATATATATATATATATATATATATATTTAGTTCAAATAGTATATTATTTAATAGCTCTGAATGAAATAACATGTCAAATATAAAATGATATCATCAATATCAAAGTACAAACTCACTTTAAGGAAGTAAATTAGACAGTACATAAATGGACTTATTGACACAATGATAAGGGGGAGCACCGTAGGGGAACTTCCTTATTTTTTTTTTTAAGATTTATTTATTTATGCATACAAGCTGGGGTGCAGGCCAGAGGTGTAGGGTGGTGAGAGGATTCACCAGAGACAGAGTGGGGAGCAGAACAGGCAGATGGATGGAAACACACTGCTGAGGGGAGCAGCAGGAGAGGCAGGAGAGGTCTGCTGCCCCATGTGGGAATCTCCCCGGCCAGGCATCAAATTCTCCTTGCCGCTGCCTCTTGTTGTCGCTGCCAACAGCTCCAGCCTAACCACTGCGTCACCAGGGAGGCCCCGCAGGGGAACTTTCTATGCGGACTTTCTGGAAACTTAGCAACCAGATATATGACTCTGGGCACACAGACTTTAACAACGTATAACAATGGTAACTGCACATCAAGCAAGCTGCAGGTACATATTACTACAAATCTGTTTGTTGAGTCTGTTCAGTCTAGGCATCAGCCCTGACATACTCTGCCCCTCTGAATTCTTCTCAAATGCTGGCTGCAGCTCACAAAAATTGAACATAATAAACTCCTACTGTGGTGCTTAAACATCTCTGCCCAGACTGGACCAGCATCTACTACGTTTGCTTGGACTTTGGTTCATTAACAGTTGACTGTGTTTGACAGTGTTTGAGAATGTCAGATTTATAGATGCATTACGGTTGTTGTTGTTAATCAATGCATTGCTTGTTGTGATTTATGTGATCCCAACTCACTTATTCTAATGACCAGGTTGGCGGATTTTTACTTGTCATGGGTCATCACCCATTGGTTTATTACTTTGAAAAACTGCACATAAATTGACATTGTGGAAAGACACAATCCTGTGTAGAACATAGTTCTGCTCATCACAACTTCAGTTCTAAAAACATTTAAATTTAATAGATATTTATATTGGGATTTTAATCTAATCTTAAAGAGGTGTGTTTATGTATGTGTTATGTGTATTTGTTGTAGAGACAAACAGTTTCCTTTGGTAGAACAGCAACCTACTCCAAGTACTGTAGCCAACTTTTAAAGTAAAATCTCAAAAGTATTACCCTCATGTCTGGTACAGTAGTCTTTCTAACTCTATGATGGAAAGTAAGGAGCTGTTTAGAATTGGAATAATCACTACCATGGGCTCTAGGATGCATGCTGTTCCTTTCATTTTATTCTTTTCTGGAAATAACAGAATAACCCCATACACTTCTGTGTCAGAACTAAACTCAAACTTTCTACAGACATGGCCCTTACTTTACTTTTGGAAATTTTGCATAAGAAAGAGCCTCAAGAGTGCTAAGATTCAGTTAAAAATCTTTTGACTTCCATTATAAATTTCATTAAAGAAGCTACATACAGGGTTAAATTTTCCAGTTAATTTACCTTTCTGCTCTGTCTCCATAATCTCATCAGTGGTTCTTTCCTGTTCAGATTAATTGCCTGATATTAGTTTTGTCCATGAATACCTAATAGCTAATCATTATGTTCTTTTGTCTCCAGGGTGGAGGTAATGTTATATGTGATATATAGTTATATAGAAATACATAATATTACTATCACTAATCATTGACTTCTCATTTAACTCTAGCTCTTCCTTCTGAGAGGATCAGTTTTAGAAGTTCTCCTTAAGGCTTGACAGTAAGGAATCAATGACTGTACTAGTTTTTGTCCAGACCTCAGTGGGTGGCCATTCCCATCTGGGGCCTGTTAGTAAATTAGCAGATGTAATATTAGATACTTCTTGTAAAAATACAATTATTTGGCTCACCCAATCCCAAATGCTGTTCTTTGGCTCACCTAACTCCATTCTGACCTTTGGGTTATACCTTATTGGGGGAAAAACTGAGGCAAAGCCTATGTTTCCCAGTTTTCCTTGCTGTTGGGATTTTCCCAGATGTTCACATGTGAGATTTGGATGTCAGAGGTGAGGTGGTTGTGCTTTCATTGTTGCTTTGGTTAAGTTTGGTCTCAGAGCATTTGGTCTTCTGCAATTAGGGTGGCTTTTCCTAAACTCAGGTGTTGAGAAGTGGGCCATAGAACATCCATTTGCTGGAGTGGATTGTGGTGAGGTACTCCTGGAATGGGTAATTGCTTCTTCCCTGTTCCCCAAATTTCAGATGGCAGAAATAACAGCTCCCATGTAAGTTCATGGTTAGGTCTAGGAATTATTTCTGGGAGTTAAGACTGGATCTTGTTCTTCAGCGCTAAGTACTTGTTTTTCTTTGGTAGTTACTTTTGCAATGGAATAAGCTGGAGTGGGTCATTATCCTCACTAAAACCTAACATACTTCTAAGTGCTAAAAAATGCAAATGTCAATATTTCCCAAAACATCCTTTTTCCTAAAAATCCTGTCCTAGAGGTAGCAGGAAAATGAACTTGATTGCAAAATTCTGGCCTGTTATATTTTTCATGGGTTTCAGTTCATGTTATTTTTAAATTTAATTTTTGTTGTCTGTTTTTATCAGTGCTACCATATGACTTAAATGTCTTTTTTTAAACTAGACTTATAACACAAAACAGCAATTACCTATGTCTACCTTTCTGCAATCTAGATTCCTATTTCTCATAGATGTTCTAGCAAGTTCTTATGTTATTTACTTTTTATTTCCAAATAACATGTCAGGTTGTTATTGAGTTTTTCTACTTTTGTTATCTTTTGATTTGCTTCTGTGAAAGATGTAAACTTGTCTCTATTTTTCCTTCACCAATACTTTCAACACATTTCCTTTTCATCTTTTTCTTATATAGCCATCAAGTTTTGATTAGAAAGAATACTTTGTATTTACATTATTATGACTATGTCACCATCATTTACAACTGCACCGTGTAGTGCATAAGACATATTTCCTTTTTCATACATTGAAAAAACATTGTTCTGAGGTAATAACTATCTTACTTCTCCTTTTGCTTATTTTTCTCAGTACCTCTTCCCTAATTGATCCATAGATTCTACACTGGAACTACAGTTTTTGCTCAGGATATTAAAGTATATCAGATTACTTTTTAATTCCTCTTTTATTCACCTCACTGGAGACATCTTTCTCAAGCTTGGTCTTCAATCTCCCATAGGCCTGCCTCACAGCTGTCATCTGTAGCTCTCTCCTCTGTGTTGCTTTATTGGATCTTGCATTTTCTGTTTTCTTAGAGAATTCACCCATTTTGGTGCAACAATTCCTCAGTAGCTTTTGTAGATAAACATACTTGGGGGGGTCTCCCTGGTGGCGCAGCAATTGAGCACTGCGCTGTGGAGCTGTCAGCAGCGTGTGATGCAAGTTCGATGCCCAGCCGGGAGAATCCCACATGGTGCGGCAGACCTCTCCTACCTCGCCTGCTGCTCCCCTCAGCAGTGTATTTCTGATCTGCCTGTTCTGCTCCCCACTCTGTCTCTGGTGAACCCTCTCGCCACCCCACGCCTCTGGCCTGTACCCCAGCTTGTATGTATAAATAAATAAATCTTAAAACAAACAAACAAACAAAAAAACATACTTGGGGGAGGGTTTTAAATGTCTTTGTTCTTCACTTTCATTTGAATGATATTTTAGTTGGATGTCAAAGTTTAATATGACATTTGATGGGTAGGTTATATTTAATTCCTGTATTCTGAGTGATATCCCAGCCTTCAGATGTGCCTGGTATCCCCCAAATTAGAGTTCTTGCAAATAACCTCTCCAGAGAGTGAAATGTTAGTTTTCTTTGAATTTAGAGAGTAGATTCCAGAAGTTTAGGTTTAAGAAAATAGGTTGCTCCTCATATTCTTTTTCATCTAATTATTTTCATCCCATCTTAACATTCTCTTTTTCAGAGACATCAGTGTCCCCAGTTTCAGGTATCTCTGCAACATCCCACAGGGTGTAATGTTAGATTTTTCTGGTCTTCTAAGTCCATAACCACATTTCTGAATCTCACTATTGCTATCCTGCTCTCTTTGTTTTTATAGATTTTATGCACTTTTAATCTCTTTGGTGTGGTTTTAGAGAGATTTGGGGATTGGGGAAAAGGTAAATACATTATAGAATTTGTTATATTTAATTGAAGTTCTTTGATCTGGTTTTAACAGGAAACATGTTTTATAGGAAACATGGACTTTAAATAATTGATCCCTTCACACTGAAGGATTTTGTTTCTTTTAACAAATCTAGAAACTAAATAATATGGATTTAAAAACAGAGCAATTTTTACAAAATCCAGGTATTTTCAAGAGTATGTTCTTGAGTTACCTGAAATATCCATAATAAAATTTAACTTTTAATTTTAACTCATAATTGATAGTAAGATGTGCCTGTGTCATAATGTGCCTCCTTGTCCTATTTTATTTAATATGATGTATTTGTAGTCCTTAGATGATGGGTCTGATTTTTCTAGTCTCTTGATACTTGTATCAGGTTAGATGATCTATTTTCTAATTTTTGAAATGTTCATATTTGTGATTTTTCAGTATTTTGGTTTCTAAAAGAGTTTTGCATCCAAATATCTTTAAAAAGTCCCCTAAAATATAGCTTATTAATTCACATAGGAATTGTAGGACATTTTAATGCTAGAAGTAATAATACCTTTGTTAAACTCTCATCTAGGAAATATCTGAATTTGGAAGATGGTTTTCCTCCACTATTTCAGGGATGCTGGCTGAGTCTAATAAGAAAAACATAACTGCCCGTAATGTAATATCATTAAATGCCAGACAATTGGACTCCTGGGTGAGTAGGAAGGACTTAGCTGACATTCCTAATCAGGAGGTTAGCATTTATCTTAAGTGTCTGCTTTTTGTGCTTATAGAAGTAACTTGTGATATTTGTAAAAAAATTAAATTGAAGAAAAGTGTGAAGAAGGAAGGAAAATGTATCACCAATTCCACATTTCAGAAAATAGCATGTACTGTTAATATTGTTAGGTTTATATTATTCAGTGTATTTCATAGAGGGATATACATTAAAAAACTTTATCAAAGAGAATTTCAAACACAGATAAAAGCATATAGACGTGTATAATGAATCTCCAAGTACCTAGTGTCTATCTCATAGTCTTTAGCCAGTCACATTTCATTTCTCTCTCATGCTACTGGCTACTATTCCCCAACTATACTTTTTTTCTTTTTTTTTTGGCTACAATATTTAAAAAAAATTCCTGTTATATCACTTCATCCATAAGTACTTATGTCTTTAAAATACGTATTTTTCTTTTGTTTTCAACATAATCTCACTATTACTATCAGACTTAAAACTAAAATAGCAGTTCTTTAATATCCTCTGGTGTTGATTAATTTTTTAATTTTCCTAACTATCTCAAAGATTACCTTGTATAGTGGGGTTTGTTAATTTGGAGTCAAAGTGCACACATTGCATTTAGTTGATATATTTTTAACATTGCTTTTAGTCCACAGTAATTCCCCCTCTTCTTATTTAAAGAAATGCCATTTGAATGAGGGAAAAAAAAAACAAGCAGGTGATTTGTTATGTTCACTATTTCACATACAGAATTTGATGGATTGCTTCCTCATGATGTTATTTCACCTGTTCCTTTCCTATATTTTCTTATTATTGGTAGATGGATCTAGAATCTTAATTGGATTCAGACCCAATTTAATTATTATTATTTTGATGGGAATATTTCAGGGATGGTACTGCATGAGACATATGTCTGACCATCCTACCTTTAATGATGCTGAGCTTAATCAGTTCGGTCAGACTGATCTATATATTTTAAACTTCACTAATGGTTTCAACATCCAATGTGAGCTCTTTTTCCTTCTGTCTTAGCAGCTGCAAAATGGGTTTTCTGATTCTGTCATTCCCTTTGCATTTGTCAGCTAAAATTCTTCTGTGAAGAAATTTCCTTCATCAATATTTAGTTATACAAAATTCATTTAGTCTAGAAAATGCAGGAAAATGGGAAAATGTACTTTTCCTTTATTAATTCTCAGAATCATAAATTGGTTAACCAACAACATCCATACAAACCTTTTAAATGCTGTTTTGTGACTATGTTCTTGTCTCATGTAAAATTCTCAGGCAATTGTTAGATTTAATGGATCTGATGTCATGTGCCTGAGGGGTACCCAGGGACTCCAAACTGTTAGGGGCTGTATGCTCTAAAAGGGATCAGGTTACACAAAGGGGTTGTGGCTGCACAAAGCAAGCAGACTCTTAAAGCTCTTTAACATGGTGGGCATAGAGATAGAGAAGAAAGGATAGTCCTAGTAATAGTTTCCCAATAAAATTCCAAAATTACCTATCCTGTGTGTGTAAATGCTTACCCAAACAGGCTTATCCTGAAGCAGAGCTGCTGAGCTCCTAAAGCTGGTTATAATTCTAAGGTGCATTTTGGCAAGGAACCACAAAAAAGAGCCTAGGGAGGTCCCAGAGAACTGGGACAGAGAGAAGCTCAAAATCAAAATATACCAAATAATCCACCATAAAGTCAGGACAACAGTTGCCATTGTCTCTGCCAAGGACCAGGAGCAACTGTTCCACCTGTTTCTGACCCTTGGTTCCCTTCCAAGTACCCCTTCCAAGTGTCACTACATGTCTCCTCTGTGTGTCTACTTCAAGTCCCTAGGTGCAAGTCAAAGCCAGGGAAACAGGAGAACCCATGCCCATATGTGTTCAGTTATAAACCAAACATGACTGCTTAACTCCACACCTAACTTCCAGTATCCCCCTATTCAGGAAGCAAAATTCATGGCATGCTAGGAGTTGTAGCCCTCGGTGCCTAAGATCTCTTCAGCATGGAGATAGTGGTTGAATTGGTAAAAACATCAGGAAATCGAGTTCATTCAAAACATTATTCATGGAAACAGAGTTCACATTTTACTCCAACAGGTCTATAATACTTTTTGTTACATATATAATGCCAAAGGGAAGAATTTTATATTACTATATGGTTAATTTTTCTGATGTACTTATGATAAATTCTGAAGATCAAAATTATAAAGCCAATGAAGATAAAGGCTCTTGGTACATGTTCATAGAATCAATATTATTATTTCATCAGCAATCCTTTTTTGTTTTTAAAAAATTTTTTTATTCATATCTTTTACATTATTGTGTATTCCCTGTAGGTTCCCCACCATCAATTCACCCATGAACCATCACCATAGTCCCTTGTGCTCTTTCCTCCCACATTTTGAACCCTTATCCTCCCCCTCCCTTGCTGAGTATATTTCTCTCTCTTTTTTAAAAAGATTTATTTATTTATACATACAAACTGGGGTACAGGCCAGAGGCATGGGGCGGCAAGAGGGTTCACCAGAGACAGAGTGGGGAACAGAACGGGCAGATCGATGGAAATACACTGAGTGTATTTCTCTTATTTGGTTCTCTTATATTCCTCCTGTAAGTGAAACCATATGATATTTTTCTCTTCTGGCTTATTTCACTGAGCATGATCCCTTCTAGCTCCATCCATGTTGCTGCGAATTGCATGAGTTTGTCTTTTTGATTGCGGAATAGTATTCCATTGCGTAATTCTTTAATTACTTTATTTTTGAGATAGAAAACTTATGTAAAGTTAGGGACCATTTCACTGAGCTATTTTTCTTTCCTTAATATAACTACTGCTGAACAGAACTCTACCCATAACTGGCAGAATTAGATATGGGGGACTAAGATAGGTAAGATCCAGGAGAGGCTTTTGATGAGTAATTTTCTATAGAAGAATTTGCTACTAGTAATACCTTATGGGTATAACATTCTCTGCTAAGCAAGTGTTTTGACGTTAGCCTGGGTTCCCTGCTGCCTCGTAGTTTACTAGGAGTGTTTATTGTCTTTCTTAGTTTGGCGAAGACCTCTGGGATCAGAAAAGATTACTATGTAAAACAGTATTTTAATCAAAAGTCAAGGGAAGCTACCCTGTATTATGGACTAGATTGTTCTCAACCTACCTTTCTCCATTCATATGTTGAAACCATAACCCTCCACTTGCCTGTGTATGGAATTTGGGACTTTAGGGAAGTAATTAAAGTCAAGTGATGTCATAATCCCATTCAACTGGGATTATAAGAGGAAGAGTTACCAGAGCTCTCCTCCCATCCAGAATGGTCATAAGGATAAGCAATGAGAAGATAACTAGCTAGATATCTGCAAACCAGGAAGATATGGTAGTTTTTCATTTTCATTATTTATCAAGCATTTGGTTTTTAAGTTGTGGGTTGCTCTTGGTCTAATCTTTTTTATTTTGAAATGAGAACTTTGAGCTTTTCAAATACTGATAGCTTAGAAAAAGAAAATTTTGCAAAATACAGTATGTAGTAAAGATTTAAGAGATTTTCTGAATACTCTCAAGAATTTTGTCTGTAGTTTTGCTGTGCATTATGAGAATTCTAAGAAGACAGAAAATCACTAAGGAAACAAGAACATCTATATTCTGCACAACTAAATACTGCTAAAATTTAGGGGTACATATGTTGAGATATTTGCCTGTGTTCTCAGTGTTCTCACATATACACATTTTAAAATAAAGATATGAAATCATAGCTAATATTTTATGTACACATTTGTATTACAATAAATACAGATTTATATTTTCATTTAAATTACTTAATACATTCCAATGCCTGGATATGTTGCAATTTATTTAATCACACCTTTCCTAATGAGTATTTAGGTTGATTTAGTTATTTTGGTTTTATAAGCAATAATATTGTGCTGTAGTAATCAGCGCAGTGTGGAATCAGAATAAAAATAGACATATATATTAATGAAATAGATTTGAGAGCTTAGAAATTAAGCCACACTTATATGAACAGTTAATTTATGATAAGGCAGCCAAGAGTATACAAGGAAAAAAGGAAAGTCTCTTCACCAAATTGTACTGGGAAACTTGACAGCCACATGGAAAAGAATAAAACTAGACCAATAGGTCATACTATGCATAAAAATTAACTCAAAATGAATTTGAATTAAAGAGTTGGACGTAAGACCTAAAACTATAAAGTATATAGAAGAAAACATAGGAACAACACTCTAAGATATTGAATTCAGTGATGACTTTAGGGAATTGACTCTATGGTGAGGGAAACAAAACCAAAATAAATAGGACTAGCTTCAAAGTAAAAAACTTGTGCACAGTGAAATAATCATTAAAATAAAAAAGATATACTACTGAATGAGAGAAAACATTTTGACATCATATATCTGACAAAGGGAAAATTTCCAATATCTGCAAAGTGTACATAGAACTTTCTCATTGTTGACTAATAGGATTTTCTTTTTTTCTGCTTTTATCCATATGCCTTCCTTACAAAGCTATTTCTTCAAACATGCAATGTTTCTATGGTCACCACGACTCCCCTCCTCCTACTCATCCACGTCCACTTAGACACACCCACACCACACTTTTTCCTGCCCTGTGTGGCATACATTGCCTGGTGTTCGGGCTAGTATTAATCCTGCATCTTTGATCCCTATGCTATACAGTGAAGGATGAAAGAAATTTCTACATGTATTTTTTCATGTTTTCAACTTTCTCTGTGTCAAGTAACTGCTGATTATGATTTGCAATTCATCTCCCTAGCTCCTGCACTTAATGGAATTTTTTCCTTGATTCTGTTAGTAGGATGATTGTCAGTTTTACTTTTTGTTGTCATACATTTTTGTTTTTCCTCTACCTTCATAGGTATTTTAGTAAGTTGTTGGGACAACCTGCAGCCCGAACTGCTAGCAAGTGCCAATTTTTGAAATATTTCCGTAGATTCCAATTTTAAACATTAGTATACAGGTCATGACCTGGCATCTCTTAATAATCTATGTGAATATCACTCCAATAAATGGAGTGTGTGTCCTTGTGCTTTAGCAAATATGGAAGCTAGCGTCATCTTCTATCCTGGATATGTACTTTTATTCTTACTCAGGACTAAGAAGTAGAACTAGCTGAAATTAGTGACTAATTACTGTCAGTAAGTGAAATTTCGTATTAACTATGCCAATATTAGAATCATGACTTTTTTTTTTTACAGTTACTCCTTTGGATTCAGAGTGACCAGATAAGTTCACAATTTAACAGATCAGTTCTTATAGTTATCAAAGATATAATTAATTCATCTTCCTTGGACAAAAAGGACTTAATGAAATTCAAAATTGTATTGACAGGAAGCAAGATACTTAATAAATGTTTAAGATCAACTGTTTACCTATATCTACCTTAAAGCTCTAGGCCTGCAGTATTTCTACTGTGATATATGATAAGCCTTGACTTTAGCCAAGTATTCATTGAGATACTCAATATGATGAAATGTTGCTTCTGTAAAAAAAAAAAAAAAATAGCTCTGTAGATGTTCCAGTAGGAAATGGAGTAGTTGGCATTGTCCCCAAGTGAGACTACGAATAGTTCTTTTTTTTTTTTTCTTTTGGCAGACTTTTCTGAAGTGGTATGGGAAAAATGAGCACATGTAGAAAGAATATGCTCTAAGGGAATCGATCTGTTACATACTGCTGTATAACAAGCTACTCCAACAGTTAGTAGCTTTAAACAACAACCATTGATTGATTCACAATTCTATACTTGGGCAATTTGGGCTGGGCTCAGGTAGGTAGTGGTTTTTGTGTCTATGGAGATTAATCATTTATCTGTAGGCACATGTTGTCAGGTCATCTGAAGAGTTGGCTGACATAAGATGGCTTCACTCCCATGTCCAACGGATTCACTCTCAGCTTGGTTAATAGGGGACCTGTGGGTCACATGTCTCTTACATATTGCTGCTAGACCGTGCTTCTTCACCTGGAAGTTCATAGAGTACCAAGTGAGAAGAAGAAAGCATCCTGATATCTAGATTAGGAGAAGGTAGAATGTTGCTTTTTTCGCATTCTATTGACCAAAGCAATCGGAGGGAGAAACCATCTACAGTCCTATATCATAATGAGGCTTTGGTCAGTGATGATCCACATATACAACAGTGGTACCTATATAAGCCCAGGTGTGTGACAAATAGACCATCTAGTTTTGCATAACTATATGATATTTGCTCAAAGGCAGAGTCACCTAAAGTTTACACACAACTCTATACCTCTTAATGAGAGGAGTTGCTAATTCATATTGTAAAGGGATGGGCTATAGAGAGGAACTGAGACTGTGGCTATTTTTGCAAACTATCAGAGAATTATACTTAATAAAGAGGTAGCTTGATAAATTAGAAATCTATTAGTTTCCTATGGTAACATAACAAATTACCACTAACTTGGTGACTTAAAACAACATATATTTACTCCTTTAAATTCTGGAAGCCAGATAGTCGAAATCAGTTTCACTGGCTGAATGAAGGTGTCAGTAGGGCAACACTCCCTCTGGAGACCCCAGAAGAAAAAATCACTTCCTCTCCTCTTCCTGCCTCTGGTGGCTGCTGCCGTTCCTTGGTGTATGGCTGTCGCTTCAATCTCTGTCTCCACGTCACACATCAGCTTCTTCTCTCCTGTGGTCAAAACTCCTCTGCTTCCCTCTTAAAAGGATGCATGTAATTGTACGTAATGTCCACCTGGATAATTCAGGATGATTTCCTCAACTCAAGATCCTTTATCACATCTGCAAAATCCACTTTTGCCCTTATAAGGTAATATTAGTGATTTCAGGGGTCAGGATCTGACTGTCTTTTGGAAAACCACAGTAAGGGATGTGCCTGTGAGATAATATCCAGCTATTTAGTATGGGGCCAAAGACAGACTGCCGTAGGATGTGCCCAAGTGGCACACAGGGACGGAAGATCAGAAAGTGATGTGCTACTTAATTATTTCTCCTCCAGAACAGGAAATCTTGGCAGCTCCCCCCTATGCCTGTGGCTATGTAGTGTCTCTCTTACCTTTCTCCTTTTCCTAATAAATTTGTCCTTTAAAAATAACAAACAAAAACAGGAACTTTCTGGGGGTGGAAGACAACCTTATAGCCTTATCACCTCAGGGCTTGCAAGGCCTCTTTTTGATGTAAATATAGGTGAACCCAGCCAAATGACTTTTTCTTTAATGGCAAGGTTTTTTGTTCTGGTTTTTTTTTCTTCCTTCCTAAATATGTTGGAATGGTGGATTCATAGCCTATGTCTCCTGCACCCTCATTCATCCCCATCCTGTATTTAAAGTTTGTCTTTTATGATCTCTCATGCCAATTTAATTATTTTCCAACCTAAGGGCCTAGAAGTGTTATAGGACAGAAAGAAGGGCACCTCAGAATCCCCAAACCTGCCTGTTCGAAATAGGTTCTGCAATCTGCTGCATCAAGACAAAATATATAAGACCTTTAATGGAGAAGATATTTAATACAATTAGTGTGCAACAAAGAAAAGGGGAAGAATAAAGTTTCCAAATCAAGCACCCAAAGTTACCTGTCCCCTCGTGGCTCAATGTCCAGCCAAACACGGCTGGCCCAAAGTGAGGCCACTGAGACCCAAAAGCCTGCCACAAGTCTAAGGCATTTTCTGGCGGGGACCCCTAGAAAAAGGTCACAAATGCCAGACAAGTCTGAGAAGAAAAGAACAAAATCAAAATCAAATCTGTCATTGTTAAGCTCCCCACAGGTCTCACCCACATCTGTTTCAACCAGTCCAAAAATCAAGTGCAGCTTCTTCAGATGTCTCTCTGTTCCATATGCTCCATCAGATCTCCTTCTTGCTCTCCACCCTCCTTCCTTTCCTCTTCAGTCTCCTTCTTCTCTAACTTCTCTTCCCTGCTCAGCTCCACCCTCCCTCCACCTCCCTTGGGTGGGGTAAGGAACCTGTAACATCTCCTTTGCCTGGGGACCGCCCTGTTACAGAAATACCTTTTTTCCCACTCTAGCACCATGTATTTGTTTCCTTGGTGAAAAAACCAAATGGTAAATGAATTTGACCTGATTCTCCTAAATAATACAAGATACTATCTGTCACCTACAAATCAGGTACCAATAGGATATAGCTCTTCTTTCAACATAAGACAGAGATTATTTACATTCTATACAGATAATATTCATTCAATGAATGAATTTCTTGATTACACAAATATCTAGTGCTGTGCTAATATAGGTTCTGGGGATACACTAGTAAACAAGAGTTTACATTTTAAGTTGTGAGCTACAATATATGTCACTAATTCACATAAAGCTACTAAGGACCTAAAATGTGGTACTTGCATTGCAATGTATTGCCAATGTAAAATGCATACAGGATTTTGAATGCTTAACATGAACAAAGGAACAGGGCCTCCCTGGTGGTGCAAGGGGTTAAGTCTCAGCACTAAGAAGCTATTTGCAGCCACTGCAGCACGGGAGTTCAAACTGGCTAGAGAGTTTCCCACATGACCCAGCAGACCTCTCCTGTCTCGCCCACTGCTCCCCCAATGTATTTCAGTCAATCTGCCTGTTCGGCTCCCCACTCTGTCTCTGGTGAGTCCTCTTACCGCCCCTCCGCACTGCTGGCCTACACCCCCAATTCTTGTATGCTTAAATAAATAAATCTTAAAAAAAAAAAGAAAAAAGGAACATAAATTTATCATTAAAATTTTTGTTTCATATTGAAATGGTAATATTTTAGGTACATTGAATTAAATATATATTAAAATTAATTTCATTTGTTCCTTTTTATGTTTTTAGTGAAGCAACTAGAAAATTAAAATTGCCTATATCATAAAATTATTTCATGATTCACATTATATTTTTATTAGCACATTCTAGAGGTCAGGAGAAGAGAAAAATGAAATACTAATAAATAGATTGAAAATAAAATCCAATGATACATCAGAGAGTATCTGATTTGACTGCTCTAGATTGGGTGGCCAAAGAGGGACTCATCTTTCTTGACCTGAGACCAGAATTGTGAGAAAGCATCAGTCACACAAATGTATCTGGTAAATATTATCTAGGAAGAGGTGATGATGGAGGCTGAGTAGAAAATTTAGGATAGAGGCTTCACAGGATCAGAAACTGGAGGTGGGGTAGAAATGATTAACATAGTTGGTAAGCCAGTTATAGAAATGAAAATTTCTATAACTCCCTGGTGGCGCAGCGGTTAAGCGCTGCGCTGTGGAGCTGTCGGCAGCGGCGACGCGAGTTCGACGCCCGGCCGGGGAGAATCCCACACTGTGTGGCAGACCTCTCCTGCCTCGCCCGCTGCTCCCCTCAGCAGTGTATTTCTGATCTGTCTGTTCTGCTCCTCGCTCTGTCTCTGGTGAACCCTCTTGCCACCCCACAGCTTTGGCTTGTACCCCAGCTTGTATGTATAAATAAAAAGTAAATCTTTAAAAAAAAAAAAAAAAAAGAAAATCTGGTTTGTATTTAAAAAAAAAAAAAAAAAAGAAATGAAAATTTCCTAGGCCCCAAGTGCTATAGTAAGTATCAGATGCTACAGAAAGTATCAGGAGGCGCAGACCAGAGGGGGAATATGGAGATGGAGGGCCGCTATAGGGAATCAGTGGTCCTTACAAATGGACCTGGTCAAAGTGTTACAAGGCAGCCCCGATATAAATGGGGTGCCTGTCTGTGGGTTCTCACCCGTGTGCTTACAAGGGACTTATAAGACTCAACTGCAGACACACACAATAAAATTAATGAAAGGGTTTATTTACAAAAAGGGAAGGGAAAAAGATAAAGAATAAATTGGTGAATGCATCCTACCAGTTCCGCTGAGCTGAAATGTTAATGGCACACTCGAAAACCCGGCAATCCACAACCACGAGCAACCGCCTCCCTCCAAGCTCACAGGTCTGTTTTTCAAATCCCAAAACCATTTCTTAACTCCACCCTCAGTCCTCAACATCCTTCCTTCAGTGATGATGGCATTCTGGGATTCGTAGTCCTAGGTGTCTTGGATCTCTCTGGCTTGAGGTGGGGGTGGGGCCCTGGGATGCTCCCCTTTCCTGAGGACCACCCTCTTACAATACCCTAAAAGTAATTAGTTTAACAATAGATAACAATTCCACAAAAGAATGAACCCTTTCCCAAAAGAACACTGAATCAGTACAATTTTTTGCTCTGGCAAAAACTGGCATCTCTCCTGCCCACCTGTGACTATGTAAGTGCTTCTCTTTTTCTTTTTCCTAATATACCTGTCATTTTGAAATGTACCCTTCTCCTGCCTGTGTCTGTGCAAACATCTTTATCTCATGGGTAAACTCACCATGTACGAGGCGAACTCTGGGGAAACTTTTCTCAGAGGTAACCCAAGGACCCCACTCACTGAACTCTGGCTTCTCCAAGACGACATAAGGTAACATCAAGTGTAAAATTCTAATGTGAGGAACAGTTTGGTTGGTTAGAGGCATGTAAAGAATCCCATGAGCATTAGAAAGATAGGTGTGGGCCAGCTCATTTTAAGGTCAATAGGAAGCTCAAACTTGACTGTTTCTCCTATTTAGCTTTTGTTAAAATTATGACGATGTCATTAGCATTTGAGAGAGAAAAATGTAAAGGGAATATTACCATTGTGGCCATGAGAAATTAGCAAGTTAGTCACTTTGTCTCAGTTTTCTCATCTGTAAAACAGGAATAGTAATAATTGCACCTACCTCAGAGTTCTTGTGATGATTAAAGGACATAATGTATGTATATACATCCTATATGTGCTGGCTGTCAATAATCTTGATTCCATATCAAGTCAGAGCATCAGGGAGAGAGCTATGTGTTACTTGAACTACTTATAGACATGCCTTCATAGGAATATGATTAAATATATTCTCAGCTCTAAGAATCATCTTATGATATTTCTGCTTGTCCTATTAAGCCATCTTTACCTACTAGGTTATTGAAACATTCTTTGAATAAGGTTTCATACAAAATAAAGTTCTGAGAATTTGCTGCAAAGAAAATGTCTTCTGATGAACAATATGTATTAGATAATTAAAAAAGACAAAAAAATGTTAAAAAGTAAAAAAGGAGAAAGTTCTCATTTTATTCTCCCTTTTATATTGTATTGACTGACAGTATTCTCATAGTTAAATTTCTTCTTGGTTTTGAGTTAGTGTAGGTTTATGGGATTTATGATTATAATTACTTTCCATTGGCCAAATATATGCTATAGACCTTTCTTTCATTATTTTAAAAAGCTTACAACATGTGTATTTTATTATATCCTACTTTAAATCATTTTAAAAATAGTTTAAGTCTAAATTAAATAAAGTATATAAAGCATTGTTTCTATGAGAAAAAGCATTCCAAGTTTCAAAGAACCAAATTATAAAAGAATTTTTGGAATATAGCCTATTTACAAGTTTGAGAATTCCTCATGTATTTTGAGATATTGTAAAATAACTTATTAAATGTTCTCTTAGGAGACACACTTTTTAAAAAGAAGAGCGAATTTTAGACCCTATTTTTTTATGATAATATTAAGCTTCTGGACAAAGGAGCTATGGAATTTAGCTTTGTATAAAAAGTATTATTTGTTGAAGACAAAAGGAAGTCATATATTTTTTTAAATTTATGGACATCTTTATCAAAATTCATTCAGTCATTTATTCTCATCCATCCATCCATTCATTCATTCATCTATTCATTCAATGCCTGTGAAAGGCCTATTTTGTACCAGAGCTATAAATACAGATATTAACTGAAGATTATGAAATGAAGCAAGAGAAATGTTCTATAGCCACAACTGAAGCACCTTGTATGACTGATATTTTATGGAGTTAAAATTTCACCCTGAAGGCAATGGGAGTCTGCAAAGTATTTTAGAAACAGAAATGTCTTGAACAGATTTCTTATTAGAATGACTCTGACTACTCTTTAGGATATGAATTTATGTGTGGATAGAGAAATGGGGACAAATTGATAGGTGGGAAGGAGAAAGGAGAATGAATGAGGAACTTCAAAACACCGGGAGGAATATTTTGGGAATAACAATGAGAGTAGGGGGGAATAGGTGAAATATAAGACACAGGAAAGGAGAATTGAGAGAATTGGCAAAATTATCTGGAATGACTTTAGTTTCCAACTTGGGCAATGTAGTAAATAATGCTTATATTCATGGGGACAGGAAGAAAGTGATATGAAGTTGGTGGGATTTAATACAGTGCAATTAATTTGGGGCATTGTAGATATTATGATACCTGTGTAGTAGCTGAATTGAGTGGATTTATTGAAGGAAAGATCAGGTGAGGAGACAAAGATTTGGAGACAATAAATTATTGACAATCATTGAATATACATAGATATAGATAAGATTTTCTGAAAGGGTATATAGATAGTAAAGACTGTTGAGAATGGAACCTGGGTGGATATTAGCATTTAAGAGAATGATATGTATTGGGGAGACAATGTGAGAATAAGTAAGTAGGGGAAATCCAAGGAATGTGGCCTTCAGAGGAGAGTTTTAAGGAAGGAATGGTTACAACATTGAAAGCTAAAGAAGTTAAGTAAGATCAGGAATAAAAATATTTTGGAATTTAAATTGGTATATGCTATTAAAAACTGGCAGGGACAAGGTAGAATAGAGAGGGTGAATACCTAGTTACAGTATGAAAATAAAAAATTGAAATAATGGGTATAGATTTCAGGTTCTGAAGGGAGGAAAAGAGAAACAACTACTGTAGGAGGACACAAGGAAGAAGCAGAATTGCTTTAGTATTGAGAGTGACAACTAAAATTCTGTGTTGAATAAACTTGTACACTAAAGTGGATATTTGATGGCAAAGGACTCCTGAGGTGGAAGGGGGGATGGATTCAGAGCAGTGGCAGGAGGGGGGAACTTTCCATTCTAATTCTGCTGAAACTTAATATGCTCCACAACCATAGGGGAACTTACATATATCCTTCATCAATCAATACTCTTCATTTATAACAAATGGGAAGTTCAAGAGATGATTCATTTTATTATACTCTCAAAAAGAATATCTATGATCATGACCCTCATAAAGTCTTCAGAGTTCCATTTTTCCTGTACTCAGTCTTCAGATTTTATGACCCATTAGAACTGGTTCTCCATTAATTCAACCAAAATTATGCTTAGTGTCAAGGACATGATGATGAACAAAAGAGCGTGCCTGCTTTGCGACACTCGTCTTACATACCAGTTATTCTTAAGTTACTTGTGATGGCTGTTGGCGATAGTGACCTGATGATGATAATGTAGTCCATTTATGTTATTGTGACAAAATAAAGCCTCAGTTTCTCCTCTGTACATGCTTTTAGTTCCACAAGTGAGTCATGTAGAATTCTTCTTATGAGAAAAAAAAAAAGCAAAGTAGTACTATTGAAGCACACACCAGTTCTTTCCAAAATGTGCTTTCAAGGATGTCAATTTCTTTTTCATTATTAATTGAGTGTCTTGAGGATAAGGATCTTGTCTAATGCTTTCCTTTCAAAATATGTGCACCGCTTTGGACTTAGAATACCTGGGGTGATTGAGCCATTGACTGACTAGTTGAGAGTCCTTGAACACAGCATCTAGAAAATGAGGTAAGCTTGTCCTTTCTACTGCTCAGATTTATTTTTTAAAAAATTCAATAAATGAGAAGGTTTTTGCAGACAGTTTAGGAAAGCCTTGGAATCCTAATGTACTTTATTTATGTTCATGCCTAAAATTCTTAATTTAGGGAAGATAATAGCTTCTCAATTTGAGTTGGTTTCTGTCCTTCATAAAGGAAGAAACCTGATTATGTATTTTTTTTTTCAAAATTCATGCACCTGCATCAACTGAGGCTTGCTTGGGTCAGATGACCATGTGTAGGGGCAAACACAACTAGATGCTCCCCAAGGAGCAAAAAAGCACAAGAGTAGAAGTGTGGACTTCTGGAACACTTGTGATACTGACTGTAGAACTGAGAACAAAATTGTACTGTGTCTGCCTGCTCAGGCTCAAGCTAAACTTCTCACTGGTAAGAGCCAGATGTCTGTCCTGCTGTGGGAACATGGGTGTGCTCTTATGTTGGTAGAAGAAATGCATCTCAATATATCTAGCTTCGAGATTATTAGCTGAAATAATATGTGTATCAAATTTTAGAAGATAGAAATTATGGTTGATTTGGGAGTCAGAGGGCAAGGAAATCTGACTTCCTTGGAGTAAACTAGTAAGTACAATCTTGTCCATGTTCAGCTGAGAAGGGACATCTCCGAGTGATGGATCTCTTAAGAAACTAAATACCTTTGCAACTCAGGCTCCTCTTTCAGTGCGCATTAATGATTGACAGAACTTGCAGAATGAGCCGAGTTGTACGTCATTCTGTAATTAAAGTTTTCTTTAGCCCTCTCTTGACTTCTGTGACTTGACACAAATTGCTCAATCTTATCTTGTCTATACTTGGGCCAGAAATTGGGAATAATATCAGCAACTTCTCAAATTTGAAAGAACCCATATCCTAGGTATTAAGTCACCAAGCATTAACATTTTGTTAAGCACGCGGCATAACATAGCCACGTAGGTGCTTAATGAATGAAATAGCATTTGCTCAAAGCTTTCTGATTCTATAGATAGGCTTTTAGCATTTTTATCTGTCAACATGCACTTTAATCAGCTTACTCCTCTCTATTTTATTTTCTACTTTTAGATAGCTTCATCTCTTTTCATATCTCTGAAGTTAGACATAAATATTTACAAAGAACCCCCACCCCAGAATGGTTTCTCTGAAATTAAAGGAAGATTATGCATGAATATATTATGACTAGCTGCTTCTCTTCCTCAGATATAGCTAATTTTTTAATATCTAGTTCTATGGCTCATGTAAATGACACTTACCAAGCAGTTACAGTTTTAGAGGTCTAAGTCTTCTTGAAACATTCTTCTGACGTCTTAAGTCAGACTCACCTTGGCAAGTGTGGTCTTAGGTTCTGCAGAGAATCGAGCTGTTTTGATCATTCTATCTCATGTGGGGAAGTATAGCAAGAATGGTTAAGAGTGAAGACTTTGTAATTCTACACAGAAATATCCAGACACAGCTCTTCCTTATTCTAACCTAGAACCTGTGCAAATCACTACACCCTTTCAACCTCAAGTTTTCATCTCTGCAGTGAGGATGGCTTGGGCTTCCTTGTTGCTGTAAGACTAAAGGGAGTTGGGATAAGCAAATAGTATAACAGAGTACTTTCTACACATTAATCATAAATAACTACGGCTGGCTGTCATTTATGGTTCAGGGAAAGACAAAACAAAACTCACTTTTTCAGAATATAGCAGGAAATTGTCTTGAAGACAGTGTTTTCCTCTCCTCCCCTTTTCCCCCCATCCAGGGGATGCATTTGACCATATGTGGAGACACAACTTAATCTTAAGAGGTTGAAGAGGCTGTACTGGCATCTAATGGGTGGAGTGAGATGTTTCTTTTCTAAATGAAACTACCCTCCCACCCCTGCCAGCGAGGAATGATCGCGTTCAAAATGTCAATAGTGCTGAGGTTGGGAAAATGGAAAGGAATCCTTTATAGATGAGTCATGAATAAATCCTAATCAAGAAACCCATCTAGCACCATGTATTTGTTGTCCTCCTTCTGCTCCAGTTGTAATTTCATCACCTTTCACTGTGGGGAATTTTACCATTTATGTGGCATTGTCACATATATTAATCTATCCAGTTCTGACAAAAAAAAAAATCCTAAAAAAAAACTAGAATGGATTGGCGTTAACCTCCCCCACCTTTTTTTCTTTTGCAGATGAGGAGTTAGGCTGGGAGGTTGACTTTCTCACAAAAACACAGATGGTAATTAAACCCAGATGTTCTGAGCCCCAAATACGGTGTTTCTGCCACTCTCGCATGCCCCACATTGCATTTCTTTGGGGAATGCAGGAGACATTTTAGACATGGCTCCTCCCCCAAGACTCTCACTCAGTAGTTAAGAGATTTACACCCATGGACACTGATTTATACCTATTAGGCTCTAATAGAGGCACATTCCCTCCCCCAACCCTAGTCTTCTGCCATGCAGCTAACCTGAAACCAGAGTGTCTTCTTTCTCCTGAGTCTTAGAGGGCTCTTTTGCAACACAAATGTAGTAACTTGTCTGCAAAATAAGGGTGCTACCCTTCTTTACAATCTGTACTTTCAGAGCATATGCCAGCATGTTCCTTTCCCCCACCAGTCCTCCTACATAGTCCAGATGGCGCCTGGCCTGCTCTTGCAAATTTATGATTGCCTCTGTTTCTTTTTCATGCCGGTCTTCTTCCGAGCACTGAGTGTAAGGAGCTGAGGCTTACCAATATTGTGTCCCACTTGATGCCAGATGTTGGAATCTTCCAAAATGCCACCAGTTTCAACATGTTAACGTTGTTTAGTTCAGCTTAGTGGCTATCAGCATGTCAGCACCTGCAAATTATTTCATGAAGCCTTGCAAACTGCTGATTTTTAATTCAGATTTTCTGAAAATTACAGAAATTTGTTTGAGAAAAAAGAAAAGACGTGTAGTTGCCTTGTCACTGCATAGTCACTCAGATCTCTGAAGAGCAATGTACCTTCCTCTTTACACACATGTTTATGCTGTCAAATTAACTTGCGATATTTTGACAAATGAGTAAAACTGATTCTAGTTGACACTTAGTCACAAAGAAGTTTTGATACCTAAGCTGTTAGAAATAAAAAAAAGCAATCCAAATACCAGGTAAGAATCCTTACCACGGAGTGAATAAACAATTCATGATTAATTTAGGGCATATTTATTATTAAAAAGTTTATCAAAAGACTCTTAAAAAATTTTCTTTATGAACAATTCTGTGATGGTGAGAATAAACTGTGCCCAGTCATTTCTTGTTCAAATACATGTAACCATTATCAACACAAACATTAACAAATATGTCAGTGTACAACAGTTAGACAAATAATATAAATTTCAGAATCACTTGTACCCAAACAATGAGGTTTTGTTTGTTCCTATGTTTATTTAACTTTGGAAAATATACCTTAAGATAAATCATTGAGAACTAAATGGGGTTTCTTATAGACAAATGACTGCGGAAGTTTCAGACCCCCAAGCTGGATTTCTTTCTGCCTAAGGACATGGAGGGAAGTGGAGTGTAAAACACAATTCTTCTTGATTTATTTTTACTTGGGTGGCTTTGGATGTTGCTCAAAACTGATGTGCTCCATAAAAGACAGAACTGAAAGTGTATAAGATGCAACTCAAGTGGAAACTACCAACTGGAAATATTTTCCAGAAGCCACCCCTGCCCCTCGAGTGGGCTGTTAAATCACCCTCAGAGCTGGTCTCATGGAGACATGCTCAGTTGTGTGGGTGCAGGATGTGCACATGGCACTTTTCCCGAGCAGCCTTCCTACTCCGCTGCCTGCTCAGAGCCCTTCCGCAGCTTCCCATTGCTCTCAAGACCTTAACACTGGCCATGTGATGGGGGGTCTTCTTACATCTGGGTTCTGACAGTCTTTCCAGGCTCAGTGGACACTACCACAAAGGGCAGGTACGTGGAGGGAGCTGCCAGCAGTTGATTCATCCAATATTGTGGATGAACACCTGCTCTGTCCAGGCCTAGGGCTCAGCACAACTTGCTATGGTTACAGCATGAAGAGGGATGCAAGGAATGGAGGGAAAAGTCCCTGGGCAGGACTGTACAGGCCATTTTGGAGTTCTTATGTGTCAGTCTAAGGAACTCAAAACTTTGGGAAAAAAGTCCTTGAAACATTTTAAACTAATTTCATGGAGTGAATTGCTCTGGAGAGACTTTGTTTTTATGGTGGTAAAAGAGGTCACTGTGCAGCAATTAGTACTGGAGTTTAAAAAATGGCATACCAACATGAAAAAATAATTTTCCTTTATTACCTCTTTTTGGATATCAATTTATTCACACAAATGTTTATTCAGACTTTACCATGGGCCAGATGCAATGACATTTACTCATGATTTGGTATAGAACAAGACTTTGATTCCTTTCCCATGGAGCATGCAATTGGATGGAGGACAAATAAATAGTAAAATGACAAGTTACAATAGGTTATGAAAGATATAGGCAAGATGCTGAAATAGCGACTAATAAGGAGGTTCACATTTTTGATAAACTGTTGGAAAGGCCTGTCTGCGGATGCCATATTTAAGTTGAGTCCTGAGAGACAAGGAACGAAGCATTCAGAGAGAGGAAAGATGAGCATTCCAGGAAGAAGAGGGAGCAGTTAGCATGGGGTTAGATATGGTTGCCGAACTGCGGTCAATGTGGGTTCTATAGGGTGGGGAGGAGTAAAACATGGGATATTATTGCAAAGACAAGTGAGAACATGCAGAGAGTTGTAAACTCTGCTAAAAGTGTGGCTATTGTCCCATTTTCTCTTTGGGAAAAGATTGCAGAGTATTTTTAACATGGTTATGTAGGTATTTATACATGAATTATTCAGTATATGTATTTATATTTCTTGGGATATGGATATTAAAAATATTTCAAATAGGTTGAAAATGAGTATAATGAATTTGTGTGTGTGTGAGAAAGAATCTAAAATGTTTATAATTTTAATTTTTATTTATTTATTTATTTTATATATATTTTTATTGTTATTTATGTCTTTTACATTTTGTATTTCCCTTGGGTAACCCACCACCAATTCACCCGTGATCCATCTCCGTGGTCCCTTGTGCTCTCTTCTACTCCATTTTGTGCCCTTATCCTCCTCCCCCCGCCCCCCGCTGAGTGACTCTCTCCTATTTGTTTTCCTTATAGTCCTGTTATAGGTGAAACCATTCGATATTTTTCTCTTTCTTTCTGGCTTATTTCACTGAGTATGATCCCCTTTAATTCCATCCATGTCTCTGCAAATTGCATGTGTTTATCTTCTTTGAATGCTGAATAGTATTCCATTGTGTATATGAACCACATCTTCTTGATCTAGTCATCTATTTTTGGACATCTGGGTTGCTTCCATACCTTTGCTATTGTGAACAGTGCCGCAATGAACATACGGGTGCATGTATCCTTTTGGATTAGTGTTTTTGTGTCCTTTGGGTAGATTCCCAAAAGTGGTATTGCTGGGTCGTATGGAAGCTCCATAAAATGTTTATAATTTTTAAATGAGCCATTTTTATATTTTGATTCATTGGCCAAGAGGAAAATTAAATACTGTTTTGATTGATCCAGTAGGAAAAACTTATTAACATCTTTATCTTCCAGCTAATCAGTGGTTACTGAGACCAAGGGGAGTTTTGACCTCCAAAAGGGAATTTCTGGAAGGTTTTGGTTAAGCAATTTGAAAGCTATATCTCTCTTCTGTCTATGTCATACTCAACAGAGAAAACAATTCAGTGGAGCTGTGCCCTAAGCAGGGAGATGGATATCATTTACAGTCTACTGTTAGATAAAGTTTCCTCCTCTTTGGTACAAGAAGATGTCAGTCTCATGATGCAGCTTGGATAATTGTGATTTTTGACCATGGCAGCATTCGAAATACAAATTGGAATGTACAAACAGTACATTCCAAAGGGTGACTTAGGAAATATTTGTATGAATTTTATTTCCTGAAATGCTGCCTACCCACACCCCCAATTAAAATTATTGGTTGCTTTTTCTATTCCTGGATAATGTTTCTAATATTAAATAGTAATTGGAGCAGGACCAAAGATTGCTTAGACAAATCAAAAACTCATTTACGTACATCTGGAGTATATTTATTATGGAGTAAAGTAAGCAATGACTCTGGCTTATCACTAAGAACCGAATAAGAATTACCTGACATGAGGTTTAAAGCTTAACCTGTTGTGTCCTGTTAGGAGCTGTGTTGGTGTCCGACTAAATTTATAACCATGACCTTAAAAATGATAAAATGTTTTGGTGCATCGAGCAACACCACACTGATACACGGGAATCGTGAAGCAGTCTACATAATGCAGGATGCTCCTGAATGAGCAAGAACCTGACCTTTTTATTGCTAGAATAATCATACAGCATCAGTCATAGAGGTTAGAAGGACAAGGAGAAAAAAATGGGGAAAACTAAAGAACATGTTTGTGTCACTAGGGGCTTCGGGGAGACATGAGTCTGTTGACCAGACAATTTTTATCTGTTTGGCGACCAAATGTTGTAATCGAAACTATACCCCAGACCCTCAGGTATAGTTCTAATCTTATCAACAGGGCTTTCCACTGATCAGCTTCTGGGGTCTCTTGTCATTCACTGATCCTCAGCCCCCCCCTGGGCTTTCCCAATCACACCTCGTGATGCATAAGTCAGGAGTATGTTTTATGCATCAGTCTTCGTCCCCCCCCCCCACCCCAGGCTTTCCTGGTCATACCTCATGATGCATAGCCTTCCCAGAGTGATCAAGCTTTCTGCTCTTGGTTGACATGAAAGGCACCTTATGTAAAGTTTTGCTATGACTGATTGATTGGGCAGCTCTGACCTTTGTATAGGAATGTCTAACTGCAGGTAACAAGTGGTGGCCAAACAGACTGCGTAAGTCTAGTAGACCACCAATGTTTGATGTCCTTTTATTCCAAACTTCCGCCCAGGATTCCGTTGTTTTTTTTTGTTTCAAAAATCATCTTTTTTTATACTGAGAAATTACATTGATTACTTGTCATTAATAAGGTAGCAGTTTAACAATAGTAATAAAGAGTAAAGTTATTACAAGTTATCCTGTATGTGAATTATTTAATATGCTGAGTAGATCCCTATGAAACCATGCTTATCTAATTAAAATGAGGCCAAGTCCTTGAAGAACACATGTTTGTGTCTCATATAACTAATTAATGAAGACTGAAATAATTGATGGTGAATGTAACAGAAGTATACCAGTAGATACTGAAGTTTATCTCCTTTTTCACCCTTGGTTCTTTATCTGTGGTACTAATATTAATTGAGTAATTTAACAAAACAATAGCTCAGCTTGCTTTCAATCCAAATGATGCAACATTCCATGGGACACATGGTATTAGATTAAAAACCTGAAAATAATTTAAAAAGGGTCAATTATTATAAAATTTAAAAAATATCAAATAGCCATTTTTGAATCATTTTCTCAAATTTCTACATCATAGTGGTTTGCTTTCATAGATAAGGAAAACAATTTAAGATTCCAAGCTCAGTTTATTCATCTTTAAATGATTGGAGATTTTACTTTCATTAAGCATGACTTTTAAGACCGCACTGATTGATTCTTCCAGAACTGAGACACTCTTTATTTCTATGTTTTGAAGTCTAAAAACATTCTAAAACCTTCCTCTGTGCAATGCAATAGCATCAGTTGGTTAGCCAGGCATGTGGATATCTATGTAAGTATAATGTTGGATGCATAGGTTTGTAATGAAGTTGACATAAAATAAAGGTAAAAATTAGAAAAAATGATAAAGGGTGAAATATTTCATGAATTATGGACCTGGTTATAGTAAATCACAAAGCTGAGTTAGTGGAGAGGCCAAACAGCACTGAGATCCCACAACTATAAACATTTTTTATAAACATGGCGTTATTACTGTTTATGTTTTGAAAAACAGTGAGAAATAGATGATGACTGGTATTAGTAGTCATATCTCACATGGGAACATACACAGGTCAGAAGATTTTAATGAAGTGAGTCCTTTCTCCTCTCTATTTTTTTTTTAAAGATTTTTTATTTTTTTTTAATTTATACACACAAGCTGGGGTACAGGCCAGAGGCGTGGGGCGGCGAGAGGGTTCACCAGAGACAGAGCGGGTAGCAGAACAGGCAGATCAGAAATGCACTGCTGAGGGGAGTAGCGGGCAAGGCAGGAGAGGTCTGCCGCGCCATGTGGGATCCTCCCTGGCTGGGTGTTGAACTCGCGTCACCGCTGCCTACAGCTCCACAGCGCAGCGCTTAACCGCTGCGCCACCAGGGAGGCCCTCTATATTTTTAATCTTTCCTTTCCAGTCCAATCTAACCTTGGGATTCTACTCCAATTCCTTACAAATTCTGCCTTCCTAATTCTTTGCTAATTAAGGTAAAAAGAATGAAAACTTTTGGGCAAAGACACTACTCTGTTACTGGAAAGTTTAAATACCTCCCCTATTGTGTGAGTTTGAGTTTTCCAAGTATACCATCTTTTGGGAATATCTTATTGATACCATCTTTTGGGAATATCTTATTGAATTTATGCAGATATATTCCCACAAAGATCTTCCACAGTGTTTTGTAGCATGCTCCTTTCATTGGGAAGTAATAGGAATTTACCTTTCCCTTATTTTGAGCTACTGTGTATTTTTCACTTTGAGGAAAATAGAACAGGCTATAGATGATATCAATTTTCTTGTTTTTTTTTAATCTCTTTTTTTGATAGATGAAGAGAGAGCTACCTGAGTTTTTGTACTTGTCTTTTGCTTACAGTACAAATATAATGGATCACTTTGCTGAAAAGTCTGACTTCTTTTCAAAAGTGACTGAGAAAAAGAGTCAGGGAGGTCATAACATCAGTCATCCATTGAGATATTTGTGGCTGCATCAACACCTGCGTGGTTGAAAGGGAGCCCTAAACTCATCTCTTTGACTCTTAGCAGAGCGGCTGCTGTGGTGGGGAGGACAAGTGCTGCTAGATATGCCACATTCAAACAGAAGTACTGTCACAGTCATATTAGGTAGAAAAGAAAACTTGAGTGGTATAGAGTTCTTACAGGGAAACTAATATGTGAGCATGGCAGATTTTTAACTTAAATTTTCAGATTTTAATAAACAATAAAAATTGCAAAGTCACAAGGTATTGCACATTTCCTCCTTATTAACAATATTTTTAAAAAATGCCAACACTACTTATTTCTACTTATTTCACAATCTGAGACTTAGATAACAAGCTTCATGAACTTTTGAGTCTTTGTTGTTCTCAAATAAACCCCAATTTAATTACAAGGATAATTAAAAAATTCACACAGTCGTGATGAGGTTGAATTCTATAAGATTTCTAAAACAAAGCAAAATGAGCACAAATACTGTGCAAGATGTCGTGGAAGGTAAATTGCCTGCTAAATTTTTTTTCCAGATCAGTTTACATAGTGTAACTATAGCTTTGTTCTATCTACCTTTAAACTCAATTCACCCAACAGAAAAGGATCTGAACAGGTAACACAGTCTAGATAACAGATAAGATAGTGTCACGTGGTACAAATGGAGGCTTCATTCTGTTTTTTTAAAGAAACTCTTAAGACAGGCACTTGACTCAAAGACATTTTTGCACACCACAAGCCTAAGGCACAGTTTATAACCCACCGATGATAAAAATTAATTATTTCAAGCTGAGAAACATTTTTTCCTATAGGATTAAAGACGATTTTATTCATGGACAAAATGCCCTATGGAGGGGATCTAATGATCACATCACCCATTATCGTAATCATCAAATGCATACAACGACTAAGTCCAATTAATGGAAGATGGGACCATATGGACGTCTGTTACAGTATTGTGGTAAGAAGATAATGCTTTCTACCTTCAGTCCAAGTGCTTTAGCTGCATTAAGGTTCTCAGTACTTTTGTGAACTAGGTAAGCAATTTCCTATGCTCTCCTTTCCCTCTGTGCCTCAGTATATCCAAGGTAAGGCTGCTGCTACTGCTTGTCTTTGAATATGTAATGATAACGATGAATTTAAATGTCTAATTAAGTTTCCTCTGAAGAGACCATATCTAATTCTGTGTTTTACATGATGTCTTAATGAGAAAAAGGACTATCTCTTCATCATATCATTTCCATTATGTTTGTTAAAATGACCTCATTTCACAATGCTCAGGCAAAGGCAGCTGCTATAATGCACCTATGGGGGCATGGTTTCTGTGTGTTCTCAGGGCCTGCTGGTCAAAGTGAGGGAAAGAAAAGCACTTTCCAAATAGTAGATCAACCCAGATGCCTTTGCCCTTGCACGTTCTTTACAGCTATCTCAGGATACAGCCTAGGGAGGAGCTGGGAGCTGGCAAGAACCAATGGACATGTGAACATACGGTTTGTGCCTGTAATTTCAGGGGTGTCAGCTGTATTAAAGAATATTGTCAGCAGGGTGGCAAAAAATGAGCTTTGTTTAGATATATAAATAGTTGACAATGTCTTTGAGCTCAAAGGGATGAGTGAATACATAGAACATGTAATTTTGTGCAGCATCATATAGCCCAAAGAAAGTCAAATGAGACAACAGGGATCATGGAAAACATCTGGATGACTACATTATTTTATTACTTAACTGAGTTACAGAATTCTAATTCTATATATTATTCATATAGGGTAACATTTAGCTAAATGAAATAATTTTCATTTATAGATTGTAGATGTTAGCTGTGACATCGCTGCAAAAAGAACTATTGATGAATTATACTTTATTGTTGTCTTGTTGACTTTCATAGAAGCATGATCCAGAAGATAGGCAGATAATACTACTTCTCTTTTTGCTGTATTACTGATACTTAAGACATTGTTGATCATGTTTCTTCAAAAATCCAGTATAATACATTTATTTTAGAATTTTGTATCAGAACAAATGGTTTTCTGAGAATCTTAATGTAAAAATTGTGCAGGTCATCACATCTACTTTGTTGTGTTGGTTCCCAGGAAGTGCAAAGATAAAAAATGATATTGATGATGAACTATTTATATAATGAAGTATTTTGTTGTTCTAGTTATATAAAAGTAGTCAAATCAGGCAGAATCTAATATTTGGGTCATGCAAATGATTGTGCTCAATTGCTTAGGTATAGTTACTATACCACCCATATATTAGCAAAACTTAAAATTTCTCTTGATTCTGGAAACTTGGCTGAAAAATCTTTTGGCATGTGTTAATTAACCCCTACGTGAAAAAAAAAAAAAGTAATGACCAAAAAAAAAAAAAAAAGAAAAGAAATTGTAGTTCCCCTGTCATTAAAAGAATGCAGCACGGTGCAAGTTAGTGAGAAGACTCTAAATTCAGTCCAGACTGACTTGGATTTGATTTGTGGCTCTTCTCCTTTTATCTATATGACTTGGGGCATGCTGCTAGAATTCTTGGGTTCATTATTCTAATTGTGGAATATGTGAACCTCTTAGAAGCACAGTAAATAATAAATACTGACTACTGTTATTCTCAATAATGGTAATTATTGGTTAAAGCTTAGACTAGACAATACTGGTTAAAATTAAAAAAAAGGATGATTCTAGATGATTCGATAAGAGAGGCAAAAGAAATATTAACAAATGAACACTTTTATTCGAATGTAGAGGTTTTACAAATATTCCATTATGTATATTTAAATACTACACAAAAAAGTTTAATAGTTTTTCCTTTACTTACCTAATAGGAATTCTAAAATATGTGGGTGATTTCATTCAGAGTTTTACATTATATTTTTTACTTTATAGTACTAAAACTTGTCAATGTTTTAGCAGGATAAAATTTTAATGGTTAAGATTGACAAAAGTCAAATAATGGGTTATGATTAAGGGATAATCTAAGCCTTCATAATTCCAAAAATCCAGAAACTACAGTACTGATTTTAGAGTTTATAGACATATAAACTATAAGTAGCCCCAACCACCAATTTACAAATGTGTTGTCTTCTAAGTTTCCTTGTAACTCATCAGTTTAAAACCAAGAATTTTCTTACAGAAAATAAATTGTAAATGCTGATTTGTTTTTGGTTTAGTCAGTCTTTTTTTCCAAAGCTGATTTAATTCCTAATAATAAAGCTAAAGTTTTATGTTTTCAGTAAAAATCCAAGAACAATATTCTGGTAACTCCTCCTTTTTTAAAAGCTAATAAAATATATTTAAGCATACAGAATATTCATAAAGCATTTTAATTAACTATTTTCCTATTGTGCAACCTGTAATCAAGAAAGGTTGAAAAGAAATTGTTATGGAACTTGTTTTGAATGAGTTTGATTAGATGTGGGCAAGAAAACCCAGGGGGAAGTTTAGAATATATCTCAATGGAGAATTCTGGTCTTTTCAGTGGTTTTGGGGTTCAATTCAATAAATAATTTTTCTCAATTGGGTCTGCTCCATTGAGACTTTGTGCTGTATATTTTAGTGAAGGGTGAATAAAATATCACCTATGTACTTACATACCATTGAAGATCAAATCCAGCTGCATATCACAGGATAATCCCAAATAATGTCTAGTTAAAGGAGAGAGTATATTCGCCTCCCATCTAAAAGTCAGTCTGGGTGAGGGTCTCCAGGGCTCTGAGGCCTTCAGCTTCTCCTCCTTCTTCTGCTGTATGGCTACTGTTCCCAAGGCCACATCATGGTTGAGGATAATTTCAGGAATTTAGCCATCCCATTTCTGTCTGCAACAGCAGGAAGGAGGAAGAGATGGTACATTGTTCATTAAAAACATAACTTTTACTAGACATTTTTAAAAAGAACAGTTCTAGGTTCACAGAAAAATTGAGCAGCAGGTACATAGGTATCCCAGACTCCTTCTGCTCCCACACATGAATATCACCCCCATTATCAATATCCTGGATGAACCCCTCATATTTAAGGAAATCTGAAAGTTACATTCAACATCTCAGCTTACCCTTGTTTAGCTAAAGCATAGTTTGGAAGACTGGGAGAAGTGACTTTTAGTGCCTGGTTATGGACTCTGTTAAAACTCAAGTTTCTGTTACAAAAGAAATGAGGGGCGTGGAGCTTGAGAGCAGCAGGCTAGATGACTCTCAAGGCAGCTTCGATAGAGAAATTGGTTGGTCATCTGGTATCATCAACAATAGCATTGTCTACTGTGTCCCTTTCTTTCTGGTTATCAAGTCTCAAATTTGAAACCCTTCTTAACAGAACTGACACTTCCAGTTAAGGATTAAGCCTCACCTAGGTGAGAAATAAGCATACATTTTAAAAGTTCTCAAAAAGCACCTGAGAGCCTCTTTACAAATATTCAAGGGTCCCAGAAGCTCTTGGGTCCAAGGTAGAGAAACACTGGTCTAAGCCCACAAAAAGGAAGAACATATTTTTGCTAAAGTTAGTGAATGAAAGTGGTTATAATTTGAGAGTCAAACTGCATAGATTCCAATCTTAAATTTGCCCCATACTGGCGGCATGGTTTCAGATAAGCAATTGAACTTTTTTATATTTTGGTTTTCTCATGTATAAAATGAGGACAATCATCTCTCCTCTTTCATAGGTTATTAAAAGGATTCACTGAGTTAATGTTTGTGAACAAAAACAATGTCTGACATGTAGTTTGTATGATACCAGTTTCCATTCAATGAATTAAAAATTTCTTTTTTTTTTAAAGATTTATTTATTTATACATACAAGCTGGGGTACAGGCCAGAGGCGCGGGGCAGCGAGAGGGCTCACCAGAGACAGAGCGGGGAGCAGAACAGGCAGATCAGAAATACACTGCTGAGGGGAGCAGCGGGCGAGGCAGGAGAGGTCTGCCGCACCATGTGGGATTCTCCCTGGTTGGGCGTCGAACTCACGTCGCTCGGTGCCGACAACTCCACAGCTCAGGGCTCAACCGCTGCGCCACCAGGGAGGCCCGAATTAAAAATTTCTAATGGTTTCTCCCTCCCAATAAGGGAGAGTCAGCGATTAGAATCACAGAGTCAGTGATTCTAAACATTTTGTAAAACCTAGTCTCATTCCTTCATTTCCTGTTCTCTTTTCCCTTAGTGGTTGCTGAGAGTAAAAGTGTCCTTTGCTGGCTCATTTTCCCCTCAAAGCTTCACTTCATTAGTCCCACAAGAGAATCTTAGAGAATGTTAGCTTAGCAAAGACTCCACTCAATTTCGAACAACTGTTCCTTGTTCTTTTCAGATTCTACCTTGGGGAGGGGAGAGAGTGGTTCATTCTTTCTCTGACAAGAATGAGCAGATGTAGGTTTGGATCCGGGCTCTAAAACTTGTACCTGTATCTTCCCTTAACTTTTCTGAATTTCAGTTTCTTCGTATGTCAAAGAGAGTAGGAACATTTCACAGTACTGCAGTAAGTATCAAACGGAATGACAGATATGGAGGGATTATAGTTGTGCCCAGGGTTTTGTCATCACCCACTGAGTTGCATCCATGGTTATTCTTAGAATTGAAGGCACCACAGTGTAGGTGCTGAGAGTGAGCCCCAAAGGTCAGTCAGATGATGAACGGATAAGTTAGCTAATTTGTCCTTCCAAATGCTAAACACTAGAATAGGTGAGAGTTGGGGAAGGACCCATCACTCTAGAGGAGGGGGTGAGAAGGCAGGGGGAAATCTATTTGCCTGGACACTCATTTACGGGTTGAATGCTCCTTACTTGAACATTAAACATTAACAAATAAAAAGCTAACACGCTAACACTTGATAATTTTTTGTTTTCTAAAGAGAAGTGTTGATATTATACAATGATCAAAACTGAGATTTGGGCAAGGTGAAGGTCTGATCATTTCACTAAGGAGAATGAAATTGTCAGGATGCATAATATGAAACCTCAGTGCAGAACTATTTGGAATTTAATAGCATGTGGAAGTAGCATTTTAACTTATTTCTTAGAATTTCTAGACAGTAGTGAGAATTCCCTTAGTGACAGCACATGTTGACATGGCCATAAGCAATAAAAAAACAACAACAACAAAAAAAAAACCCCAGAAAAATCTGAGAGTCATTTATCCAAACTGTCTTCTATTTAACCAGAGAATTCCCATAACTGAACTGATAACTCCATGATATGCTTTAGCTTTCTTTCATTTAGGAGGATTTGCAGATCCTTGAAATACCAACAGGTAATATTCTCTTTAGCTGGGAGCAAATATTGGTCTAATATTAGTTTAAGTTTTGTCAGATGGCACAGGATAATTAAAAGTGATTATAGTGCATCATAGGCGCTAATTAGTATTTTCTTTCCTAAATTCATAGGAGTCTTTTTTTATTTAAATGTATCTGAAAAATCCATCCTCATGGAGGAAACCTGTCACCATCTCCCCAGGGAATCTGCCTACAGAGTACCCTCAGGTAGAGGCTCATTATATTCTTTTCTGCTCTTTGATCCACTTGAGAATTTCCTGAGGGAAATTTCAATACTATTCATTCAAGTTCATTTTGTTAGTAAAGCTAAGACTTTATTGTGTGATACAGAATTGTACTGTATAATTTCTATGATTTTTCCACATCATCTCCTTGAGTTCTTTTTTAACAAATTGACATAAAAGCTTATTTTCTAGTATTTTATAAGGACATGACTTCTAAAACATTACACCTTTGATGCAAAAATTCATGCAAAATTTGCTCTGAGCAGAATATCTGAACTTAAAATGACCTTTGGCCTACAGAAGGCAAAACGCCTAACCTATTCTTGGATTTCTTATTATAAAGTTGAGAGGACAAGGTCAAGTATAATCCACATGTTAAAACTGGACCATGGCAGTCAGAATAAACTGTTGGAAACATTCAGTGAAGCGAAGAGGTAACAATTTCTACAAAAGGATCGCTCCATTTTGGGCCCAAATTATAGTTCTGTAAGAGTAAAGAAGTTCACTAAATGAGGAGGCTGTTTGCACTCACAACCATATATATCTTTTTCTTCTGAAAGAAAGAGGCATTTGTTTCCTGACATGTTATCAGAAAAATTGTTCATTTTTATTCTTCATCTGTCACTCAAAGTTGTCACTACAGTTAGTGGCTATTTATTCTGCACATCATCCCTACCTCTAATAGCTCTGCCAGCCTGTCTGGTATTCATATGCCAGCAACACATTTCTTTATACTTCAAACACAACTTCTGGAAAGTAACTTCCTCCTTCTGTTATAAATCCCAACCAAGTCATTGCAAGAAGTTCCAGTCTGTTCACCCTCCTTTCTGTTCCTCATTTTTAATGAAAATAGGAACTAGTGACATTTTCTTTGATTAGTGGAACCTTGTTTTGAATTGTTCCTTGAGTTAAAGTGCTCAATGCAAGTTGATCTCTCCAGCATTTTCACTGAGCTTCCTTTGAGACAAATAGTACAAGTTCAGGGCCTCCCTGGTGGTGCAGGGGATTAAGTCTCAGCCTATGAGGCTGTTGCCAGCCACTGTAGCTGGAGTTCGATCCCTGGCCCGGGAGAATCCCACATGGTGCAGCAGACCTGTCCTGTCTCACCCACTGCTCCCCTCAGCAGTGTATTTCAGTTACTCTGCCTGTTCTGCTCCCCACTCTTTCTCTGGTGAAGCCTCTCACCCCTCAAACCTCTGACCTACACCCCAGCTTTTGTATGTATAAATAAATAAATATTTAAAAAAATGAAAAGAGACAAACAGTACAAGTTCAAATTTGAATGATGGGGGGGTGGAGTGGAGATATAAGTTAATTTGTCATCTTCATCTGATAAATATGTTTAATAAACTTAGCTAAGTGGTAGGTATGAAGAAATAGATCAATTTTTTGTACTCATTTGTCTTGAGAGTACAGAAGCTCACAAACCTCAGAAACTCCTAGGCCTAACAATAAACCGGGAATTTCATCAAATGCATAATTTAAGGGCAATTTTGTTTGCAAAACAAAACAAAAAGTCAAGCCAAACTAAAACAAAAACCTAAATACTCTAATCCTTTCTTCACCACAAATATACTGTGATTATAAGTAAGTCCATTAGCCTCTCTGTTCCATAATTCATTTGTTGATGAAATAAAAACCAAAGTTAATACCTAGAGCAGAATGCTAAGATTGTTCTTTTTTTTTTTAAAGACTTATTTTATTTTTTGCATACAGGCTAGGCTACAGTCCAGAGGTGTGAGGTGGTGAGAGGGTTCACCAGAGACAGAGTGGGGAGCAGAACAGATCAACCGAAATACACTGCTGAGGGGAGCAGCGGGCAAGGCAGGAGAGGTCTGCCACACCCTATGGGACTCTCCCCTGCCAGGCATCCAACTGGTGCTGCAGCGACAGCTCCACAGTGCTGCACCAACCTGTTGTGCCACCAGGGAGGCCCCTAAGATTGTTCTTAAAAGATTATTATAAAATGTCCTCATCTATATGTTTACAGTAATAATTTACTTACCAAGAAAATATGACCTAATATCCAACAACAATGGTTTACTATACAATTATTTGATGTGGTCATGACAGTCTTCTGAAATGAACATAAAAGTAAAAATTTCTAGATGGTTTTAGAATTTCTATTTCCAAAAAAGAATTTTAGTGTTTCATCTTGTCTCTTCAGAGGACAAATGTTTCATCATATAGCACTGTAGTGACTATTTGGAGTTTAGGCCTAGTAAATCTAGTTACTGAGACAGAAAGGATAAACTCTGTCCTTAAAAAGAAACAATCAAAGAAGACTTTACTCTTGTACACTTTACACTTGTTTGTGGACTTTACACTTGTTTGTGGAATAAGGCAAAGAGCAGGGGATATGACTCAGGGGACTTAGGATTCAGTTCTGCCTTTTCCACTAAAAAGTCTCCTGGTCACGTTGGGGCTCAGTTTCTTATGTATCAAGTCAAAGGGTTGGTCCAAATAATTCCAATGGCCTCTCCCAATCCAAATATTTTGGTTATGTATTGGGAATTGGGAACCATTTACATTGAGTGGAAAAGTTAACAAGGAATTTAAAGGGTTGCAATGGTTCATTGTGAATATGGAGATGAATCAAGTGTCTTTAATTAAAGGGACTGATATACAGATGATGGCATTCTCAATCTTTAAGATAAAATCTGCATTGTCTGCATTGGACAATGAACTAATGTCATCACCCCCATCCCGCACCTGCCCGAAAATTGGACAATGCTGATCACCTGACCTCGGGATTAATTTTCTTTCTGAAGCAGGGTTTTTCCATCTCAACACTACTATTTTGATGACTATTTCCTTGTGGGGGTACTCACCTGTATGTTTTTAAGATGTTTCCTAGTAGCTTCTTTGGCTTCTATCCAGTAGATTGCCAGTAATCTCTGACCCCTCCCAGGATGTGACAACCAAGAATGTCTTCAGATATTTGTACCCTGCTGTGAATTACTGCTCTAAAGTGAACCAACTCTCTCTGACTTCCTGTCTTAACCTATGACCAAGGTGTCAACATTGTCATATTTCAGTACCTTTTGAACACGTACATAGTTTCCATGAACAAAAGTACCCCAAAATGGAACAGTGAATATTAGTGTGGAAGTTCGATATGGATGAGTACAGGTTCCAGCCACCAACTCTCTCTCCCGAAGCCAGCATCCGTGCAGTTAACTCCTCATTAGATGAAAAATATCTTTATCACCAGAGATCTTACTTTCTGGTAGGGGAATTTATGAATTTGAAATGGGCCTCAGAACATTACAAAGCAGCACACTGAGGAAGTGAGTGTGACAGAAGAGGGTGCTGAGTGAGGGCTGGTAAGAGTAGACAGGAAGAGGGTGGAGAGGGGAGAAATGGGCCTGCGCCCAGCGGGAGATGAGCTGTGGGTGATCGACAGCAGCGGCCTGGGAGCAGTAAAGAGAAGTCGGAGATAGAAAGACAAGGGGGGCGGGTGTGTGTGGCTGTGGGAGGGGCCTAGACGACTGTGGTGAGCGCAGGAGACCAGAAGGCTGATATTTGGGAGGGGCAATGTTGTGAAAGGGCGCAGTTGATGGAAATGACACCTTTCATTTCTGTGACAAGGGCTTTGCAGGAAATTGAAAGACTACTCGAAATGCCATTTTACTTCTCAGGGTAGCCGTCAAGGAATGATTTTACATTTTTTCCTTTCTACTCTTCAAAAGGTGATCAGTACAAAACGGTGAGACTAGCCAGCCTCACATACAAACCGTTTCAGAACAGCTAAATTATTCTGTGACCGAATTCTCAAATTGTGCAGTGGCTACGATTTCATCACAAGCTGTTTGAAATTGCCACCTTTTCTGCCAAATAAATGTGAAGGACAGCAATGCCAGAGTAATACAGAACAAGAAACCATATAGAATAGTGTCTAGAACATGGATGTTGGGCTCACACAGGTTTGGGCTATTTGTGTGATCCTTATTTTTCCTTTTTAAATGGGGATAAGAGTTGGGTTGGAAGAAATCATGATATAATATAATGTATATAGTTTATAATAGAAATCACTTAGCAGAATTCCTAACACCTACTAAGCACTTGACAAATATGAACTATGTTGTTATTCATGCAAAAATTCTTCTTTTTGTCTTTTAAAACTTGTACTAGAGTCCCTTTAAGGGTGGACTCTTACTTACCCACATGTTTTGTGATCTCACAAAATGAGAACATTTTTATAAAACGATGTGGTAGAAGGAAAAAAGATTCAGCAATGCCTGGTAATAGAGCTCAAAAGCACCTTTGCTATTAAAAAGTTAGAGAAAGAATGAGCAGGTAGTTTCGGAGTTCCAGAGAAGAGCCTCTGCATTATGTGTGGACCACAGACTAACTAAATAAAGCAGGACCATACAGTCCTGGCTGGGGAAAGAGGCATTTCTTGGAAGGAGATTTCTGTGCTTTTGGGGGTCCCTGGTGGTACTGGCATCTCTGTTTGTTTATGGTACTCCTCTCTCCTTCAACTCCAAAGGAAAAAGAATGATTTTGAGCAGCTCAAATTCATTCCACTATGCCAGCTTTCAAAGGGAATGAAAAAAGGGCATGTGTGCACAATGAGCTGATAAATATAGGTCTTGTTCTAAGCTATTCTCTCCCCATAGCCCTACTCATGTCCCTTCTTCACAGAAAGGGGTGAGATATTTCCTGCCTGGGTGAAGGAGGTGGCTACACAAACAGTAATTTCAACTATTGCTAGAAGCCCAAAGATCCTATGGTGAAGTCAGCGTAAGTCAAAGTTATTACTTGTATTGGGGCCTTGCATGCTGTGAAAATGACAAAAAAAGAAGGACCCTAGTCCCAAGACCAGATCAGATGAGGTGCTGATTTACCAGCCCAGTGTAGATATGGTAATTCTTGGTCCTGTGTCTGTGATAGCAGTCTGTGGAGGTTGATTTATCATGAGGAGTAAAGAGCGTCCTCTGATATAAGGCAGATCTCACTTCAGGTTTAAGGCATTCTGTCTGAATATCTGCAATAACCCCTGGTCCTCCTGTGTGTTGACTTCTTCCTACACTAGTGCCTTACCCTGATCTGATTCCTCTGGTTTCTGAGTTCTTGTCTGACTTTGCCTCCCCACTTCCTTTTATTTTTTTACCTTTGTTTATCTCTGTCTCTAAGCTCTCTGTTCAAAGTTTTGTTCCATCTTCTCCCTTAGCTCTTTTCATTAGTTCTCCAGGTCCTGGTTTATAGCCCTTCATTTCATGATCCAGTGTTGGTCAAGTTTCAGTGCAACCAGGAGAAAGTTCTATGAAACATCAGAAGCAACTGTCCAGTGTTTTAAAAAGAATGCTAGAGGGCTGAAATCACAAATACTGGATTTGTTTTATTAAGTGTCCTTATGCTGTTATAACTTAGTGGAGTCTGCACACTGACAGTGTCAGCCTACATTGTGCAGAACTTGTGATGAGGGGAGACTCTGGAGAAGGAGACCACTTGGAAAGACTTAATTAGATAGACTTGCTTAGTTTGGAGTGGAAGAGCTCTTCCCTCTGCCCTTCTTGCCTCTGCCCACTTCCTTGAATTCTTCATTGGCTCCACCAGATTAACTTTAGCTCAACCAGTGTGTGAGAAGGGCTGCTTATCTGTTTTATTACCCAGATGTCATTTGGTCATTTGATGTTTATTAAATTTGGCATCTTGTTATCACAGCGAACACTTCCCAGAGGCCTAGTGTGACAGCAAGAAACTAGTTGAAGTCTCACATTCAGTGTTTTGGAAAGAACATAACCTTTTTCACTGTTTAATTCCTCTCTATTCCTTGGTGTATGTAAATGCTCTCTGATTCCTTAAGATGTTTTTGACTTACTTAGAAGTAAAATTGCATTGTTGTATCATCTGACAACATACTAGAGACAACATAAGTCCTCTTGGCTTTTTATTCTGAGCTATTCCTCTTCATCTCTTTCTCCTCACTGTCCAGCCTGTTAGGTTTATGTCATGTAGATGAAAATGTTATTTTTAACTAAAATACATTATGCTCATCTAAAATTCTCCTACAAGAGAAAAATTAGTATTAATATAAAGGATTAATAATAGGTAAGTAGAGAAATTCAGACTTACTGTGCATATATCCAATGAAAAGAGGCAGTCATTACAAATCATTAAGTAATATGATGTCAGGAAATATTTAATAGCATGGTAAATGCTTACTACTCAGCTTAAAAGAGCAAGGTGTTAAGTCGTAGAGATAGTATTATTCAAAATAGGCAAAAACAGATAACAGATATGAAGTAAAACATTGTAAGGGAAATACCAAATGTTACGGGGTTAATGCCTAGCGTGAGTTTATAGCTAGATTTATGTGTTTTTCTTTTTGTATTTTCTATGCTTTCCAAATTTTCTTTTTAAAGCGTGAATTATCACATAATAAGAAACAAACACTATAAAATTTTTGCTTTATCAGACTTTGTATCTTCTAGTTCTACAGTCTCCCCAGAAGCCTCCATCTTTTATATTCATGGTCTTTTTTATCCCTTAAATAGCTAAGCATTCATAGGTCCACCTGAAGAGCTCTTATTAGTGATATTTAACACTACTTCCTTAGTACTGTGGGCGTGTTTCGTGTTCATTATATAAACAACCCCAGATTGCTGCTTGGTGTGTAGTTACAGGAATGACATTCTTAGGTTCTTTTTTTTTTTAAATATGTATTTATTTATGCATACAAAAGCTGGGTTGCAGGCCAGAGGTATGGGGCAGTGAGAGACAGAGTGGGGAGCAGGACAGGCAGATCCACGGAAACACACTGCTTGGGGGGAGCAGTGGATGAAGCAGGAGAGGTCTGCTGGGCCATGTGGGAATCTCCCTGGCTGGGGATCGAACTTGCACTGCAGCTGCCGATAGCTCCATAGCACTGCGCTTAACTCGTTGCGCCACCAGGGAGGCCTAGGTTTGTTCCCTTAACCTTGGTGCCTAAGAAGCAGCACTGTAGAGGGTGGACACTTGAGCATGAGTTAGTGGACAGAATTCAAAGTGAGATGCAATATGGAAAGCGGATCAGTGGCACTGGAGTGTTCAGTGCTAAGCACTTCCACGTGTTACCTCCTTTACTCTTTCCAGCCCACCCAGAGGTGGACGTTTATTCCTGTTCTCAGATGAAGACATGAAGGTTCAGGGAGCTCACGGGATTTAGCTATTAAGTGCTGTCTCTTTTGGTCCTGTCTTTCTCAACTTTGTGCTTCTAGTTTACTTAACCATAAACAAATCTATTTGGAAATCTATGCCCATGCAGAGAGCAACCACACAATTGAAAATATAAGTTTGGGGCTGCATTATAAAAATGTGTGTGGACATGTATATATTTTTAATGTTTGTCATTTCATTTACAGCACCTTATTTTGTGCATGTTTTATGTAAGTTCCTTATTGTCAGAAAACAAATGTTTTTATTCATTTTTATTATTTTTTTAAGATTTATTTTATTTATTTATTCATTCAAGAACTGGGGTATAGGCCAGAGGTGCAGGGTCAGTGGTGAGAGGATTCACCATATACAGAGTGGGGAGCAGAACAGGCAGATCTACTGAAATACACTGCTGAGGGGAGCAGTGGGTGAGATGAGAAGTCTGCTGCGCCATGTGGGTTAGCTTCCTGGCCAGGGATCAAACTCATGCTGCAGTGGCTGGTGATAGCTTAATAGCACTGAGACTTAACCCTTGTGCCACCAGGGAGGCCCTTTATTTGCTTTTAACTTCTTCTAGTTACCAATACATTTTGCCTTCAGTCTAGATTCTCAGTAGATACTCCCACCTAGTCATTCAATATTAGTATTATGTGCTTCCTACAACACACTACTATTTTTAAATCCAGAGATAGCTTGATGCATTTCATTATGTTAGGACTTTGTGTACATGGATTATAGTTAATGAGACAACAAAGATTTCCAGATAATTAAAACAATTACTGTGGGAGCTATGTGGTGATCTCAGTTACACCTTCATAAAATTGAGAGAACAAAATTGGCCTATTTGTAGTTAAGTTCTAGATCAGACTGGTAGAAAATGCATGTGCTGTTAATGCTACTTATATAACTACTTTCTTGCAACAGAACCTCATAAGTTAGTGATTTTTCTTGGGGTGTTAAATATCCAATGCTGAGATTTGAGGACACTTTGTTCAGATCAGTATTGAAAGTGGTCTTTAAATAACCAGTGACAAGTGTACAAGATCATACACAGACGCCAAAGACATTGTTGAGGCAGACTATTTGATAAGATCAATAAGAAAATGATAGTTCTTGAAGTATCACTAATAAAACCAAGTCTACTTCGCTTAATCTTCATGCATTTTATTTAAGAAAACTTGATGCATATTCTAAGTTTATTGATTGACTAATCATTTTATTAATTAGTTGAATATGTAATCATGCCCAGATGTTCTGTAGGATAAAACACAGAATACAAAGATGAAAAAGACACAGGACCTGACATCAAGGACTTTAAAGTCTACTAAGTTATTTGTACATTTAAAAGGACACAAATGACAGAAAGTGAATACTGGGGAAGGGGAAGGGGCAATGTGGTCTGTGTGTAGAATGAATTAGTCTGAAGACTCCAAGAGTTTCTGTCACGTCATCCTGAGGTGGTTTTCCTAGCATTTGAAGGGAATACACGCAATGTTTATGAAGTCAGGAGACGTGTATTTCTGTCCCAGCATAGGTACTGCCTGTAAAGGAACTCAGTTACCAATAGTATTTCAGAACATCTCAAATACTTTGCTTGGATTTCTCAAATATCCTGAGGGGTACAAATAACTCTCATGAAATTTCCTTAAAATTCCTCTTTTCTCTTTCCCATAAATTGCCTTCACGCCCCACAGTTACACTCACTCCTGGCTTCTTTTCTGAGTTGTTTGCTCTGTCACCAGTTTGGACGCCTTCCTTTTCCTCTGCCCACCCTCTCCTCTTTATCATAATGGATGTTAAGTCCTTCCCCGATTCTTTCGCCTCACAGGCATTGCTCTGTTGGTTTCTTGACAGCTCTGCATTACTAATGCCTGAAGTATTGTTTGCCTTTGACATTTCTTCTCTTCTCAGATGTAGAGGACGGGAAGAAGTCACACAATGACAGAATCTTCTTTAGCAGACTGGAAATACTCTTAAGTGAGTCTTCATAGAGGCTTGCATCCCCATAGTGGTTCAAAATGTTTCTTAAGACATACCAAATCTGAGGCCCTGCAGATCAAGCCTTTAATTTCTTGCCTCTTGAATTCTTCAGTGAGTGTGCTGTTGCCTACATATTTTTGTGTCGGTTGCTGCAGATTTCATTGCAACTGTGCTTTCTCAGGAAACAACCTTCAATTGTAAAAATGTAGGTCAGGGTCATACGTATTTAGGATATCATTTACACGGAAGATAACAGACAAGCATCCTTATTGTAAATTTCCTTTTTCTTTAATGCATTTCAGTATTTTCTGGTATTATAGGTCTTGGTACTTTAATTTGTCCTGGTCTCCTACATATAAAAAGTGGATTCTTTTTCTTTTTTACAAGTAAGAAAATAATGATCCAGATCAGTTGTTGGTAATTTTTTTCCCTTTGCATTTTTTAAATTTTTATTGTTATTGAAGTACCTTTATTTTACATCCTTCCTGGTGTTTTGACAGCATAGTATTCCTCCCCTCGGGGTGGGGGGGAGTCACCATAGTACCCACATTCATCCCCCATAGTCCATTGTGTTCTCTCTGCCATGCCAGTATTTTCATCCCGTTCCATCCTTCTCCCCCCATCTCTCTGAAAGCTGAAACTAACCAATATAGATAGTCTTCAAGTTTATTTTTTTAAAGATTTATTTATTTATGCATACAAGCTGGGGTACAGGCCAGAGGTGTAGGGTGGCGAGAGGGTTCACCAGAGACAGAGTGGGGAGCAGAACAGGCAGATCCATGGAAATACACTGCTGAGGGGAGCAGCGGGTGAGGTAGGAGAGGTCTGCTGTGCCATGTGGGAGTCTCCCCAGCCAGGAGTTGAACTCGTGTCACCGCGGTTCACGGCTCCACAGTGTAGCGTTTAACCACTGCGCCACCAGGGAGGCCCAGTTTTCAAGTTTGTCTTTGTCTGACCCTTTGTTTAGTTTTTCTATGATTCTTTCTTGTTAAAATTCATGGATATATGTACATGTGATACCATCAATAAACCATCATTAAGATTATTTATGAAAAAATGTATGTTTTTTCAAAATTGATCAAATAAGTACATAACTATGACTATAAGCATGTGTACTATTGGGATGAACTTGATGAATTGTTCATGAACTATGTGCAGAGAGATGAACTTTTTAGTAGCTAGCTAGGGAGCCCTGCTGCTATGCTTATAGACTAATTACATATACATACATATATATGCATATATTAATAAATAGTTATATTAATGTCATGGCATATAGAAAAAGAATAGTACAATATTATTTAAATCTCACCCAAGTCCTTTCCCACTAAATTCCCTTCCAAACCAGAAATGCTAAAATGCTGAAAACCAGTAGACATCAATTTTTTCTAGCTCTTTGCTTCCTCCCACTCTTGCTGGCAGTGCTAATGAACTGAAGGCCAACAGGAAATCCAACACACAGTAGTCATTCAAATTTTTACTGAATGAAAAATGAAATCCCCAAAATCAGAGCACAGAAGAGTGCAAGGTGGGAATGACCTGAGTACACCCCGTTCATTCCTGTGCTGCATAACTGGTCCTGCATAATCACAGAGTGGCTAAAGATGATTCATCTGAAAGATCTATTTAAGGAAGGAAGTGAAAGTCAGAGGCTAAAAAATGACCCATAATCAGGTGCTGACAGTTGTGTGTTGAAAGGGTCTATGTAAAGCCAAACTTTCCAACCACAAAAAGGGACCTGTTTTGTTCAACATTTTGGAATGAAGAAATTAAGGGGAAAACTGAGCTAAGATGAAAGGCCTAGAAATAATTTTAGCTTTCATGCTTGACACAGAGAAATAAAAGAAATCTACTGAGTAGATTAAATAAATAATGTCCAATCAGGCATTTAATTTGAATCCCCATGAACATTTGTAGAATTTGTAAGAAGACTCCAAAGTTTATTTTTGATATGGGGTAGGCCACCTCCTATGCCCAAACTTGAAAGGCCCCATAAAATTGTGTAAAGATAACTTGACAGTTCAGGGGAAGAATGTTCCAATGTCCTTGATGTTCCCTGCTCTTTTCTTATAAGTGCATATATGCATTCATTCATTCATTCATTTCTTCATTTTTCTAACGAAGATCGAGTTAGCACCTTCATGCTGAGCATTGTGTTGTATTGGGGGCATGCAAAAAAAAAAAGTGTCTCCTACTGTTAAGGTCTGGTTTATGAAAAAAGAAAAGAGTGAGTGTACAGTGCTCTAAGTGCTGTGGAAAAAATAAGCCCAGAATGCTAATCAGACTGGGGTTCTAAGAAGGCTTCCAGGAACTGGAAGACATGAGCTGATCTTTGAATGAGAGTGGGTTTAACAAGACAAGAGAGGCACCAGATCAGTTTGCTAAATGCACATATTCCACAACCAGGCTGTCTGTGTTCACGTCTGGTTTTTGCCAGTAAGTACATACCCCTCAGCGAGTCTCCCGTACCTGCTACTTTATTCACTAGTAGAGGTAGTAATATTAATAGTACCCACTGCCCACCATCCTGTAGTTGTAAGAATGAATATATGAGTTTTAAGAATGAATATATATAAGAAGAACAATATTTCCAAATTGGGCCTCCCTGGTGGTGCAACGGGTTAAGTTGCAGCACTATTAAGCTATCCAGAGCCACTGCAGCATGAGTTCACTCCCCGGCCAGGGAGCTTCCTACATGGCACAACAGACCTCTCCTGCCTTGCCTGCTGCTCCCCTCAGCAGTGTATTTCAGAACATCTGCCTGTTCTGCTCCCTACTCTGTCTCTGGTGAATCCGCTCACCACCCCTCACACCTCTGGCCTATACTGCAGCTTGTATGCATAAATAAATAAATGTTTAAAATTTTTTTTCAAAGCACTGAGAACAATGTCTGTTTCACTTAAATGTGTTATATAAGTGTGTGATGAATAAATAAATGTGTGTGTGTGGGGGGGCGGCGGAGTTAGTGTCCTATGTGGCAGGTATAGTTGGTGCAGTGACCTGAAAGGGCATGAATGGTGCATTTAGAAAAAAGTTGAGAGGGCGTGTAGGTTCATGCCTCCGGAGGGTTGATAAAATAAGGCTGGAGAGATCTGAAGCCTCTCTTAAAGAATGTAGATATTATCTTAGGCACCATGAAGAATTACGGACATATTTTAAGCAAAAATATGATAAGATTAGATGTGTATTTTGAACTGGTCACTCTGGCAGTGCTGTGGAGAGTGGATTGTAGGATGGGGGGGGGGTGACCCTCGAGTTAGGCAGGAAGAGTAGGGCTGTGTTTTCCCAAGTATCTTGATAATAAGAATCATCTGGGGTGCTTTTTAAACAAACATCTTTCCAGGCACCTTCTTGGGAGACTGAATACAAAGTTTTGGAAGCAGGTTTGGCAATCTGTGTTTTTAGCAAGAACCCTGGATCCTTCTGTCTTCAGAGAGATTTTACAAACGGTAGGCTAGGTGGTGGGCAGAGGCATCAGGGTAAGGACTAGTGAGAATCTAAATAAAAGTTGTAGAAACAATGTAGAGAAGGGGTAGTTTTCAAAAAGGAAAAAAGCAACTAGACTTCATGACTGATAGGATGGAACCAAGACACTCAGATTTCTGAGTTGGGTGAGTGGGCAGGTTGTGGAGAATATGGAAGAAAAATAGGTCTGGCAGTGAGGTTAGTGAGATCATATTTGGACAGGTGGAGCCTGGGATGTCAGTGAGAAGAAAGTCCAATCAGCTGCTTACATATATGTTCCTGAAGTGCAGGAAAAAAATTGTACTGGTGATGTAAGCTTGGAAGCTGCGAGCATACAGGTAGTAACTGGATATCGGCAATCTCCAGCATGTCTTTGATGATAGGGACCATAATGTTTTTAAATTTTGTTTACTTATTTATGCACTTGTTTATTCATTCAACGAACCAATTTTAACTGCATATTTTATGCCGGCCACAACACTACATACTTTTTCCACAACGGGGACTGTGAAGAAATAGCTAACAGTAATATAAGGAAAAGAGTAATGTCATCGACACTGAATGGAGGAGATTGTGTCAAACGACACCATGATGAAAATGAGATCATGAGTGAAATGGTTTCCTAGATTTAGCAAGCAACAAAGTCATTGGTATTAGGAAATAATGGATTTTGCTGAGTGATGGGCAATGAAATTGAATTTGAGACATGGTGTGAGGCATGAATGGGTGGCAGGAAGTGAAAGTAGTAAAAGAAGGATAGGTGTGGTTGATTGCAGAAATGGTTTCAAAATCTTCCCTTACCTGCATGTACATTTCATTTTAGAGTTCCTGTGTAGTTAATGCTATCAAGAGGCAGAATCAGTTTCTTCACCCTCTACTCTGGGCTTCGTCATGTGTCTTGCTGTGACCAGTGAAATTAGTAAATGTAATGCAAATAGAAACTTGAACAGGCCTTGTGCCTTGGGACTTGCCTTTCTTGCTGCTCTTGGAACACTGTGATGCCACGAGGCAAATGTGCCAATCATCTCTGTCACCATACTGGAAGCCAGCTCAAGTGACTGTCGCCATTGACCACTAGTCGTGAAATGAAGCATATTACATCAGCCCTGGCACTCCCATCAGCTGGCACTCCCAGACTTCAGCCACGGAGTGAGCCTAGCCAATCCTAGCAGAAGACTTGCCAGGCAAAGACTAGCCCAAATCACTGGTCCATAGAAAACGTTATTGTTTTCAATGCTCAGTCTTGGGGGCAGTTTCTTACAAGACAAAACCTGATAGAAGACATAGCTATCTGTATTGACAAGAGACAGATCAGTGATTTCCTGGGGATGAAATGAAGGAGGGAGGGATGAATTACAAAGGGACAGGAAACTTTTAGGGAAGATGAATATATTCATTATCCAGAGTGTAGTGTGGATTTATGACTGTATATACTATACATATGCCAAATACTCATAAAACTGTACATTTTAAAGCAGCACAGTTTAATGTACATCAATTCTACCTCAATGAAGGAGAAGAATGACAAAACCTCCCCATTGTGCTTCATAGTCATAAATGTGGTAGGCAGTATACTATCTTCCCAAGGAAGCACATGTCTTTGTCTCTGGATCTAAAGATGTGAATAAGTGGAATTGCATAGGAATTTGTGAACATTTTATCTTATATAGCAAAGGAACACTGCAGATATAATCAAAGCTATGGATCTTGAAATTGCGAGGTGCTCCTGGATTAATTGCGTAGACCCAATCTACATGAGTCCTTAATGCCGTCTTTGCTAATTTTGATGGCGAAGGGAGGGTCCTTGAGCCAAAAAATATGGCTTGAGAAGCTTGGAACGGGCCTCAGTTTACAGGAAATAAAAAGACAAGGACTTCAATCCTGCCATTGGAATCATGAACTAAATTCTGCAAAGAACCCAACTGGGCATGAAACAGATTTTCCCTTAGAATCTCCAGAAAGAAATGCAGCCTGCTGACACTCTGATTTTTGTCTCAGGAGACCTGTAGTAGACTGCTGAACTTGAAAAGTAAGACACTTAATTTGTATTGTTTTATCCTGCTAAGTTTGTGGCAGTTGGTTACAGCAGTAACAAAAAAGGAGTACACACAGTTTTCATGGACAGAAAGCTGAATTTAATGGCTAAGTAACTGTCTGAAGGATCTGTGTTTCCCAGCCGGAAATCACAAATACAAAAGAGTGAATTGTATATTGCTTCCATTTGCTTACTTCCATCTTACTAACTTTAGGCTCACTTACCTTTTAAAATGCTGTTTGGCCCATTAAGGCAGGCTGCCACAGGCTGTTTGTGGGAACCAGCGCTGTCTGAAACAGACATAGGTGGCATTTTCCACCAACTATAGATCTACACAATCATTAAATACTGGTCCCATGGACGATCATTACTGTAAATATGGTTTTTGTGTTTGTTTTGTTTTTTGATGTGGTCTTTGAACGCCAGCAGTCTCCACGAGGATATACTGTATGCTTTCCTGACACCTATTACTGCTTCCATGTTTAAACCCGAAAAAAGACTGCCTGGTTTTAAATATTGGTTCCACACTAACTAGTGGCCTCACCTGTGTCTTGTTTTCTCATCTGTAATGCGAGGATGACAGCAGTAGCTGCAAATAAGGATTCAGAGACTCTATCCTTATTGTTTAAAATAATGTTTGGTACATTATTAGCACTCAGTGAGTGTTGGATTGTTAGTTTATTATTACAGTGATGCTTTTGCTGCCAGGTAGGAGAATTCCTATATCCTGAGTGGATTTGGGTGTCCTATCTTCATTTTTCCCTGCAGAAGAGAGCTCAGCCTTTCCTTCTGGTGTGACTCTCCTATTAAGATGATGTAAATCACTTCCTCTGACTTTCTTGCCTGAGAAGTTTCTGTTTCTTCTGAGGCAGAAGCAGGGAGAGAAAAATCACACAGTGACAGCTGCTGACCACAGCAGAATTCTGTGTAGTGATTTCTTTTTACCCAGTTAGAAGGGCAGGGCAGGGTTTTATTTTTTTTCATTTTCTCTGTCTTTTCAACTTTTTCCATGTGGCCTTGATCTCCATGCTGAGTCTCTTCCTCATCAGCACATGATGATGAGCCCAGAGATTCCTGAAGTTCTGTTGTCTCTGAAAATAAAACAGAACATTCCGACCAAATTTAAACAAACCATCTACAATTTTATTACATATCAGCTTTCCCGTGTGGCATTTCTTTGAGGAAAGGCTCTCTTGGATATGAGGGACTTGGATTGAGAAGATTAAACCAGACATTAAAATGATGATCTGATTCAGGAAACAAAAGTAGATATGCTATGTGAAAGAAGAGTTATTTTTAATGAACTTAATTTCATGCCTCTGAGCGCATGGAGGAAAAAACATATGGGTGGCATTGCTAATTTCGTACTGCACTTGCTTCGTTGCTTCGGGCTCTCTATGCCTTTCTCTAGACTGGGTGACTGACTCTTTGGTCTCCATTTTTGAATGAAGTGTTGCAAGAGATGTTATTTGACATAGGGAACAGTCAAGTGAAAATAAAGTAGCAGAGTTAACGTAGGCAGCTAGCTTCACTGTAGTTCTAAGATGGCAGGGGCGTCCGCATTTGTACACTGTACATTGAAATGGAAGTGGATGCCAGATCTAAGCTCTGTGTGGGCGGCCTTGACAGTGGGTATTTCAATTTGAAAATTTTTGTTAGTTGCCATAGTAATTGTCACAATCATGTGGTTTGTGTGGTCTTTGTGATACTGAACACCTATTAGAAGCACCCGGCCAGCAGTACTGTTTTCATTTTTCAAAATATGCATCCTTCTAGAGCAAAACAATAATGTGTGGTTGGATTTTAATCGAATTAAAAACAAACAAAAGTAGACACCCCCTGGTCACTTGCCTATCTTTATGTAAAGCATGTTCATTTCCTAATTATTTTTTTAATCAGATTTTTCTTCAGCAGAGAAATCATCAGGAAGTGATTTTTTTTTTTTTTCGAAACAAGGAGTCCCAGAAACCAAGGTTACTAAGCTTCATGAAATGAAGAACAGGAAACTCCCCTCTTGTTATGAATGTGTTGTGTCAGCATGATGCTGCTCAAGCTTAGTCTGAAATTTAAGCTGCATTGAAAGTGACTGTATGTTAACTACTGCTTCTGTTAGTGGTGCTTGCCGTGGCCACAGATCTTATGGTCCTTGGATTCCATCCCCAAGACTAGGCTTTACAGGTGGTTTTGAAAAATCGAGAGGCATTTCGGCTAAATAAAATGTTCCTTTTGCAATTGTAAAAACTTGAATTTCTATACCTAAACTCTTCACAGCCTGAATTGTATTTGCCACAGTAACATTCTATTTTGACCTATCTAAATATTCATTCTGAAGTTAGTTTAAAGTACAGATATAATAATGATAAAAGATGTAAGACTGCCTGGTTTATTTTCTTATTTTTATCAGAAGGGGACTGACCTGGCTCTGGTCTTGGGTTGAGCTGTTTGCCAGGGGAATTGAAGTGCGTTTTGGTTTGCGAACTTCACTAGAGATGGAGAGAGGGGTGATAAAAGCTAACCTGGTGTTGGGATGATTTTGTTAGCTCAGATGAGATACTAGGAGTTGGCCACCTCTTACTACTAGCAACCAAATTCCCTGTATTTGGGGTGAGTACTAAATATTATTTTTGACATTCATTACAAAAGACTTACAAACTGAGCAACTGAAAATCAGATAACATGTTTCAACACGGGAATCTTTGTACAAATACAGATTTCACTGCCTTTGAAATTTTCGTCAATAGACGGATGTATCAAAGTACTTTTTCTCTCTTTCTTTGTTTTTAGCATATAATAAGTTTGTTTTTTAATTATATTGAGGTAACATTGATTTACATCACTAGTTGTTCTTTGGAGCTATAGCCTCTCCCCTTTCAGATGTTGTTACTATACCACTCCCACCACCAGAGTATCCACAGTCCATCCCCATAGCCCATTATGCTTCTTCCCCACTTTGTTCTCACTCGTCTCTCATCTCTGCTCCCTCTGGTAGCCTCAGTTCTATAGTCAGATATCTAGTTTGTTACTGGTTTGGCTTTATGTGACCCTTTGCTTGGTTTCTCTATATTCCACATGCAAGTGTCATTATCCCAGATTTGTCTTTCCCCTTCTGACTTATTTTGCTTGGCATAATCTCCAGTTCTAGCCAATTGTTGCAAATGGGAAGAATTTATCTTTTTTGATAGCTGAGTAGTATTCCATTGTGTATATATACCTCATCTTCCTAATTCACTGATCTGTATTTGGGCACTTAAGTTGCTTCCATAACTTAACTATTGTTGTATATATTCTTTGGAGTTAGTGTTTTTGCATTCATTGGGTAGATACCTAGAAGTGGAATTGCTGGATCATGTGGTAGATCCATTTTTAATCTTTTGAGAAACCTCCATACTGTTTTCTTTGCGGGATGGGCCAGTCAACATTCCCATCAACAGTGTATGAGTGTTCCTTTTCTTTACATCTTCTCCAATACTTGTTTTTTTCTGGCCTTTTGGTGAATCTCATTCTCACAGTCAGTAAATGAACACACAGACAGGGAACATCAAGGAAAACGGTAGAGAACGTTTAGTAAAAAAGGAAAGTGTCTCTGAAGGGTGTGTTTGAGCAGAGACCTGGTATACAAAGAAGAACCAACCACACAAGAGCTGGGGTAAACATTCTTGGGCACAGTGAGTAGCAAGTATGAAGTTTTGAGAACAGGAAGAACTTAATATGTGAAAAACAAAAAGGAGATATGAATGGTTAGAACATGGGAAGAGAGAAACAGGTACAAGATGAGACTAGGGATCCACTTATGAGCTATGAAGACACAGTAGAATGGGAGAGGCCAGTTAGGAAGCTATTACAAGAATTCATGTAATAGCCAGGAGGCCATGCTTAGATTAGGTGCTGGAGGTGAGAGAATTGACTGGATCTGAGATATACCCTGGAGGTTGAATTAAAAGCATTTGTTAAAGGATTTTATAAGGACAAAAAGAGAAAAGAAAGACTCAAATATAATTCTTAGTATAAATGTGTAAGACTGTCTAAATGTATAAGACCTATTATATAAATTGATTCAAAGTAAATCAGTCTTAAACATTTGAATTAATTTGATGGGAATAAAGATGGAATTAAGTGGCGGTTAATGAAGGAACATTTATTAACTATGAGATAGGATTTCAACATATGGCATCTCTTTATTGTATATAACATTCATTCATTCATTCATTCAACAACTATTTGAGGGCCAGGCAAAGTCTGAGATACTGAAGATATAACACTTATGGTGAAAACACACAAATCTCAGATCCTATGCTCTTGTTGTAACTGTAATCCCCTTAGAAAGGGGAGACTCTGTGGTTCCTACCCCATCCAAAGAATGGTGGAGTTGAATGGCAAGGGGAAGCTAAAAGGACTTGGTAGAGAGAAAACTTGGAGGAGGCATATGAAGAAGAGAGACATGTGAAGAAGCAGCTGTGTTTGCTTCTCGGTTTTGGACTTGCACCAGGGACTTGAGGGACATGGAAGGAAACACTTAAAAGAGACAAATACATGGGTAAGAGACCCTTGGGGAGGCTGACAAGTGGCAAGTTTTTGGGTCCCACTGGCCTCGTTTTGAGCCAACCCTGTTTGGAGACTTATCCACGAGGGGATAAGTAACTTTGAGTGTTTCACTGGGAAACTATTATACTTTCTTCTTTCTCTATTGCCCACTAATTCTATTAAAGTTATTTTCTATTGAAGGTCATACACATTGAGAGTATGTTTTGTCTTTATGCAGGGATGAGAGAACCTCTTTAGAGTGTGCAAGTTTGGGGATCCAGAGGTGCCCCTCAGTCTGCCTCCTAACAGCATGAATTTTGCAAACTGGTGGGAACTTGAATCCTTTATTATTTGCATGAGGAGCTACATATTATTTTTCCTTATTTCTCAGATACAGCTTAGAATGCATAATCTAATCTTCCAATGTCATTTGAAGGGGCAGGGTCTAGATTTGATTGTGATCTTTATGATTCTAGTGTTCATGTTCATGTTATTATTTCATGTTGAAAATGTGGTGTCCAGATAGGAACCAAGATATCACCCCATATAAGTTGATGTAGATAATCTAGGGAATTGAAGTTTTTTTCTACTAACATGTTTTTGAAGTTTTTCTTTGTTCATTCCTGTTTGATTTAAATTTATATTTAAATCTTGCACTTGCAATTACAGGATACTGGTAACAACATTCTCAATTAGGACTGAAGAAATTTGTCTAACACTCCGAAAAGACATCTCCCACCCCCCAAAGTGCCTGATTTTATGTAAAACAGAGAGATTTTCTTTGCTGTCAGATTTCCTGCCTCTCACTTCACTCCCACAGCTGTGTTTGAATATTCAGAAGCAAGGTTGGAGGTAGGAGTCAATTATTTGGGGTGGGTTACTGTATCTGAGCCATGCACTCAGTGGTGGAGACAAAACATAAGTGTAAGTAAAAACAGATATTTCTGAAACGTTGTGCTACTACCCCGAAACTTCCAATATAAAATACATTCATAACAAATTATCTTAAATTAAATTTTAATGGCCCCTAAATTGTATATAAAGTACTAGCACAGAAGCAGTCTCTGCAGATAAACATCATTAGTGTGTAAGTAGGAAGACTTCTTCAGCTTCTACCTCCCTCCGGGTTTTCTAACAGCTCCGTGGATCCTTTTCTGCTTAATGTGAATGCCAATGTGTTCTTCTTTGTGACTTCCCCAGTGAGCCTCCTGTGTTAATAGCTGGATTTTGACCTGCCACTCCTGGAAAAAAACAAAAGTGCTTGTTCTTATCTGATGTGAAACCTCACCTGCCATCTTGCACATGCTCACTCTGGCATCTCCTCGTGATCCCTCAACTTGCAGGAAATCCGTAGAGGAATGACAAGGACAGGCCCACCCCCACAGCAGAGTGAGTTCCCAGCTTAGTCACATCAGTGGGATGAAGGCTGACACGTCTATTGACAGGCCTGTTTCATCCCCAAGAGCTTCTGTGGATTGGCACATGGCTGCTTGGCTTCCTGATGCTCCTGCGCATGAGGGTGGATTTTCTCCTCCTCAGCCCTTCTTGTGGTTGGAGTGGAAACCTCCCTCATCCAGCCAGCCTTTCTAGGTGCAATGGGGTGTGTGAGAGGGTGGCAGAGAATACCGAGGCCTCCTTTGACCACCAGGTTGTAAGAGACCCATGACATCCAGCAGGCCCTGTGGTCTGCGCTGCTACCACCTACATCAGCTGAAAGGCCGCATCCTGAGAGGCCTGTTCCCAGCCCAGAGGGTTGGACTCCTTGTGTGGGCCACACCAGCGCTCAGTAGGAGCCTGCCTGCCGAACAGGATAGCTAGCGGTTAGGTCAATGAAGGCTTTCCCAAGAGCCCCTGGTAAGGTAAGAGGTGTAGCAGGAAGTGCTCATTGGGAGAGTGCACAGCTCCCATTCAAACACTTTCTGTTTCTGCCAAATGGATTCTCTGATAAACTACTTTTTTTTTAAGGATTTATTTATTTATGCATATAAGCTGGAGTGTAGGCCAAAGGTGTGGGGGGGTGGTGATGAGAGGATTCACCAGAGACAGAGTGGGGAGCAGAACAGGCAGATCGACTGAACTACACTGCTGAGGGGAGCAGCGGGCTAGGCAGGAGAGGTCTGCTGCGCCATGTGGGAAGCTCCCTGGCCAAGGATTGAAGTCATGCTGCAGTGGCTGCTGATAACTTCATAGTGCTGCATTTAACCTTTTGCGCCATCAGGGAGGCCCCCTCTTATGAAGATTTTTTTTTTGTATTATACTTCAGTCAAAAATAGGATATAATACATTTTTAAGTAAATGAAAGTTCTCAATTCAGAAAGTCTACAAGTCACATTGCTTACTTAATGAAGTACATTAATATCGTGATTTTCACAAATGTTTTATATGGGATGCTTTCAAAAACCCAAGGACTATTTGAAAGTTGGAGATGGGGAATTAGAGGATTTTGGTGTCTGACAGACTGTGTGTTTAATGCTTACTCTGTCTCTTACCCTGTGATCTTGGACAAACTACCAAATTTCTCTAAGCCTCAGTTTCCTCATTTGAATAGTGGAGAGAATTAATATATAGCACTTGTCAGATGGGTTGTTGGGAAGGCACTGAGGTTGTACCGATAAAATGCTTAACATAGTGCCAGCACATACGAGTTTGTAGCCAAATGTTAGAGGTGATTTGCTAATAAAATTGGTAATACCACCTGTGATGGATAATTTTATGTGTCAGCTTAACTGAGCTAATGGATGCCGAGATGGCTGGTAAAATGTAGTTACCGCGCTTGTCTGTGAGGCTGTTTCCAGAAGAGATTAGTGTTGGAATTGGTAGACTGAGTAAAGAAGACTGCCCTCCCTGATGGCCTAGATGGGGGTCATCCGGTCTGAGTATGATGAAAAGATGGAGGAAGTGTGAACTTTCTCTCCTTGATCCTTGCACCTCAGATAATGACAGCCTTGTTCTGTCTCTTTGAATTTGCACTGAATTACATCCTGGACTTTCCTGGGTCTCTAGCTTGTTAGAGGCAGTAAAGCACTTTTCAGCATCCATAATCATGTGAGCCAATGTGACATATATTTATATGTGTAAGCATATATTCATAAAGCTATGCATATTCATATAGCTATAGTATCTCCTGATTCTATTTCTTCAGAAAACCCTGATTAATACAGCATCTTCTCCTTGTGTAGATTGATAATCATTGAGAGAGCACAAACTGCTAAGTGATTAGAAATATAAACTGAGATTTTGGTTATTGGATCAATTTAAAAAAGAAAAAACATGTAAATATATAATGTTCTTCCATAGGCGCATTTATAATGCAAAAAATAGTTTTCAGCATGGGTTCTAGAAGTGTTCAAGGTATTTGCTAGTGAAATACACCAAAGAATAAATATTACTTTTCAGCACCAACTTCATTTCAACAAACTTAGTGTGTTTGTGGTGTGTATGTTGCTTTATTCATATTATACATTTTTTTTTTATCCCTGATTTGGAGTGATGACTCTAGAAAGAGATGCTGCTTGTAAGTATATGCCTCTTGGCTTTGGGTAGATTAGGGGAAGAGGATATCATATGATTGCAGCTTTTAGGATGATTTTAATGTCACTAACAAGTAGTGTTTTCTTATTTTTGCCATAATGAACACTGTTGAAATTCTAGAAGAATTATGGAATAAAAATTTCTGTGTTGATTAGGGAAAAGTTCATGCTGATATATTGAATCAAGTGACATCAAATTGACCACTTAATACACCTTTCACTAGAAAAAATTCTGTCCTTTGTTCCTTTTGTAGGTATTTTTGAAATCTTCATGAACATCCAGAACTAGAAACAGCCAAAACATTTAAAAACTTGCATCTGAAAAAAGCAGCTTCTTTGGACAAGGAATGAAATCAAAGTTATCCAGCTTCAACCTTCATGCTACAATTTGCAGGAACTGATAAAATTCCCTTCCTTTGGCTGAAATTTATCTCCTACTAGTTGTACAATACCAGATTGTTATCTTTGCTCTCTAAGAAACCTAATCTCAGTTCCTAGCACTTTATTGGTATAAATCCATTCTGACTTTGGCTTATTGCCAACCAGTTTGACACATGCACAAGTATAAATGAAAATAGTCTAAGAACACTGGGAGACGTTTAAATTGCCTCTCATCCACCAGTCAGTATTTCAGAATGTTTCCCAACTTTTGATTACTCAAGTGCTACTGACCGAGTCAGGAATTAATCATCTGTCACTTTTCACATTATCACTTACAAATTGAGAATTGATGCTTTATGCTAATATATTTCTGATAAACTTTGCCAGCTCCTTTTTTCTCTAATAAATAAAACATAACTTTTCAATTAAATGACTACTTGAAGATGGGAACTACAGATCTATGTACCCACAGAGTTAATCTCTGTTACTATTATTCAGAGTCAAAGCAAAACGTGTTTCAAAGTTAGGAAGATGCACCTGTGACATTGCTGGCCCACTGCTGGAGATAAGTATGAGTGAGAGTTTCCAGGTTTGGGAAACATAAGCCATGAGGCAAAGGGCCAAGGTACCCTTCAGATGGGACAGCAGTGCTGAGGGCAGAAGAATGATTCAGAGCAAATTATATTTTATGGCCTTCCTTGCCTGAAATTTTATACAGATGACATCAGATTAGATTAACCCTTAAGGGCAATCTAAAAGAGGGCTGGTGATTAATCGCTGGTATAAATTACTAGGCTTATTCAATTCTCCATACACCCGTACATATTTATTTTTGAAAAAACTTGTTGTTTACTGTAACACATTCCACTTTTATAATTAGGAATGTTTACATGCCTACCTCTTCTACTGCAAAGCATTTCAAAATGTAAGAGGGTAGCGCATAACCCTCATTTGTTTTTGCCACCATATATGGCTCACACAGTGGAATGGTGCTCTGTTAGGGTTTGCTGTCTATGTGAGAAATGAGGGGTCTGCACCAGCCCTTTGACTTGGTTGTGATGGAAGTAGGATGCTTCTTAGCAGAGTCTCTGTGTAAAAACAATGATGACATATCCACACCCCTCTGTCCTTCAGCATATATTCTCCCTCTTCTACGCTCGCTGGCGTCCCTGCTGAGTTGTCATGCATGTCAGACATGTACCTCTCAGACCAAAAATATTCACCCCAAATCATTATATTCCAGTGCAGTAGAGTCCAAATTTTAGCCAAGGGGTGAAACCTATCATCTGTATATGATAAACTGGTAAAGGACAATTCACAAGTAGAGGGCAAGGAAAGGGAAAATTTGCTTTGCCAAGGACTGGCTGGTGAGGAGATTAAAAGTGAAAAGCCAGTTATAGAGGCCAGAAACAGTGAGATCTTAAAACAGGAGGCTATAAAGACAGAAATGGAGAGACACTCAACCCCTGCCTCCAGCCCCCAGTATTCTAGTTCCAGGGCTGAATCTGTGTGCATGTTCTTTGACATGGTGTCTTCATTTTCCTCCTTCCTCTAATCCCCAAAGTTTAATAAAGAAATATCTTATTTGCATTTTCTTTGCAGGAGTATTGAAATATATTTATTAAAAAATAAAGACCATGCAAACAATATGAGCTCCTTAGAGGTTATAATTATGTCATTCTCATGTGAAGTGCTTACTTTTATAAATGTTAGATAGTAAAAGAGGAGAACATCTAGGTAGAGTCTGGTTACTTATAAATCAAGTAAACAATCATTACCGGCTAGATGAATGCTTCTTATTTGTTTAAGATCTTCTTTATCCACATCCCCTACTCTAGCTATTTTCCATGATCCTTTCTCCTTAAAAATTCTTTATGGAAAATGAGGATAAGGGGAAACCATGTCAAAAATGGGAAAAGTCTTTTTTTTTTTACAGTACAGATTTATATGTAATATGTGATTTGAAAGATTTATTTTATGTGCTTTTTCATAGGATGAAAATGTTAAGATTCATTTTAGAAATTTTATATTAATCAGTTTTATAATTGGTTGTTTTTTGTTATAATCACCACAGATATTTTATTGGCAATAAAGAAAGGAACGTGTGAGCATATGCACTAAAAGGGGTACATTCTGTAATGCAAACAATAATGAAAACATTACCACATATTAGACTTGCCTAGGTTTCCATCTAGAAAATAATCTTCATTTTAAAGTGCTTTAATTTTCATTAATTTCATTTTCAAGTAAATGAGGCATTCTCCAACTTTAATTTGAAGTGATTCTTATAGCACTGTCAGGAATATAAGTATCTTGCAAATGCTCCCTTCAAATATTTGTGAACTAAGTCAAGTGATTTGGGATAGTAAGAAGTAAGTTGTTATATGTGTCATTTAGATGTGGTGAAAATTGCAGCTTGGATAGAGTGACCCAGACTTTGTAATTGATTCTGATTTTTTTGATGAGTGGGAGAAAGTCAAACTAGGGATTTTAGATTTTCAATAAGTACATTGAGCACTTCCTGTAAGTTCTAAGAGCAATTACGGACTTCAGAATATATCCTTGGGAGTCCATTCAGTTTTTAGCTTTTAGTCTCACTTGCTACATGAGTATCTTTGTTATTGGTCAATTAATTCACATTAATAAACCTGGCAAAGAGGCAATAAGATGTGCTTATGTACACTTTACACCCGCAAACATACTTCACACACACATTCATACACAGCAAAAACATAGGTTCCAATGTTTACTTACACAGCACTTTTTAAACTAGGGTCCATTTATTTTTTTGCGTTTGAATAATATAACTTCAAAATCAGAATACATTTCATTTTCATTACTTTTTGCTACCATTGATGTTTGCTGACTTGTTTCTGCTCTAGTAATATCCCATAGCCTCCTTCAGTTTCTCTAGGTAATCAGTAACTTGCATGCTGAATTCCATCTCTTTTTATGTTGTACTATCTTTTCCTTCTGTACTCAAATTTGAGGTACTATGCATTCATCATTGCATTATTAGAGCATTAGTATAAGATTTGGCCTGTTATAAAGACTCAAGAAATTCTTATAGAAAGAGAAGAAAGTGACAGATGGATGAGAAAGGAAGGAGGGAAGGAAGAATAAGGAAAGGGACGGAGGGAGGAGAGCAAAGAGGAGGAAAGAAGGAAATTAGTTCTTGAACTAGAAAAGATAAAGTCAAAGACCAACAAAGCTGAATTCTTGTTTAGAAGTAGAGACCCACTGCAACATCTACCAAGATGTTGACATGTCAAATAACTCCCTAGGGTCCAGCAGTGACACTCTATTAATAATTCCCATTTTAAAAAAAGATTTATTTATTTATGCACACAAACTGGGTGTAGACCAGAGGTGTGGGGAGAGGATTCACCAGAGACATACTGGGGATCAGAATAGGCAGATTGACTGAAATACACTGCTGAGGGGAGCAGCAGGCAAGAAAGGAGAGGTCTGCTGTGCCATGTGGGGAGCTCGGGATCGAACTCATGCTGCAGTGACTGCAGATAGCTTCATAGTGCTGAGACTTAGCCCTTTGCACCACTAGGCAGGCCCAATAATTCCCATTTTTGATTAAGAATTGTGTCTCTACTGATATTTTAAAGAGGAGTTTTGTTTTTTTTAAAGATTTATTTATTTATACATACAGCTGGGGTACAGGCCAGAGGTGTGGAGTGGTGAGAGGCTTCACCAGAGACAGAGTGGGGAGCAGAACAGGCAGATCAGAAATACACTGCTGAGGGGAGCAGCGGGCGAGGCAGGAGAGGTCTGCTGCACCATGTGGGATTCTCCCCGGCTGGGCGTCGAACTCGCGTTGCTGCTGCCAACAGCTCCATAGCCCAGCACTTAACCGCTGTGCCACCAGGGAGGCCCTAAAGAGGAGTTTTAGAACTCAGGGAAGTGCTAATCATTGACTGACATATCACTACACCCATAAAAGACAGGAGTATTGAAATATTTCAATGACTGTTGTCACAAGAATGCATTTATTAATCAGCAGCTATATCCTCTAGACACTTCAGTTTCTATGAGGATATAGTGAGTTTTTGGTCCGTTTTGTTACATTGATTATGATAGTATCAAAGACTCATGTCACATACACTTTGGTAATACTTTGCTTGAGTATCTTAAGTATTCTCATCTTTCCAAACCTGAACTTTTGTGATTCTTTTGTTGCTGAGACTAGCAAATATAAGAAGAGTTTTTTATAATAAAGGAAAGGAAATAAAACAGATTATAGGGTCTGTGACAACCAGTTCTCTAAGTTCACACTAGTAAGAGGATCTTTCTACTCTTCAAAGTCAATCAGGTAGTTAGCATTTGCTGAACGCTCAAGGGATGAACTCTACAAGGCTCTTAAATAAGAATTATCTTCAGGACCGCAGTGTGCTAGCTAAATACTTATTTTCTGTATCACTCAGAAAGGGAGAAATATGCTGCCTTTCTGAACAGCTGATTAAAATACTTAAAAATAATTCACCTTTTATCTAAAGATAAAGTAAATTGAATGGGGAATTACTGAAGAGCCTTTCTCAAGTTTAGATTATGCAAATGTCTAGTATTCTTAATTTAACTCTCTGGATGAAAACAAATTGTTGAAGAATGTCTTCCTGAAAAAATTCCAGTACTAAGTAAATTATGCATCATTTGTTTATTTGAGTCATTTTTTGCATTGTTATATTGCATGGGGAATTGGACATGGAAAACTTCATAATGGTGTCTAATGCCCTGTTAGTATGATCTTGTTTTTAAACACTTTTGTCCAAAAAGGGGGCATAGGTTTCCCTAATGGAGTAGAAAACTGACTGTGTCTCCCCTTTTCTCCATTTTGAGTCAATAAGTTGGGCCTACTATTGATTACTTATTAAATCATTTCATGAATTTCTTTTTTGAATCATCCCATCCATTCCAATTGATATTCCTAAACTAACCATCGAGAGCAGTGTGAAGCACACTGCTGAGGGGAGCAGCGGGCGAGGCAGGAGAGGTCTGCTGTGCCATGTGGGAATCTTCCTGGGCTGGTATCAAACTCGTGCTGCAGCTGCTCTGGATAGCTTCACAGTGCTGCGCTTAACTTGTGCCACCAGGGAGGCCCTGAACAGGTTTCTTTACAGCAGGTTGTCTCAGCTCTTCTAATAAGTTAGTGTACATTGTAAATATCCAACAGATAGGTGCAACAAAGCATTTCCAGAAAACCTTTGGCCCCAATCCCTGTAGAAGTCAGGATTCTTTCTGCTTTTGAGTGGCAGAAATCTAACTTCAACAAATCTAATGTATAAAGGGGATGTGTGGCCTCATGGAACTCAGAAGCTCAGACCTGGTTGAATCTAGGGGTCCTGTCACCAGTGTTCTCTCTCTCTGCCTCATGGCTCTTTTCCTCTATGTTGCCTTCACACTGAAGAAATCCTTGGCAGCTCCACGTTTACAATATATTTATAGTTACAAACTCTACTTTGGAGAAATTTCCACTAGAGAATAGAACTTACCTTAAATGAATTGTTTTTAAATTTGAAAGTATTTAAATCATAAGCAATTAAATCACAATGATGAGCTTATAAAATTATCTCTGAAGACCTTATTTTTTTTTTGTAAAGGTCATCTTAATAACAATCTGGTATTTATTGGCACATGCTGATTTAAGATATTATGACATTGTCTAGTGCAAGCTGTCCCTTAGAAGTATTAATGTTTTGGAGAGCTCCATTTACTTTCCAATTCCCTGACATTCTTTTATTCCAAGTTAGCGTTTGACAGTTAACAGTGTTTTCTTATTGCTTTTAAAGTTATTAGGGGTGATATTGGGCTAAGGGAGTAAATTATCAACACACTGAAATGAAAATATGATTTCATAAAGTCAAACATTAGTGTTTAAAATGTAACCTTTACAAATTTTTAAAAAGATTTATTTATTTATGAATACAAGCTGGGATGTAGGCCAGAGGTGTTGGGGGTGGTGAGAGGATTCACCAGAGACAGAGTGGGGAGCCGAACAGGCAGATTGACTGAAATATGTTGCTGAGGGGAGCAGCGGGAGAGGTAGGAGAGATCAGCTGCGCCACGTGGGAAGCTCCCTGGCCGGATAGCAAACTCATGCTGCAGTGGCTCTGGAGAGCTTCATAGTGCTGAGACTTAACCCGTTGCACGACCAGGGAGGCCCCTAAAATTTTTTTAAGCCATTACTCTCTACAATATCTTACCATGAGTCTATTTTAATTGAAGTTTGTTAGGAAACTACAGAAGATATATCTATTTGAAAACTTTTATTTGTTGTCAACTTTATTGTAAATTTATGACTAGACTTCAAATATATTTGACTGAATCACAGGATTCTTCATTAGTGTCCCAAGTTGGTCCCCAATCATCAACATCACATCACTACACTGGCAGGAGTTGCTGAGTCCTCAATTGAATGAGGCTTCTCTTTAATTGGTCAACAAGTAATCATTTTCATTTCGAAATGCATAATGGTAATGACTTTATTTTTGTATGTGGGATATTTTGGGGAATTTTGATTTTTTTTCTAACCTAAAGAAATTATTTCAGCAAGTTAGAAATTGAATTCCCTGAAGATGCTAATTTCTCTTCATGTATATTTACTGTGTCCTTATAACGAGCTTGGAACAGAAATATAATGAAAACAGAATCATTTGGGAATTTTATAACTGGAATCCTAAACACTTTTATCAATCCATTTGGGGCTTGACAATTGATTATTGATTGGAGTGATAATTGATATTCACTGACCATCTCTTGAGAGATTTCAAGATTCTTCAGTAGTTTCTTAACCTGATTAAGAAAAACATAACAAAATATCAAGTGAATATTATTTGCTTTATTGCTTGAAAACTAGTTATCCACATAATGTACATATGACTACCATCTTTGGAATTATTTGATTAAACAGATTACCCTGCAAGATTATAGAGTTTTTAATAGAACCCTTTCTCTCAATCATTTGAGTAAATGTCTGAAGCATTCTTCCTATCTAGATAGTTGTCACTGGTTAGAGCTGATAGGATGGGGATGGATCTGGTTTGAGCAGGTTAGATTTGGTTAGAGTGAGTTTGGACCAGTGTGAGTCTGTTGGAGCTGATTGGAATCAATTCAAGTTGGATAGATCCACTTGGACCTAGTTGGAGCTCATCGAATCAGGTTAGAACTGACGCCAGCCAGCTTTATGTAGTTATAGCCAGATGGAGCCTGTTGGAGCAGTTAGGAGCCAGGTCTACCTGGTTGGATCCAGTTGGAGTCATTGAAGACAGTTGGAAATGGTTGGATCTGATTGGAGCCAGCTGAAACCAGTTCAAGCCAGTTTGAGCTGGTAGGAGCCAGTTGGAGTCAGTTCAAGACAGTTTGAGCTGGTTCAATCTAATTAGAACTGTGTACAGCACATTAGAGGAGACTAGGGAAGGTCAGAGTCATTTGGATCCCTTTGGAGCTGGCTCAAGCAGGTTGCAGTCAGTGAAACTGGATGCATCTGGTGGGAGCTGATTCCAGCCAGTTCTAAGTGGTTGTAGCTGGTTCAAGCTGGTTAGATCCAGTTGGAGCTTGTGGATCCAACTGGAGCTGGTTGGAGCTGGTTGGAGCTGGTTGGAGCCAGTGCCAGCTGATTGGAGCTGGTTGGAACCCGTTTGAGCCATTTGGATCCAGTTGGAGCCTATTCAAGCTTGTAAATGATAGAGTTGGCTCAGAAAATCAACTCCAGAGCCAGTGGTAGTGACCATGGCTAGTATAATAATTGATCATTTTGCCTAAGAATAGATTACTTGACATTACTTAAGACTCAAAAACATTGGGAACTTTCTGATTTATCTTAAATGTAGAAGACCTTTACTTTAAGTGTGTGGGCATATACACACACACCAAACACACACACACACACACACACACACACACACACGCACTCACATACACACACACACCAGGTAAGGATTGCTTGAGGGCTCAGCACAATTTGGTTATTGCATGGCTTTGTTTTCTTGACTTGGGTTAAAAAGGCTTTAACAAAGCTCCCATAAATAAGAGACCAAGTAAATAAAAATCTCATATTTGTACTGTTACACTAATAAGCTTAATAACAATAATCCACAAACATCTGCAATCATAAAATAAAAACTTCATTACCATTTCAATGCAGTCACTATAAACCCTCAGGTTAGCCAGTATACCAGCTGTGTCCTGGTGCTTCACAACACAAAACAGCAATTCATTCCAAATTACCACTCTCTGTTAGTGACTCTTGCTCTCTGGCTTCCATCCCAAATGCTCCTGCTGTTCAGGTCTATTGTTTCCCCTCTCTAGAAGTCTTTTATTTTCTGGGGAAGCTTGAAGGATTGTCTCCATGAGAAGCTAGGCAAATCTTCTAACTTCTGATTTTCCACTCTGTCCTCCAATGTCCTGGACATTGTCAGCCTTCTTTTCCTTCTCTCCTGTGGTATCTCATACATATTTCTAGAAGGTATATAGAATGCTTCACCCAAATAATGAAATCAAAGGCGTTAACAAAGCATATACTGCTGTTTTGTGGCTTTGTAAAATGAACTAGTCCAAGATTCAGATAATGAGCTTTAGTTTCTCTATAGGAGCTATGGAGTGGAGAAAACTCCCACTACATCATTCCTACATGGACCTCTAAGCATCAAATTCCATATAAAATTACAGAGAACTTCCCTCTGAGAGTTTATGGCCTCAGAACAGCAGGTTAAAAACCAGACTAGTGGAAAACGAAGGATGATCTTTGAACCACATATAACACATATACCAGTTTATAGAAACTTTATACTACTTAAGAGCTCATGCTTAACAGGCACTTTATTTTTATATGGCAAAATACTTATCTCTTCCCTTTCATCTGGAGCTTAGACTTTTTTTGCAATCCCAGGAACAATTGAAGAGGGAGAATAAGAGAATATTTGATCTTAGCCCTAGTGATATGTAAAATTTCAGGAAAACATTGTCTTTTGGATTAACTCTTCCAGTGTGTAAACATAATCAAGAAATTTGACTCTTTCAGGATATGGGAGTTCAAGTCTAGATACTGTCAAAATAGAGATCATTTAAATATTTATTTTATTTGTGATTTCTAATTTGATGGTAGAAAATAGTGGGAAAAGTGTACATGTATTATATTATATTCTGTTTTGCTTTCATAACTCAGTTTTCCTGGGGACCTAGGCATCTGTTTGTCAAACCTCAAGGTTTTAATCTAGGAGACTTTTATGGAATAGGGAAGTCCATTATTGAATCCATCAGTCACTTTCAGACCATCTCCCCCTTGAAATATGGCACTTTCTGAAACTAAGGGTAACCTTAATAGCAGTATGTACTGCAGAGAGCTCTACTCTTTGGTGAATTGCCTATTTTGACTCCATCAATAAAATAGACTGCTCTGCCTGTGAACGCAAAATAGATCTCTGCTGAGATGAATCCTGGCGTCTATTCTTAATACTGCACATCCTTTTCCAAGAAGCCTATTATACAAACGGAACATTATTCTTGCATGGCAAATTTACAAAGGCAGAAGGTAAAAGGGTAGGTAGCAGGATCTGTCTGCAGGTTTCCATTGAGGAAACATTGGTTAGAAACATAGTCATGAGCTCATTTTCATAGACAGAGCTCAACAATCTTCTCAAGGGCTACTTTTAAATCTTAACAAGAAATTTGCCGTAAAGTATAGGCATTGTAACAGAAAGAATGTAAATGGGACACAAGGCTGGTTCATTTTAAACACAAAAGCTAAGGGTGGGCTAACAGATGATTTATTACTACTCTGTAATCTTTTCTTTGGCAGCTAACAAATGGTACTTGGACATATTTTTCAAGATAGGAAAATAAAGTGACATCTGCTTATGGAGTTCACCAGCAGATCCATACATTTGTGTGTTGTTTTGACAATTGGTTTCTAAAAACAGATTTAGGACAGATGCAGGCATTCCTTGGCATGGTTCCTGTCATCACAGAATGCTTATATGATCATTTTCTGGTACCTGAATGACTGTTTTTGGAGACTGGAGGAGTGAGCTGTGGTCATTTGGAGACAACTATGAGGCTCCTGGTAATTCTTGGCTCAGGGATTTCCATTATAAACATGAAATCCCAGAAATGATTCAACTTAAAGAGCTGAAAACATTCTAAGAGCACTACCCTGAACCATGCCTTTTTATGTGGCAGTATGATACACCCTTGCAAATCTACTATACTCACATAAGATGGTTTATACAGACTGGGTTCAAAAATGCATCATTCCTAAAAGGGGGTAGAGAAATTTGCTGACTCTGAACACCAGCAGTCAGAAAGTTGAGGGTGGATTAGTGTCAGCATGAGATAGAACAGGTCAGATTTTGGAAGGCAGGAGCAACTTGGAATAGGGATTCAGTCACAGTATTTGATGGCTCCAACTTGTTACAGGTTATGACATTCAGTAAATACAGGGCAGAAATAGTGGGTAACTGGATAATTTATGCTGGGATAGCGAGAACACCAATTAAGTCGACAGGCCCATAAAGGAGGCAGAACTTTCACATACAGACACACATCTATACACAAATATTAGCATGTATGTATATATAACATGTACACACACGCACACAGAAAATGTGCCACATTTTTGTTTAGAAAATATCTATACTAGAAATATACTAAATATCTCCATGTACATGGCAATCTTCTAGAAATAGTATGCAATAAAACAACCAAATGTAAACTAAATTACTTAGAATTATAGTTTAGGTCTTAATTCAGAGGACAGGATGCGGTTAGACATAAAAGTAAAAGAGCTATAGAACAACTTTTAAAGAAAATCTTGATATAAATGAATAATGGTGATATTTTAGATGAGATAGGATTAGATTCTAATTCCTTGTTTTCATGGTAACTTCTAGCAAGTCTTTCTATAGTTTGATACTTGTTTCATGCTTTACTTTTCTTTCTTCACATATTATCTTGACTCATGTCCTTAAAATTGCTGTGAAGACCTTCAAAATGCTTTTTATTGTCATCTTGAGCAGTAGATTTCCTCAGTGTGATCTCATTTTCCAAAGGGCAGGTAAGTTGCCTTGTCATTAAACTGCCTTTTGATTTCTAGTGATAATTTATTTTAATTTGAAAATCTTTCTCAGCTTCTTAGAAACTCAAGGGTAGACTAAATTAACAGTAATTGTAGAAAGGCAAATGGGTGGCTATTAAAAATCTTGCTAAAGACAATTCGAAAGTGGGGGTGAAGGCGAACTGGAAATGGAGGTCAAAGAAAGGGGATAATTAAAACCACTTTGATTAAATTCAGTGTATTGAAATATTTCAATGAAATGATCATTCACACCCTGAGGGAAAATTGCCATCTCATTCTGAATGGAATTCCTATTTTTGAGAACTGAAAATTTGCTAAAGTAGTAGATTCATCCAAAATTAGCCTGTAAAATGCTTGCAATAAGTAACATCTCTAAATCACGGTCAAGTATAAACAGCTATTCAGTGACAAAATATCTTACATAGATTAAGTACAATTATTAAAATACCTTCTGGTTTTTCAGGGTTTTATTACCATGCTTTACAAATTTAATACCATATTCTGAGCTGATATGAGCCATAAAATAACATATTTCTATGTCTGGCAAGGATACCCAGCTTCTGTACTTGAGAACCAAAAAAACTGTTCTTAAAAATATTTGAGAATAGCAGTGAAGCATTCTAATGCCATGATTGATCACCAGTTTCATAACTTATCTCAGCAAGTTATATGAAAACTTTATTAAATGCTTATAGTGTGCAAAACCTTGTGTGGTAATGATGAAATGGTACAGTATTGTTTTAACAAAAAAAAAAGAAAAAATATCCTCATACAGTGGGTGATATACAGTAAGAGCTTAGTTACAGTTAGTTTCTTTACTGGGGGATTTGGGATAAAGAGAAGTAGGAGAAGTTACAAGGTATTCAAGAGAAGGCCTCTATTTTGAGGTGTTCTCACTGTCAAAGGGTAGGAGGGGGAGTGGAGGAAAGGAGCAATGATTTGTCCCTTTCCTTTTTTTTCCTTTTTTAAAATATAATTCATATCCTTTACATTTTTGTGTATCCCCTGTAGGTTTCACACCACCAGTTCACCTGTGAACCATCACCATAATCCCTTGTGCTCTTTTCTCCCCTATTTTGGTCTCTCTTTCTCACTCTCCCCTGTAAAATGTCTCTTGTTCATGGGTGCCTGCTAGTTTTTGCTTTTGTTTATGTTTTGGGTGCTGTTTTCTCCTTCTGATTTCTCATTTGGCTCTCTTATAGTCCTCCTATAAGTGATACCATTCGATATTTTTCTTTTTCCTTCTGGCTTATTTTGCTAAGCATGATCCCTTCTAGCTTCATCCATGTTGCTGAGAATTGCTTTAGTTTATCATTTTTGATTGCTGAATAGTACTCCAGTGTATACATGTCATCAATTTTGGGACATTTGAGTTGTTTCTATGTTTTAGCTATTGTAAATAGTGCTGCAATAAACATAGGTGTGCATGTAACCTTTTGGATTAACTTGTACTCCATACAACAGACCAGGGTCTGATCACAAAAACCTGCAAAGAACTCACATGATCAACAAAAACAAAGCAAAAAATCCAGTCAAAAAATGGGCAGAAGAACTTAAAAGACACTTCTCCAAAGAAGAAATGCAAATGGCAAACAGGCATATGAAAAACTGTTCAACATCCCTCATAATCAGGGAAGTGTCCCTTTTCTTTCATGTCTTTTTGGAATCAAGATGTTGGTTTATATCGTAGTGACATCAAAGCTCGACTTTCTCATGGGAACTAAATCCTCTGTCTTGTCCTCACTCGTGTTTTAATCAAGCTGAATAGCAACACGAATGTGTTATGATTTTAGCAATCAGTTAATTTAATACTTTCACGGTACGGTCTTCTACTTTCTTATGTGACCGTGTGCTCTCATTTGGCTGAATCTATTGGAAAATTACTTGGACTGTTTTTACATTTATGCATTTCAAGATAAATTTCAAATAAGGTTATACATAAATCACAGGATTTTCAACCTACACAGCCCCTGATCCTTTAAATAGCCCAAGGGAGCCCTTGATCCCCTTGAATAATTTGAGACGTTCCTACTTTGAATGAGAATTTCTCTGGTCCCTGTTGGGAATGAATCTACTGAGGGAAGAGCCTTTAACTAAAATGGGATTCAGTCTCCCCCGTCAAATAAAACCTTTGTTTTGTTTTTCCCTCATAGGTATGTGATGGATTTGAAGAATATGATAGATCATGAAGAGACAGTCTTTTTCCCTTCCCCTTGGCTGAGGGGATCTTGACATATTTTGCTAATAGAATGTGGTCAAAGGAATGCTGTGTAATGATATTCTTAGAACCCTGAGAGAAGCTCACCCAACAGAGAGAGGCACTCCAGTCAACAGGCCTGGTGGAACTTTCAGCAACATATGAGTGCACCATCTTGGATTCCGTCCCTTCCTGACCTTTGCAGGAATGCAGCTCCAGCGGACTGTACATGGACTAGAAGAAATACCTGGTTGAGCCTAGTGAATTCACAATGCCTTTAAGGAGAAAATAATGATTGTGGGTTGTTTTGAAACACTAAGGTTTTGAGTGGTTTGTTATATAACAAAACCCATGCAGATATTATTAATGCTCTCTCCAAGTTTGCTTTGAGTTGAGTGGCATGTAAGTTGCATAGTTGGGAATGTCTGTTTTTGAACTTTTTTTTCTTAAATGTAACCATTTTGATGGATAAAAATTAGTTGGTGCCATGGTGACAAAGTACCAAGTCTACTTAAATTACTGGAAAAGGGGTGAAATCAAATGTTATAAAGACGATGATTCATATTGGGGAAGAGGGTGCCCCAGGGCGAGGGCTGCATCAGTATCACCTGGTCGCTCTAAATGTTGGTACCTTCCAGGGAAAGCTCTTGGACTTCACAATTCTGCCCCAATTTTTTGAGATGCACAAGTAAACCTTCATTCTTTTATTATTTTCATATTGAATTAGAAGCTCTTTTACATAAATATAATTTTCTTCAGCATCTGTTGATTTTTTTGGACCATAAAATTTAGCAGGAAATTAAAAGCATGAAGACTTGCATAGCATAATGCTGAGTTATGCAAGTTTGAAATAAAACTTTATCTAATTCTGTCACAGAAATCTGTTTTTTCGAGCATACGGCCTGACAAGCTCACATTACTCACATTTGTGAATGCCACCTCATCTCCTCCTGAGATGATTCTGTTGCTACCAGTCTGATGGGCCAGTAGAAAATGTATTTGCCAACAGCCTGGGTCAGGTGCCAGTTGCTTTGGACTCCTTTGATTGCCATGTCCCTTCTGGAGAGGGCAGATTGCCAAGGAAGTAGCAGGATTCAGAACTGAATCAAGGTCAAGAGACAATAGACACGGCATCCACTGTAGTGGAAATTAGCCGAGCTCACCGTGGGATACAGGCATTAGGTACACAGCCAAGAATTTGACCAGAACCATTGAGCTAGTGTTGAATTTTAGGGCCCGTTGTGTTTCATTCATCCTGTGGCAAAGCAGTTAATTTCTGAGAGGAAACTGGCTAGAAAGCTGGTGAAGATATTTTTGTGTCCAGTAAGAAACAGAAGTGAGGGGCCTGATCTCAGTTAAGAGTGCTGGTCTTTGGTGTAGGACATTGAACACGAACACTGGTCCTAGAGAGCTAGATGACTAAAGGACAGGTAATAAAGGGAGGTAGGAAGTGGCAAGCCCTGGGCAGCAGGCAGAGAGAGAGAATATAACCAATCACAGAGGGATGGCAACAGAGAGATAGGGAACTCAGTTTTGGGAAGCAGAGCTTGAATCCTGGATGAAAATTAGTACAAATACTGGAAGATTTTAAAATGTTATCTGCAATCAAACACAAGAGGAAAGAGGGCATAATAAGAAGCATCAGAAAGAATTTTGCATTAAGAATCAAGAGACTGGGCCTCCCCGGTGGCGCAGCGGTTGAGCGCTGCACTATGGAGCTGTTGGCAGCGGCGACGCGAGTTCGACGCCCAGCCGGGGAGAATCCCACATGGCGTGGCAGACCTCTCCTGCCTCGCCCGCTGCTCCCCTCAGCAGTGTATTTCTGATCTGCCTGTTCTGCTCCCCACTCTGTCTCTGGTGAAACCTCTCGCCGCTCCACGCCTCTGGCCTGTACCCCAGCTTGTATGTATAAATAAAATAAAAAAAAAAGAATCAAGAGACCTGTAATGTAGACCTAGTTTAGAAGCTAAATATTGATATTTGAGCAACCTTTGTTAAGTCATTTCAAACCAAAAATCAATGGCAAAATGACAGGACTGGTTCAATCAAGGGTGGTATTGTATCAACAATTGTCTTAGAGTGCTAGTTTGTCACTGGAATATGTAGAATATGCAATGCATTCCATAGGAATGAGCCTCTGAGATAAGTGGATTATAATTTATTTTTTCAAATTCCAAGCAGAGTCCCATCGTTGTTGTTGTTGGAATTTTCCTATATCTGAGATCCCATTTAGCTTTGACTCTATATGCGTCTTTTATTTTAGTCTTGAACTTATGAGTCAGAGGTTTTTTTTTGTTTTTTTTTTTTTTGGTTGGGTTGGCTGTGATCCTTCAGTGTATAAGAAACTATCAAAAAACCGGCTTTCTGTGGCTATTGACAGTAAAAATGTGAGAGTAATTTTTATCTTTACTCTGGAGCAGGGAAGAAACTGGGCATAGGATGCTTGAATCATTCTTTATGAGCCCAAATGAGGAAGGATTACTGTAAACGTGGGCCAGAAATGGGGGTCTACTGAGCTTGGGGATCAGTGTGTGTGGACCTCATCAACTCTGTCTCTTGACACTTCAAATAAAGGAATTTGATAATGAAGGATTTTGATGCTTTACTAACAGGCACACATACTGTAGGGCAGAGGATCTGGTATGTGAGAATCTGTTAGTAGTTCCCTGAGATAGTCAGGGCAAATATGTCATGTAGCCTAAGAAATACATCATCCTCCATAAGGATGGAGGATGTCCTCTGAGAAGTTATTTGTTCTCTGAGAAGCCAAAAACATGTTACTCTCCCCTCCCAAATGCTGCATCTGAGTGTTCTGGGGTGGATATCGTAATGAGATAGTCAAGTCCCAGTTTCCTATTCTCATCCATGGAAAGGACAGAAGAATAAAACATGGACACAGATTAGATTTTGCTTTTATAGTCACCACTAGACTTACCAACACATACTTCTGACTAAATTACTAAAACTTCTTGTAATCATCACCACCAGTATTTCAACTCCAGTGAAAGGTGTTTACTTCAACAAGCACTAAGTACCAACATATTGTAAGTCATTGAATGCTCCCAAGAATTGACTGAAATTGGTATTATAGATCCTACTTCACATCTGATGATTCTTTAGGCCAGTGGGTAAATGCAACATATTAAACAACTCAGATCCTAATGGATCTGAAGTTGCGCATAGATATCTTAGGGTTAACAGGTTGATGATTAACCATCATCTTCCTCCTACTCTTTTCCTGGTTGACATCAATTCTTTCTTGAAGGCTCAATTGAAAATACTGCTTCTTCAAAGAGGTGTTCATCCCTAAGGGCTGAGCTAGTACACCTTTGGCTATGCCTTCAGAGCACTATCTTTCTGAGTAAAGCTCATCACACCTATAATAACTTAATTTGAGTCTGTCATCCTCCCCAGAGGAGTGTTTTCTCATCAAAGATTTATAGGGGGCTCAGGTAGAAAACACATGCAGAAAGTAGCACACATTATATAGAACTGGAACACGCGTGAGTCATTGTCGGTTTCAACAGAAAATCTGTCAGGATTCTCAATGATGCTAATTTGATTTTACCAGTGTTCTTATATTTTATAATTTTTACTTTTTAATAACTGCATGAACTAGATGCCTAATGTATTGATACCTAGTTTTATGTTTATATATTTTACTGTAACATTGTAGTCTAATTAAGTCACACTGGGTATATGAGAGAATTGGTTTTTGCCCATAAAAACGAGAACTTTACATTCTCCAAGTCTGAGGAACATTGGGTGAAACAGTCATTTCCAGGAAGGCATGACCTGTGTTCTTCTAGTACAGACCTATGTCTCCACATGTAGCAGTCTGCCCACTCTCCAACAGATAGTATGGCCTCATAAATGTGTGGTGAATGAATGGGAGGTTAATCTTCCATTTTATTCATACTCTTCCTAATCTGTTCTACTATGTGAGTTCTATTCTCTGGGCTTCACAATGAATGAACATGGGCTTACTGACATTTTTCTCTTTCTGCTAACTGTATTTCCTCTGTTTCTGACAACACCCTTGGTGATTTCCACATTGCTGTTGGTCTTTTTGGGCCAGTCTTGCAGAACCCCTAAAAGGAAAGACCATATTGCTTTATGAAATGAGTCATCCCCAGTTTCCTTTTCATGCCAAACATTTTTAGAACACTTGCTAATAGGATCCAATTTTCCAAAGATTTCTAGAAACTTTCAGGAGCACACCTTTGTATGAATGTCTTTAGAACATTAGAACGATGAAAACAGAATGTTTTGTAAACATAGAGAGGTCTATGACACCAAGTCACCTAAACTCCAAAGTAAGAGATAAAACAAAATAGGTTTAATGCTTTTTAAAAGTCATTAATATTCATGCTTTTAAAAATGCATTACTGTTGAGATACATCTCAAAAATATTTTATCAGGAAACAAGATGTTAGGAGAGGCATAATGAAAACTGGTAAATGAAAAATGTTTTCTTTATGAAATTGCTAAAATAATCTGCATTGAATAATCAATGTATCTTGTGTCTCTGTAGAGATGACTGTAGAGACAGATATTTATCAGACTTGAATTAAACATTGGTATGCTACTCATTTCTAGATAGTAAATTTCTTTGAGTCACTGAGTTCTCACAGGGCTGTTGTGAGGTAATGTGGGCATTTTTCTTTTGACTGGAAAGATTATTTTTTTTTAATATATGTTTTGAAAACAATGGGTTGAAGTTACTTAATCAGACCTGCTACTGATTACTTTAAAAGTGAAACCTGAGATGCCCCTCCCTCCCACTCCTCGTGCTCAGCCCCAGAAGCCGCTTGTGGGCAGTGCAAGCCGCAGTGGGTCGGGGGGGGGGGGCAGTTTACCACCCGCCACCAGTGGCCTCGCTTGGACTCAGGCTGCAAGCAGAGGCCAGCGGTGATGGCCGAGGACAGTGGGTCCCCCACCATGCTGCCCCAGGGCAGGCAGCCCCTGGTTTGGGGCTGCAGGGACGAGCATGGGGCCCCACTAGGCCAGCTCCAGTGAGGCTGTCTGGTCCAGTGTCCGGTGCTATCCATACGACCTTCAGACAGTTGCTATGGGGTGCTGCAGTGTCATCTCAGAAGCCCCACCTATGAGTACTTCAAGCTAAGGTGAGTTGGATCCTGGGCCACTCCCTCCCGTTCCAGGCCCTTGTGGGTGGGTTGGCGCCATCTTGGGGGAGTGGCCTTTTGTTTGGGATTTATGTACACTGTGGATACTATTTGGGGTGAGGTAGCCAGCCACTATGGCCTTAGAAACTCTTTGTTTCCCCCGTTTGTTAAAGAAATCCCTTTGTTAGTAGTCCCTGAGCCAGAGTGGGCTTGGAATTGTGTGCACGTGCGCAGTTTAAAACTCACAGCGACCTGTCCTTGACCAACACTGTCCTTTTGAGACTATAGCACTCCCATATAGCATTCTTTCAAGAGCAATGATTTTAATTATTTCCACCTTCAAATGTATATAATAGTTATATCCAGTCTGGATATATTGTCACAGAGATGTTTAGAAAGTGAAGGATATTACAGTATCCATTTCACTGAACTTTAGTTGTGCATTTGTACACGTGCCTATTTAGTATCTGTGAAAACTTTTGCAATTATATTTCGTGAAATTATCCTGATTATGAAAATATTACAATACAGATTAAAGTATCAATGAAATAATGCAAAGGAACATATCACATGTAAAGTATTTTTTCTAAAATCTGTTATTTCTTGTTCTCTATGAATTAGGGTTGTGACAGATGGGAAATAATATGGGTCATCTGGTGGTAGGAGGCTGTGATTATAACAAACACCTGTTCTGGGGTTTGATCCTCCCCCCCTCCCTCGTCTTCATAGTAGTAGAGAAATGAATTCAAAGGAAATGTTGCAAAAGATTAAAATAACAAACGACAACTACAAAAGAAATGATGGAATAAGGGTAGTCACCCATTGTGTTTTTACATAGTTCTTGTGCTGCCTCGGTTACCACTGTGGGATGATAAGGTCAGCAGGGTGTTTTGACAAGGGAAGGTCAAAAGAATTCCTTTCTAGATAGCTGCCATTTACTACCAGAAATCTTAGGCAATCACTTAACTTTTTAAAACCGTGTTCTTAACAGTGCTTTGAGAGTTCCTTGAGAAAAGGCACATGAACTTTATAAAACAATGTACAGAAGCATCAAATTTACAGAACTGTACTGAAGCAAGATTCCCAAGAATATATTGCAGCCTGGCAATCTGTATAATGAAAGTCAGAGAACATAGAATTAAGTACTTTGCAAACTTAGCCTGGGAAATTTCATCTATTAAAATTTAGTATAACTGTTTTCAACTAAGACTGTCAGTCATAGTCACTTGTGCAGGCATGACAGGACTTGTGTGTGTCCAAATCTATCTGCTGAGGCTAAGTGGTTATCATAGAGGTTAGGGCAGTCAAGTCGTACCTTTTATTTTTGATAAGAGTCTTAATTATGAACATTGGCTCCAAGCAGGGGATTTTTCAGAACTTCGTATAAGAATTAGCCAGGGAAGCATCCTTTGCCTCAACTGTGGTTATTTAAGATGGTGACTAAAGTCATGTGGGTGAGTTACTTAGCCTCACTTAGCCTCTCACCTATACACAGGAGGTATACATGTTATTAATGAACTTCTTTTTGTATTTTTTTCTTAAAATGGATTATTCAGGGAACTTGTTAAATACTCAGATGCCCAGGTTCTACACTCAAAGATTCTGATTAGTTTATTTGAGATGTAGTAGTTAGTTAGGGTTGAGAACCACTGCTCCAGTTTGATAAGGTTTACACAGGTAGGCTTGCTTAAAACTTACTAAACCAACAGACTGGTTGACCCAGCAACTAGAAATTATGATTTAGGTCCAGGAATCCATGTTTTTAATAAGTCAGTAAGCTGATTCTCATCATTATATTAGTTTGGACAAAAATTATTATATATTGTGGATAAATTTATCAGATGATTCACCATCATGGTATAAAATAGAGAAAAATATTGAATGGTTTCACTTATAACAGGAATATAGGGGAGCCAAATAAGAAAGCGACATTCAGCAGGGAAGGAGGGGAGAGGGAGGGCTCAAGAGGGGGGAAGAGGGGAGCACGGAGGACTATGGTGATGGCTCCATGGGTGAACAGGTGGTGGGTAACGTATGGGGAATACACAATAATGTAAAAGATACGAATAACAAAAATAAATATCTATTATATTAAAAAAATAGAATGGAGTTCTATGGGTGGTGAAACCTGGCTTAAGGAAGATTCGATAAGAAAGAAGGCAAGACTAGTGGACTAATGGGGAAGTCAAGATTGCAAGCAATGGGGATGGGGTGTCTCAGTGGTTGTAGTGTGTTAAGAACCAAAAAAAGTGGGGCCTCCCCGGTGGTGCAGCGGTTAGGCGCTGTGCTGTGGTGCTGTTGGCAGCGGCGACGCGAGTTCGAAGCCCGGCCGGGGAGGCTGGGGAGATTCCCATATGGCGCGGCAGACCTCTCCTGCCTCGCCCGCTGCTCCCCTCAGCAGTGTGTTTCCGTCGATCTGCCTGTTCTGCTCCCCACTGTCTCTGGTGAACCCTCTCGCCGCCCCACGCCTCTGGCCTGCACCCCAGCTTGTATGCATAAATAAATAAATCTTTAAAAAAAAAGAACCATAAAAGGAAGAAAGAACAATTAAGAAAAATTCCTATGCAGATTTTTTTATTTTGACATTTTTGCACAGCCCTGGAACCTCAATAATCCCAATGGGAAAAGTTTTGAATTCTGCTAGAGTAATGTCTGATTCATGACATAATGAAATAGTTCTCAAAAGTATATCTTTTTCAACTTTTAAAAAATATTGAAGTATTTTGTTGAAAGCCCTTTCCCAGAGAATCCAGTTTTCTTAGGTTTTAGGTTAACATTTACAGATGTGGGTTTGAAGAAGAGCTCTGTGTCCTTCTTTACTACCTTCAAGGAAGTGAGAAATAAAATTTATTTGTATGCATACATCATGCTGATTTTTTATGGACTGAAAAGTTTCACTATGGCTTTAGAACTTTTGGATTTTTAAATGTAGGTTACTGGACTTCCCTGGTGGTGCAGGGGTTAAAATCTCAGCACTATCAAGCTATGGGCAGCCATTGCAGCATGAGTTTGATCTCTGGCCAGAGAGCTGACCCACATGGTGCAGCAGACCTCTTCTGTCTTATCTGCTGCTCTCCTCAGCAGTGTATTTCAGTAGATCTGCCTGTTCTGCTCCCCGCTCTGTCTTTGGTGAATCCTCATCCCTCACACTTCTGGCCTACACCCCAGTTCTTGTATGCATAACAAAATGTAAAAGACATAAATAACAATAAAAATATATATTTAAATAAAAAAAAAATAAATCTTTTTAAAAAAAAAGTAGGTTACCAAAAATTAGGTTCAGTAATCCAAATGCAGATAATCAAATTGCTCCTGTGTGTGTATAGTTCCAAACCCTTATGAAAATCCCCATAGATCTTCATCTTAACATATTTAGAATTGAGATGCCTAATTTTCAGAAACATATAAGACTGATGGTGAACACATATTTAAGGCTATTCTAAGGTCTGAACAGTCTCAGAGGAATTAATAAAATAACATTTATCTGACATGAAATGGTTTTTGATGAATTCCCAGTTTGTAGAGTTACAAAGTGGGTGAAAAGGTATGAAATGGTGAAATCAGTGATTTACTTGTGCAGATGTTTTAAATTTTCTTTTAGCTTGGAATAATTCCATTGATTTGACCGCTGAAATCTACTCTAAGAGGGTCCCTTCAAGTAAGCAGCCCCTCCCTGGCTTCTTTACCCCACCTCCTTCCCCTCATGCTCCTTTGCCTCCTGGGTTCAGTCTGTTCAGCTGGTGGCTAGAAATGATAAACAGTGGTGGCGAGCAAAACACTGTGCAAATTACACCAGGAATGTGTCTAATAAACAGAGCTGATGGTTAAGTAAATATAGGACACTTTAATAAATGCTGCACATTTAGTGTCAAGTATGTACTGAGAATCCAGGCAGAACGGATCACTGAGGTGAATGTTTTCCCCAGTAGAGGGATTCAGGCCCCAAAATCCTTCTTGTCCCTGACCGTGCTTGAATTTTTGGAACTTGGACATATGCTTCCTCTTGGCTACTCTCTAGTCTTCACCCCTTCCCCCTCATCAAATTCTGCCAGCCAACCCCCCACCCCCCCAGCAAAAGAGTGTTAGCCAATCTCTCCAATAGGGTTTGGATCAAAATGGGTGAATGTGTGACTCCCTGAAGTCACAGGCTCATTAGGACAGGCTCATCTCACAGATGGCCTCCGCAGGAGCCCGAGTGCTCTTTTCATAAGTTATTTAGGCCTTGTTCTATTTATATCAGTTATGTGGTCTGCGCCGTGTTTGGAAAACATTAGTGGAAACTGCCAGGCCCACCATTATTAGAAATGTGCAGAACTGGAAAAATGAAGCTCTTTTAAAACCTAGTTGGTTTTTTTTTTATTATTTTTTTTATTTCTAAGGATTTCCCATGTGAATATTTTCCTATTTTGTGGTAGAGGAAAAGGAAAAACAGAAAAAAATTTTCCTGCCATATTTTTACTCAGTCTTTGGGACACTAATCATAATGTGGATCTTGTAGCAGGCGAAACCCCCCATATTTCCAGGGTGAAGGGCCCTCAGTGTGAGTGTACTTTATGTTTAAGGACAACAATGTTAGCTTACTTAGGACTGTGGTTTCAGGGGAAAACGCTGCTTTTAGAAAATACCATATTCCACATTTCTTTTGGTTGATAGGAAATATGCTTTGAGGTTCTGTGACTTCTGACAAAACACCTGACTACAGCTGTAGTCTAATTTATAGATATGTGATATATTGGCCCTTATTCACAAATAAGGCAACAAGACACTTAGGGACCATCTTGTCCTCTATTCACAAGGAGACCTTATTCTAGTCACTTTTTAGAGAACTTTCTTCTGTTGTTACTGAAAAGCACCAAATATGGCCCAGTTAGTCTATCTTGATCTATTACTCTAATTTCTCTGTATTCGTTTATTTTTGTGCTGCATAAATTATTTTAAAACATTACATCCCATGACTTGGAGTTGTTAGGGATTCTCACTTCAATACCTGCACTTTAGAGAAGAAACAAGGTCCAAGGATGTTCAGTGACTCACCCAATGTCACACTCTTTGTGGAAGGACCAGGTCTGGAGTCCCAGAAATGCACCTTTGTCTCTGATATAAAATGCCCTGTCACACTGAGACTTCACCACAGTTCAATTCTGCATCCTCCAGAATTTCATTCACTCATTTCTACTGGTCAAGGGCAGGGGGCGGGGACAGACACTAGGGACAGAAAGCAGAGTGAACACCAGAGAGGGAGAACAATAAGGAACAAGGCGACTGCTGTTTACTGGTCTCTAACAAGGGCTACCTTTTCTTATCAGCCTCAAAGAAAGGACAGAGGGTTTCTTTCAGTAGGAGTTATTTATGGAACTCTGAAGGCTTTGCCAGTTAAGAAGGGATTCCAAAATTGAATCTCATTTGTCCCCTCCTCTCTGAATTAAAAAAGGGATTCTGTGTGTATGATGTGTTAATTCATATGGCTCCAGTGTGGGTATGGAGCTGGTAGCAAGACGGGAAATGCAGGCCTCTGGAGCAGTGATATTAGATCACTCTCATAGAGCGCCACATTCTCTCCAGGGAATTTCTCCTAGAATGTAAGGTCCTTGGGAAGAGAAACTCTATGCATTGCTGCATCTGTGAGCTTAGAACATTGGATGTTAATAAGTACTTGTTGAGTGAATGAATGAAAGAAATGGCGCATGTGTAAGGTCACTCATAGAGACATACCCAAACAAACCAAAAACACACCCCGAAATACACTTGTCTCCTGCTGTACTTGTTTTTCTATTTCAGTCATTCAGGTAATAATATGACAGTGATGATTAAGAGCATCTATTCTTTGATAATTGAGATACCTTCGGTTTCCCAGTAGTCAAGCTTCCCTGCTTACATTTTAAAGTTATCCTTCCTGTAATGTAGAACTGCAGTGAGAGCTGCTAAGGCCCATCTTTCATCTGTGTGGGTTTACATTTTAGTCTCTGCTGCTCAAATCACTGAGTCACTGATTTCCTTTCCTTTGGATAATTGTTCCTTTGCTATGATAAGTTTATTTTCACTAGTGTGTCCAACAGAATGGAGAAGTAACTAGATTTCCATTTTGGCTAAGAATCGAGTTAACATTCTGGGTCTGCTGTGAGTATGAAGGTCAGCTAACTCAAGGAGCAAATTTTGAAATTAGCCAACTGAAAACATATCTGCTGCAGCTGACATTTGACTAAGTTCTAGTAAAACAAAGTTTTCTATACTTTTGTTACCATCTTATTACCATTTAGGATACTGAGCATGCATATTTAGGACAAATGCTTTTCTACTTTGAATTAGAAATAAATTTAAACCTACAAGGACAGAGACATTATAGGAAGTGCCGGGAGTCAGGAAAGAAGTACAGACATTTGATCAGTGTGCAATGGGCTATGAGGAAAGGATGGGGTGTCGGCCTGGGGCGAGCTGGCGAACTTCGCTGACTTTCATGCTATCACCTCAGCTTCTACTTTGTTTTTTATTAGTCTTCTTGAAAATATAACACTGGTGCCCACAAGTATGAAGGAGCAGAAATTCTTTATCCCTTCTTGTAGAAGATTTGGCAGACCTAACTGAAGTGCCCCTTTGCAAGGTATTCTTGGCATCGAACACATGGCAACATGTTTTGAAATGCATGTGGAATTGGGAATCATTTTCTAGATCAGTGGAAATAGAGTTTGAGTCAAATATGTAACCTAAGATTTTCAAATTGCCACATTTAAAAGGTAAAAAGAAATAGGTGAAAATTGATTTTACTATTTTATTTTATTTATTTACATAGGTGAAAATCGATTTTACTATTTACTATTGAAATAAAATATGATCAACATGTTAAGGGCATCAACATGTTCTCAATAAACATTTATTTATGAATAAATAATTTTTTCTCAAATAAATAAAACTTATGAGATAGTTTGCATTCTTTTTTTCTATCTAAGAGTCTGAAATCTGGTGTGCATTTTACTCATAAGCAGGCACATCTCAATGTGGACTGGCTGCATTGCAAGGGCTCAGTGGTACATGTGGCAGAGGCTAACTTATCAGTCAGTGCAGTAGTAAATAGCTAAGATTCAATATGGCTGATATCAATACATAGTTTTTTGACATTTATGAAGACATACTACCTTTGTTATTTCACTTGAATTGCATGGAGTGGTTTAATAAGTGGAGAAAACAATTTCAGAGGTAATTACCCAAATCATAGTGGAGCTATTTTCTTTGTGTCATACTGCTTTATAGTTACCTGCATCCAAGGGGACTACCACATCACCTCAGGGCCTCTCTGGCACAATAGCTGCCCTAGAGAACATGTGACACTGATATTAATGACAGATAAATGTCTTCTTCATGTTTAGCCGGTTGTAGGAACCTGCAGTAGAGGATAGGCAAGATGATCACTAAGCCACTACAATAGACATTTTGTCCACTATAGTAAACAGACAGTTAGGGAAGGTGGAATGTAGACTCTGTAAGAGGAGGAGACAAACTGCTAGTGTTTGGAAAATAAAAGCCTGTGGTCAAAGAGACAACAATAAAAAGAACTTTACTTTTCATAGACCATGTCAATCACACAATGACAGGTACTGTATAGGGTGCATAAAATGATTCACAGCTTACTGATGCTGATCAGTAAACAAATTGTACATCAAATTATTAAATTTCAGTACAACAGTATGAATTAGGTTTTATGGGAGGAAAGGGGAGAAAGGTCTTGTCTTTAGAGATGAGGAGATCCTTGAATCTGATCTTAGAGAAGACACATTAGACTAGCAGACAAGGTGGGAGAAGGTTATTTCAGGCTTGTAATAATGAGGATAATAATGAGAGTAACATTTTAGTGCTTACATGTTCCAGTTACTGTTCTTAGCTCTTTACAAATATAATCTAATTCTGTTGTAAAAACAACACTATTAAACATTTAATTCTAAGTGTAGTAGGAAGCAACTGGAAAATTCTGAGTATGACCTTCTTTATGTTAAAAAAAATCACTCTCCTGTAGAGAGACTAGACTGAAAGTGGGGATTTGTGTGCAGTTTCAATAGTTGAGGTAAAAAATGATGAGGTTTGGATAAGGATCTTCCAGGAGGATGTCTAAATTTCTTATTTTGAGTACGGAAATATGAAGTCAACAGAACTAAACTGCATAGCTTAAGATAAGGGGGATGAAAAAATGGTGGATAAAATTCAATATTGGCTTACCAAGGTATGTCAATAAATTAGGGAAAGAATCACTTAAACTTGTAATCATTTGATCTATTACTTATGTTCTAGTAATGGAGTTAAGTGAATACACTCTTCTTTGATGTTCTTTAAAGACGGTAGGAGGAAAAGAATTTAAAACCAAACAAAACACATATTGATTTTAAGTGGTCATGATAAATCTGCTGCAAAAGTGAAAGCATAGTTTTAGTTATGAGATAACACATCTCCCAGCCATTCATTACCTACAGCAGTCTTAGTTCTGTTGCCATGGTTGTAAACTGAGGCATCTTCTACAAAGAGACATCTGTTTCGATGCTTCAGGTTGACCAATCTCTCCAGATTTCTCTGTAAATTGAATATTTTTCTTTTACATTAAAATGTAATCTTCTATTTGAAAGACGTTTCCTATTGCTTTTAAGACATACTGTACCAAGTTTGACAAAATATGTATTTTTAAAAAATTTATTTATGCATACAAGAACTGGGGTGTAGGCCAGAGGTGCGGGGTAGTGAGAGGATTCACCAGAGACAGAGTGGGGAGCAGAACAGACAGATCTACTGAAGTACACTGCTGAGAGAAACTGTGCGAGACAGGAGAGGTCTGCTATGCAATGTGGGAAGCTCCCTGGCTGGGGATGGAACTCATGCTGCAGTAGCTGCTGATAGCTTCATAGTGCTGAGACTTAGCCCGTTGTGCCACCAGGGAGGCCCCAGTTTGACAAAATATTTTCTGGTTGCTAGGGATAAGCTAAAGAGACATGAATTCTAAGTGTTCTGGGTGAAGCAGGTTCTAGTACAGGGGTACATAAGACTTTTATTGCCAAGTCTCTCCCAGTATGAATTGTTCATGCTTGTTAAAAAGGGATAATGGATTTAAAAATGGAGAAACAGTCTCTTAGACTATCCCTTACCCCTTAAATTCATATGAAATCTGCTACTAAAACTCATCCCTCCTAACTGTCAGAACTTTCTCAAGCTCATCTCTCGCCTGTCTGTATTGAATCCTGCTCTCTGAGTCCTAGGTCCTTCTGCAGCATCCTCTCCCTGATCTATTGGACTATTACAAATATCCTCTATTCCCTTTGGCATCTGGTCTCACTGTTCCCCTTCCTCCCTCTTCATCCTACACGAGAAACCAGAAAGATCATTTTTAACCAGAAAACAAATTAATTTGATGCTGGTCACCCCAACATAAAATCATCTAGTGATTTCCCATTTTCTGCAGGAAATTCTTCAATCACTTTAGCCCACTGGATTGCTTTATAATCTTTTATGATGTGACCTCTCCTTTCCTTTCTAGCATCTCTCCTTTTTCCTTCCCATTTAAAGTATGCTCTTGAACTTTTGAGATGCTCTTTTCCAGGCAGCCAAATAGCATTTCTAACTTTTCCATACTGTCATTATAAGAGATCTCGAACTCCCACAACAGAGTTCTTTCAGAGGGGAGCATGGAGCAACACACTCACCCTTAGAGAGTACCACCACTAATTCTTTCGTTCCAAGAGTCCTCTCTGG